>JANVCC010000065.1:551086-610113 GCA_025345505.1 Todiramphus chloris collaris | reverse complement strand
CTTCATCCGCCCGCCGATGGCAGCTCTGGCGGGTGGGGGGGAGCTGGGGGAGGAAGCAAGGGCGAGCGCCGGGGAGGGGGAGAGGCAGGCACCCAGGGAGACAGGGATGGAGAGGAGGGAGGAATGCAAAGAGCCCCGGGAAGCAGCTCCTCTGTCTGCGAGCTACCCAGTAGACTGGGGCTTCACATCCCCCCCGAGCAGCCCCCGGGATTTGCTCCCACCCAGATGCGCCGGGAACTTTTGTTGCTTGGGGAGGGAGGCTCAGCCAAGGTGGTCGCGGGAAACAGATTTGGGGGGAGGGAGGGGAGGAAGCACAAGGGGGGGGTCTGTTCTTGGCCCTGGGCAGCCTCACCGGGGTCAGGCGGGGGCAAGGAGATGCCTTCTGAGCTCCAGGAGCCCGTTGGGGAGCGATGCTGCTGAAGGTGGGGGGGGAGCACCCCATGCCTTGGGGGGTGAGGGGCTTCCACCCAGCGTACCCTGGGGACGAGAGCGAGGGGAGGCCTGCGTTTGCTGGATCCGCTGCAGTGGGCATCTTGGGGTGCCCGTGCTCCCCGTTTGGGCTGCAGTCCCTCTTTGTTGTGTGCTGCAGCACATGCCGGAGGGGGGCTGGACAGATCCATTTTATTAAGCTGACGAGAAAGAGCAGAGATGGAAGAAAACCTGTTAGGTTCTGACTCCCTTATCCCCCTTCGTTAACGCCTGCTAATTCTCGGTGTCTCCCACCGCCTCATCCAGCCTGGCTTTAAACCTTGCCAGCCACAGGTCTTTCATCACTTCCCCGGGGAGGCTGTTGCACGACTGTGAGATTTAATAAGGACACAAATACCCTGAGCTCTGACACAACCCTGAACAGCCAGGGATCTCCCAGGGCTTCACAAAGGAGAGCAGCTCTGTTTTCATTGGGGTGGGGGAGTTGAGGAAGGCAACAGAAAAAATGCAATTATTTGTCTGTTGGTGCCCAAAAATTATCAGCAGAGCTGGGAATCAAGTACAGGTCTCCCCACGGTGCTGTAAGTACCATGTTTTGAGCCAGTCTGATCTGCCTAATCCTCTTGGATCACTTGAGACCAGCTAAGCTACCTTGTAGGTCATATTTTTGATCCATTTTTCTACTGATTTTTGTTCACGGGGTGGGCACCGGTTTTGAAAGAATGTAATAATTCAGCAGCCTGGATCATGCCTTGGAAACTGGGCTTTGTCCACTGAAGACATCGTGTGAGGGCTCTTGCAGGGAAGACATCTGGTGCCTCAGCTGAGCTCTTGTGTGTTTAGGGCCAGGACTAGCACATCTGCAGGGTTATTAACGTAGATTACCAAATAATTGCAGGACAACTGATGAAGCCTAGTCCGAAACGGCCCCAGAGTTGGTGCCCTTTTCAAATGGGAGCCCTGCAAGAAGCAGATTCCCAGTTGCAAAGTGAGGGGCCATCAGAACCAGTCTCTTGGGCTTTGCGAGGTGACTGGCTGCATCTTTTTTTTCACACAGCTCAAAATTAGGTTCCTTGACCTTTTTTGGTCAACAAAAATCCCATGAGTCTTCTCATTAGGGAAGGGAGTTCCTCTTCTGGTTTCCTTCAACGAGTCCATCTTGTGAGCCTACAGCTATCCTCTCCGGTCCTGCACGGTGATGGGGCTTTTCTTTCCCTTTTTGCCCATCCTCAGCCTTTGCAGGGTTGTTGTCCATTGCCAGGCAGCTGCCACGTCCCCCAGAGGTGTCTGCCTTTCAGTTTCCCCGTGAGGTCATTTTGATCTGCCATCTGGGGGTGTCATGGAGCTTACCTAGCTGTTTGTGAAAGCTCTGGGATGGAAAACATTAAATCTGGGTGAAGGGATTATTGCAATCAATATTAAGCACACTTTAGCCATATTTCTGACTCCTGTGGCGTGCCCATAACCCTCTCCATATGGCCAGCTCAAGGGTTTGCAGGCACAAGGAGCCTCAGTAGCCTCTGAGGTGCTTCTCCAGGGCTTGCTTTTCACTGCTCCACTGAAATTCTGTGGCCTTGCAGAGCACCAGATTCTGTCCTGAGCTGTGTGGCATCCTGGATCTGGAAAGGGAGGATGGAGGTGAAGGCTGAAAATAGACAGGGCAGCTCAAAAAGAGTGATCTTGCGAGAGATTTAAGCTATGAATGTGATTTTTGATGGCATATTATTTTTGTTTGACACGATTTGCATTTGGACAGCAAACGCAGGAGGACACAGCAGCTCTCGCAGGGACCACGGAAAGTGGTTGCCTTGTGTTTCGGGGAACAGGAGTTGTTCCTGCTCGTGCTGCGTCTGCAGATGGCCAAACAGCAGAAGCTCCCAGGAGGGGCTCTCGGAGCCCAAGAGATGGGCTAACCCACAGAAGAAACGCAGTTCCAAAGTCTGGTGATTTACAGGTGATGTTCCACGAGAGGAGATGAACCAACATCACATTGACAGGTTATGTTTGGGAAACGAGGAAATGACAGGCAACTACAGGGCCATTAATTGGCGTACCAGAAAAGGTGAGTTTCTAAAATAGGTTTTGGAAGAGTCATCAAAGACATGGTGTTGGGAAGCAGGATAAAATGTAGCGTGCTTTTAACATGGATCACATCAAGCTGGCTCAGCATCCTCCTTGGATAACTGACTTCTGAAACAACAGAGCCTCCTGAATCTGGACTTAAGGAAAGCACTTGACACAGTGCCCCAAGGAAATGATTATTTTAGGTGGAGACAGGAAAGAGGATAGGGAAGAGAGATCCAAGTGGAAAGAGGACACTTCAGTCCTTCCACAAAGAGAGGTCTGGGGACTGAACTTTTTAACAGTCTCTTTAGAAGTCAGGAGATCTGCCCACGGTGAGAAAAAACAGATCAGCAAACAGGAAGATCGGCCCAGACTCCTAGAAATGGCTGAAGTAGAGTTGTGCCGGGTCAGGCACTTGGGGAGCTGCAGCATGAAGCTGCTGTAGCCTGGAGGGACCTCAGCAAGTGGAGGGCACTGAAGAAGAAAGAGCATGTAGGATTTCTGGCAGAGGAAAAGCACAGCAGGACAGATATTTCCAGGGGTGACAGAGGAGTATTCATTCCAGAATACAAAGGTCTGAGATCCCCTTCAGTGTGGGGCATCCAGGCTCACCTACTTGCAGCAGAGCACCAAGGTGGCTGTAGGATCAGAGAACCCACCTTATGAGAACAGATTCAAAGGAATTGGCTTCTCCTGCTAAAAAAAGAGACTGATAAGGAATGTGATTTATCTTTATAAATCCCTCTGAGAGGCAAGTATTATGATGGGAGAAGACCTAGGAACATGACACCAGTATAGAGGGAAATGGATATACATTTATGTGGGAAACTAGAAGGTAGAGTTTTCCAGGTGGAGCACGGAAGAGACGATGGGAAAACTGCAAAAGGGAAGGAGCACGTGCTGCAATCTGCCTGTCGTGCTTGTTTGCACCAGTTTTATATCACACGGAATTAGCACCGTGCTGCAGAGCTTCCAAGTCTTCCTCCCAGCGAAGCAGCTTCACCCGATGTCCAGCCTGGACCTCCCAACCTGCAATTTTGGGCCACTGCTGCTTGTTCTGTCACCCGGCACTACTGAGAAGGGTTTCTCTGTGCCTGGAAGAGGCTCTTCTCATCCTCCCAGCAGGCTTTCTGCTGTATTTGTCTGCTCGACCTGAGCAAGATAGGAGAGCAAAGACTCTCTTCAGACAATGGTTTTTAACAGATGCCCTTAAACATGGCC
This sequence comes from Todiramphus chloris collaris, assembly GCA_025345505.1. Lineage (NCBI taxonomy): Eukaryota > Metazoa > Chordata > Aves > Coraciiformes > Alcedinidae > Todiramphus > Todiramphus chloris. Next base: position 606,399 of record JANVCC010000065.1, on the reverse strand, counting down.
AGGGTCCCTGGAACAGGGACCAGCTCTGCTTCTGCTTCTGCTCCAGTTTCCACTTCTGGAAAATGGATGAATCCCAGAAGCATCCCCCTGCCCCATCTGCCACCTCACTGAGAGGCAGGGGCTGGGGACCAGCCTGGTCCCCCTTGGCACTGGTCCTTCAGGGGAGGGAAGCCAAGGCAGGGACAAAGGTGGGAGAGCAGAGCGGGTGGGCAGGGGCTTCCCTCGGGCTCCCTCCTCGCTTGTGCAGGTCCTCCATTGTTGCCCTGACAAAGGCAGCCCTGTTCCTCCCCACAACTATTCCTTGTCAGCATCCCTCAGCATTTCGGCTGCAGATTTCCTGCCCGCTGGCAGCTTTTCAAGAGGCAGCCCGGGCACAGAACGTGGATGGAAAGCAGATTAGGGGGGCAGGCTGTTAGAAGGTAGCTCTGTGCTGTGGGCTACGGGCAGGGACAGCTCCATATGGTGGGGCTGCTCTCCAGAAACCTGAGGAATAGGGTAGTGGTGTCCACAGAAGTGGCCTGACTGCTCCTCCCTGGAGTCCTCCATCCTGCATCGAGCCAACCGGGACCTGCCCTGGGTCCCAAATACTGGTGAGGTCAAGTGGTTGGCTTGAAGCCACCCAAGGAGCCAAAGCTGAATTAAAGTCTTCCATGGCTAAAGCTGGAGCCATGACCACTAAGCTCACTCCATCATCCCCCCCAGACTAATCTTACTCTCTCTTTCCACACCCGAGAAGCTAAAGCAGCACTGGGGACGCTGTGTCTCCTTCCCTGGCTGTGCTGTGTCCAGTTCTGCGCTGACCTGTTTGATGCCGACTCTGCACCACGCTTTGTTTCATGGTGTGGTGTGGCCTTGAGGCCCCAAGGCTGCAGAAAGAGAGGCCAGCTGGGCAGTGAACTGGGTGACTCCCAGGCTCAGGACACAGGCTCCTCCAGCCCCTCTTCACCTCCTCCCCAGGCAGCCCTGCTGAGAGCCACCACGGGCTGAGCTGGGCCATGGAGCTGGCGGGTCAGTGCCTGTCCCCTGTGGGGCTGCACTAATCCTGCACGTGGCCCTGGGGACATCGATCCCCACAGCAACAGCCTTAGCCCACGATTTCCCTGGGGGAGAGGCTTCACGTGTCGAGCCCCAGCCCGCACCTCACCGTGCTGCTGGGGACGCTCCGTGTGCCCCTGGGATGGAGGAGGAAGGGGTGCCCATCACCCACACTAGGGACACTCCGTGTGCCCCTGGCATGGAGGAGGAAGGGCTCTGGATCCCTCATGCTGGGGGCACTCCGTGTCCCCCTGGGACAGAGGAGGAGGGCTCTGGATCCCCCACGCCATGCTTCACCTTTCGGAAGGCCTCCTGCAGCGGTGAAGCGATCCCAGCAGCGCACGCACGCTCTCCAGGGCTGCTAATGGGAACCAGATGGCAGAAAGGGGCCTCTCGCCCTCCGCAGTCACGCTGCTTTCCTCTGCCGGAAACCCACCGGCTCTCGGAGCGGCAGCGGCCAGCACCGGGCTGGGGGCCCACTGGGAGCCGGCTGGCCCAGCAGTGCGGGCAGGCCAAGGGGCAAAAGGTGCCTCTGCCCGTCCCAGCCGAGGGAAATGGGATGCTCGGGGGTGGGTCCCCATCGCAGGGATTGGGGAATTTAATCGAGGGGCCTCCCCAGATGTTTCCCTCTCCCTGCATCTGCTCCCAGGGTTGGGCAAGAAGGTGAGAGGGGGTGGGAGAGGCTGCCTGGCAAAGGCTCTGCCACCCAGCAGCTTCTGGGATGGACGTTGCCTTCTCCACCCCAACCTGCTCCCCGTTGGGTGCTAGAAGACAGAGCTGGAGCACCTCTCCTGCTGCTCTCACATGGCAGCAGCTACCTGGCTCAACCAAGGTCCTGGGTTGAGCCCCAGCTTGCTGAGATCACCAAAGGAGCCCCCAGAGCAGAACCAGCAGCTGCTGGCATGAGCTTGGCAGGAGAGCTGGCAGCGTGGACACCAAGTGCACTCTGCTGGCTCTGGTGCCACATCTCTGGAGCACACCAAGATCCACCTCCCTCTGTGTCTGTCATGCTGTGGCCACCAGTGCTGCCCTCAGAAGCCGCTCCGTTTCCCTGGGTAGATGGCACAAGGCCAGATCTCTTGGAGAAAGGTGGTTTTTTTGTCCACACCAGCCATCAGATGCTCCCAGGAAGGGCAGGAAGGATGGAGGCTGTAAGAAAAGGCTTCTCACCTTGTCCTGAGCCAAATATGTGAAATTGCCGGCTGCGTGACCAGAGGAGGACAGTCCTCAGTCCTGCTTTTCCTGCATTGTGTAGATGGCTAAGAGTCTTAGGGAACAGAGGTCTGGAGAAGTCAGGTGTAGTAGTTATGGTGCCAGGCTCCACTGTGGAGACCTGAACTTGGCTTTCTTGCTGTGTCACAGGAGCCCCCACTGCTGCTCAGGAAATCCGCGAGCCCCTCTGCGAGCTGGAGGGTTGCCCTCGCGACAGCGCAGGCTCTGTAACGTCAGCGGGGCAGCGTGGCCTTCAGCAAGGCCTGTGCCACGGAGATTCCTCTGCTCCTGGAGGCTTGCGTTGGCTGCCCGGGGCTCACATCCCACCCTGTGCAGACTGATGCCTTGAAGAGCCTCCTAGGAACCCTCCCGTGGTTTCTGACTCGTTCTGCCTCCCTTATCACATCAGCACACCCTCCCCATGGGAGATTTCTGCTCTTGCCTCCTGTCCTTGGGCAGGAAGGAGGTTTAGCAACTTCTGTCCACGTGCCCGCGGGGCGGCTACGCTGAGGGGGCCCCTGGTGTGAACCGAGGGCCGGGAGAGCCCGGGCGCAGGGCGGCGAGAGGGGTGCGTGCACAGAGGGATGGAGGCAGAGGGATGTGAGGGGGAAAGAGATGTGGAGGATGGGGCTGGATGGAGAACATCAAGCCTTGGGGAAGGGTAAGGGGGATGGCATTGCAGGGAACAGGGGCTGGGGACAAGAGAAGCAAAGGGACAAGCAGGAGGTGGAAGGAGCCAGGGTGCCCATGGGGAAGGGCATGAAGGGGATGAGGGAGAGACTGGGGAAACAGGGAAAGAAGGTAGCTGGGGTGGGGGAGGAAAACCAACGCTGAGGGAAGAGGAAGGGAAGCAGGGGGAAGGTGTAAGGCAGGTGAGAAGGGGGCTGGCTGTGCAGCTGCACTAGAGGCATGTGTGGCAGAGGGGTGCCAGGTTTTCTGGGTCCCTCAGGGTCCTCGGGGTCTGTGCCGGGCTGCAGGTACCGTACAGACCCCGGAGACAGGAGAGGGGCCGTCTGGCCCTGTCCCAGGGGCAGTGGGCTTGGGCCCGGGGGCTGCTCCTCGGGTGCCTGTGCCCTGAGAGCCAGGGCAGGCCGGGTAGGGCAGCAGCTGCCCGTGGGCTGCCATCTGCCCCGCTCGGCGAGCAGGAAATAACAAGCAAACCGCAGAGGAGACGGGAAATGATTTAGGTGAAAACGGAGCTGCACTGTCAGCCGAGCCTGTGAAGTGTTTGTGGCAAGGGCCGTGCAGGAGCAGCCCAGCTCGCCCACCACAGCTCAGGAGTCGTAGGGAACAGGGGTCTGGAGAAGTCAGGTCTAGTAGTTATGGTGCCAGCCTCCACTGTGGAGACCTGAACTGGTGCAAGGGACCCTCAACTCTGAAAGCAGCCACTAATTTTAGGTGTTTTGCTGGGCACAACCCAAGTCTGATGTTGGCTGCTGGGACTTTTTAGGCAGCCAGAGAGCCCCCAAAACCCAGGGCGCGTTTGCAGATGTCACCGTGAGATTGGCATTGTGCAGATACCCCCTGCCCCAAGCACATCTCCTGCCCTGGCCCTTGGGCAGCAGGGAAGTTTCTGAGGTGACAATACGAGGATGAGAGGTTTCAGTGGAAGAGGAGAGCAGCCCAGACAGGAGCAGGGGGTGCTGGTTTGCCAGCCCCCAGCACATCCCCATCATCACAGAGCTGCACGGGCTCCCCTCCACCCTCCCATCCCCAGCACCACTTGCTCAACCCCACATCTCTGTCTTGCACATGCAAAACAGGGCTCACCAGCCCTGACCTTTTATGGGCCTTTTGAAGGTAAAGCGAAATGGGGAAAAACCCCTGAGGATCTGTCAGTGCCTTTTCAACTGATTTTTACCAAAGGGGGTGATTTGCAACACTGTGCTGCATTAAAACTGGCCCAAGACCTATCAAACCCATCCCCCCGGGCACTCGGCACATCAGGCAGAGGCCACAGCTTATGGGGCTCAGCCTAAAGGCAACGTGGGCTCCCCAGAGAAGATAAAATCCCCATGCTCGCTGCGCTGAGCTGTGATCAGCTCTGCTCAGCAAGGCTTCTCTAGGCTAAAATTAGACTAAAATCACCAGCCCTTTAGTGGCTACGTTAGTGAAACACTGGGTTCTGGTTTCGCAGCCTTGGCTGGACAGCGGCTCTGGCTGGGGGTCGTAGCCTTGCTGTGCTGACAGCTTGGCCATTGCCTGGCAACTGCCTTCCACCGTGGGCTTGGAGCAGAAGCCTTCACATCACCTTCTGCTCATGTTTCCAGCAGCCCTCTCCCATCCTAGCCCAGTATGGCACTAGAGGACTAGAGCTACTCAGCTCCAGCTGAGTGCCCAGATCACCTGCCAGCTTCCTCCAGCTGAGCAGGATCCCAGCTTGGCATCTCCTGCCCACCAGCCCAGTCTGGTGTGCGTAAATCTCCAGGATCCCTCAAGAAACCCCTAGACCAGAGAGGCCACTCTGAGCCCAGGAAGGAAGCTTTGAGCATTTCACAGTCACACTCTGGGTCTGGGGTGATGAAACCAGCCATGGTCCTGTTGACATTTCCTTTCCAGGTGTTGCAAGAAGAGGTCTGTCTTAGACACCTCCCCAGGGAACGTCGGCTCACACGCTTCAAGCTCAGGATTAAACAGGCGGAGGAGGGGAAGGAACCATGTTCCAGGCCACGGGACCCGCCAGCCCGCCCCCAGCTCATGTATGCAGTGGTTTGTATGGGAGTTTCAAGCGGGTTTTGGTTCTCAGGGATGGAGGGTTGTGTACAGAAGCTGCATTCTGGACCTGACATTTCAGGGTGATCAAAGGCTCGGTCACTGCTACTCAGACAACAAAACCGGGGCCGGGAGCGTTCCAGCAGAAGGTGCTGTTTGCTGAGCACATTGCAACACCAGGCCCAGGCCCTGGGCTGCCCGGAGCCGCTCACCCTGCTCTGCTCTCCTCTCGAGTTGCTGTCTGTTTGTTTGTGTTTCCATGGCTTTCCGCAATCACAATCGGGAGCATGCGAGCCGCTCAGGATTGGAGTGATTGGGGATGGAAAAACATAGAGGCTCAAGAACATCTCCTGCTGGGACAGGATATGGCCCTTCCCCAAGGGAGGATATATCAGATATGAAATAGATACTGTTCCTGATCGGAGCCAGGAGGCTGCCGAGAAGTGATGAGCAACGGTGGATTGCCTGTAGCCTTGGGAACGGATGTATTCCAGCTCCAAAGAGGCTGCTTTTTCCTTAGTGCTGGTCAGCTGAGCCTGGAAACAGAACATTAGATCCTAACCCCAGGAGAGCACCTGCCCTTGTTTTATCGGTGCCAGGGGATGCAACTGGTTTTACACGGCCTGAGCCTCCTCACTGCCCGTGTCCCTCTGTTGACTTTGGCTTCTTCTTCCAGCCTTGTGGGAGTGAGAGGAAAATCATGGCCCTGACCTCAGTCAATGAGAGCAGCTGGGAAACGTCTGACGAGGCAGCTCAGCAAAGTGAGAGTTTCCTGCGTGCGTCTTAGAATAACTGCTTCCAAAAATACAAAGGAACGATGGGGAAGGACAAAGCACGAGGAACTGGGGTGGGAGAACAACCGGGGGACAGGGAGAAGGGGCAGTGCTGGCCACGCTGAGCCAAACCAGCAGCGAGAGGAAGGGCAAGGAGGCAGAGCGGGGGTCACGCTGCCCCAGCCTGGGAAACGGACAGTGCAGAGGGTGAGCTGCTCAGCTGCGCAGTGGCTCTGGCTGGTCCACCTTGCTAGAAGCGTGTTCAGCCCTTTGATCCTGACTGCTGGAAAGCAGAAAGGAGCATTTTCAGCTGTGCAGACCCAGGCTAAAGTGTGTGCAGGTACCTGATGGGACCCGGTGGGTGCCGGAGCAGTCAGCTCGGGGAGGGGCAGGACTGCGGGGCGAGCGAGGGGAAGGGCAGGAGATGAGTTGCTGCAGCTGCCAGGGTGTGCAAAGACCCCGCGCCAAGACCCTGCGATGCTGCTAGAGCACCTCGGTGTTTGAATCATGCTGCCCCTGCAGCTCCAGGGTGCGAGGAGAACCCACCCCAGCCAAGCTGCAGAACACCATGGAGAAAATCTTCAACCACAGAGCAGGTCTTCAGCCGGCCCTCCACAGCCACGCACACAGGAGCCTTTTCGATCTCTCCTACGGCGCAGGCGTTTCCTGTGCGGAGCAGCAGCAGCACAGCCCGAGAACGGGTCTGGAGAGGAACTCAGAAACAAAACATCCGCTGAGGAGGAACCAGCACAGCGTGCTCCGAGAGCGAGGGGCACCGCGGCTCTGCCCTGGGGACTGGCAGCCTCCCACCCCACTCTGCGCACCTCCAGCGAGAGGAGGGCTCCTTGTCACTCCAGCTCTGCGGGGTAAATGCTTGTCGGGCAGAAGGAGCATCAGCAGCACCTGACACCAAAGCAGAGCTGCTCTAGTGGATGCATAAGCCAGCAGGGGACACGTGCTGGTGCAGGACACACGGGGCTCTTCCCAGGGCCTGGTGCTGCAGCAGCTCAGCAAAGGCTTGTCCCCCAAAACTGCCCTGGGGACGTGGACCTCAGGCTCCTCTGCTTTGCCTTCTTACTCCTGAGGGGTAGTGCTGGGGCTGTGGGTCGCCTGCGCCGTGTCGTCTCCTGGATCTGTGCTTAGATGCTGCCACCACCAAAGAGCTCAGCTACACCTTGGCCGTGAAAGAAACAAAGCTGTGCTGTGCTCCCGTGTCTGAGACAGGATGAGAGCTCGCTGCTCTGTCCCCATGGCCCCAGGCAAGTCCCACAGCCTCCTGGTGCCCAGCTCCTCCTCTGCACCATGTACATGTTTTTTCCTCTTTTTCTATCATCCTCTCTTTGAAAAAAGCACCACAGCACAGGAAGCAACTCACACACAAGGACCCAGTGGAGGTGATGGCCTCTGGGCACCTGAGTTGAGGTGGTCACCACGGGGTGCTGGTGACAGCCAGGCAGAGCCTGCTGGCGTGTGCCCAGGTCCTGCCTGTACCCGTCCTCTGAAGCACAACGCAGGGTTGAGCTTATCAGTCTAGGCTCTCGTTCTGATTTCTCCTCTCCTTCCCTTCTTAGGAGGCAAAGAACAACTCAGGAGGCAGCACAGTGCAGCGCTCCAAGGTACCTGCAATTTTACCACATCCTGCTGGTTCATGGCAAGGGGGGAATCAGAGTGGTGGGGGTTTGAAGGGGCATCTGGAGATGATCTGCTCCAGCAGGGTCACCCAGAGCAGGGTACCAAGGATCCCATTGTCCAGGCAGGCTGGGAATCTCTGCAGAGAAGGAGACTCCACAGCCTCTCTGGGCAGCCTGGCACAGCTCCCACACCCTCACACCAAACAACTTTCTCCTCCTGCTCAGATGGAACCTCCTGGGTTCCAGTTGGTGCCCGCTGCCCCTTGTCCTGTGGCTGGGCACCACTGAGCAGAGTCTGGCCCCATCCTCTCACCCCCGGGGCCCTTTAGCTCTTGCTCAGCATTGCTCAGCTCCCCTCTCGGGCTGCTCTTCTCCAGCTGCACAGCCCCAGGGCTCTCAGCCTGTCCTGGCACAGAGATGCTCCAGCCCCTCAGCATCTCACAGCCTCTGCTGGACTCTCTCCAGTAGCTCCTGGACTCTCCTGAACTGGGGAGCCCAGAACTGGACCCAGTACTCCAGAGGTGGCCTCTCTAGGTCAGAGCAGAGGGGGAGGAGAACCAATCCAGCACCAATCCAGGCCAGCACCAGTGGAGCAATAGAAGGCGAGGGGAGGTGAGGCCGCCTCCCTCCAACCAATGCTCCAGCAAACGGCAGCCTGGATTTTAGGGAAAAAGGCTGTGGTGGGAGCCAGGCACAGGATGTCCCCAACCCCTTCCTCACCCTCTCTCCCTTTGGTCTCCCCTTGCCCAGTCCTTCAGCCTGAAGGCACAAGTGAAGGAGATGTGCACTGCCTGCCAGAAAACCGTCTACCCCATGGAGCGGCTGGTGGCTGATAAATTTGTCTTCCACAACGCCTGCTTCTGCTGCAAGCACTGCCACGCCAAGCTGAGGTGAGCCCGCCAGGGAGGCTGCTGCTGGGCTCGATGGTGGCGGGGTGACGGGTGTCACGGCGGGGTGACAGGTGTGACAGAGGGGTGACGGGTGTCACGGCAGGGTGATGGGCATCATAGCGGGGTGACGGGTGTCACGGCGGGGTGATGGGCATCATAGCGGGGTGACGGGTGTCACGGCGAGGTGACGGGTGTGATGGGGGGGTGACGGGTGTGATGGGGGGGTGATGGGCGTCACGGCGGGGTGACGGGTGTGACCACAGTTCTGCCTACCTGGGTGAAGGAGGCCAGAGCTTCCTCCTGGATGACACAGAGCCAAGGCTGAGCTGCCCCGTGGCACCCGCCTTCTTTACAAACCTTTAAGGCAGCTCAGAGCAGCCCCCAACATCCTGAGCTGGCTGGAAGGAGCAGCTGGCCCTTTTTAAGGGTCCTCTCCTACATGTTTCCTCCTCCTTCCTCCCCTACCCCATTGCCCCTGAGCCTCACGTGCTCCTCCCCAACCTGCAGCCGAGTCCCCGTGCCCAGCTAACCCTGCCCTCCTCCCCCAGCCTGGGCAGCTACGCAGCGCTCCACGGGGAATTCTACTGCAAGCCCCACTTCCAGCAGCTCTTCAAGAGTAAAGGCAACTACGACGAGGGCTTCGGGCGCAAGCAGCACAAGGAGCTGTGGGTGCACAAGGAGGTGGAGAGTGGGACCAAGTCGGCGTGAGCGGGGCCAGCCCACCCTTCCCTGGAGCCCAGCGGAGAGGGCAGAGAGCAGCGCTGAGCCGGGGGCTAACTGAGCTGATGTAAAGCAAAGAGGACACCAGGGCCTGTGGGCAGGAATGGAAGGGAGGCAACCCAGCCCTCTTTGGAGGATGCTTCGAGGGGTCCCGCAGGCCAAGGATGGGGCAGAAGGGACCGGGGTAGAGCCCCCAGATCTGAAGCCCTCTCTCTGGAAGCCTCTTTCCCTGGTGAGATCAGACCTGAAGCACTTGCCCCCATGGGAACCCCAGCCCTGTTCACACCTTTCAGGCCTGTCACCACGGATAAGATGATCTGGGGGCTTAACCCAGACTCTAAGTCACAGCACAGCCCCCAGCTCCTGCCACACCAACCCTGCCTTGCTGGGGCCCCGAATGAGGAGGGTCTTTGGTTTACATCAGCTCAGCTCAGCTGGGATTGTTCAGCCTTAAGGATGTTGCCCTGCGACTGTTTAACAGTGTCTGTCTTTTTTATATTTGCCTTTGATTGGTACGTTCTGCGCTGGAGCCTGGCACGGCAGCTTCACGCGTGACACTGCGCCAGGCGGTCTTTTATTTTTGTAATACAAGGTTTCCGAGCCTTGCCCCCGTGTCCTGTGTTCCCAAGGGCCCGGGGAGGTGGGAGCAGTGGTCAGGTTTGCCTCTTACTGCCCCAAGACCAGCAAGCCAATACTCCTGGATCCACGCGGGTAACGTTGTGAGCGAGGCAGATGGGTCCCCTGGGGACTGATGTCAAACTGCAGGGCAGCTCTGCCACCCCCTGAGCCACCCCGAGCTGGAACCGCACACCAGCTCCACACAGCCCAGGCCGCCCCCGAGGGAGGGCACTGGCCTGCGGTCCAGATCCACCCCTCTGCCCTGCAGACACCGCGGGGCTCCCTCGCTTCCCGCTCCGCACAGCCAACACCGTGTCCCGCCCCGGCGAGAGATGCGGCCTCAGCCCGCGCTGCAGCCAGCGCGGTGGGCAGGGTGGGCATCAGAACTGGGCAGGGCGGGCATCAGAACTGGGCAGGGTGGGCATCAGACCTGGGCAGGGCGGGCATCAGAACTGGGCAGGGTGGGCATCAGAACTGGGCAGGGTGGGCATCAGACCTGGGCTGGGCAGGCATCAGAACTGGGCTGACTGGTGCAAGACAAGGTCCGTTCTGGATCAAGCCCCTCTGCTGAGCTGTGCTGTGTGGATGGCAGAGTCTGGACAAATGAGCGAGCCCAACAAGTCCTGCCAGGCTGGAGAGCCCAATGCAGGGAGGGCAGGCGAGTCTGGCTGGAATGAGTGTTTCCCTCCTTCCCCCACACACAGTTTGTTAGATTAGTTTGAAGGCGTGAGCACTGAGGATCCCCACGTCTTTCACATGCTACAGGAATTAGGCTTTTCAGAGCCCACACTGAAGAGTGACAGCCTCTGATATCCGCAGCACGGGCCCCTGTTCCCCCACTGACTGGCAGCAGCTCCCCCTGCGCGTGTCCCGTCTCAGGGAATCCAGACACAGCCACGAAGACAGGAGCTGAGCACTGAAGAGAGAAAAAGGTGGGTAGGGGTAGTCTGTAGCAGTCCCAAGGAGGAACAGATGGTCCATAGAGAGATGTGTCCTCAACCCAGGTCACGGTGGTGGTAGCTCCATCACTACAGACCCTTCAGGGGGAGCACCAAGAGCCGGGCAGCACCTCCACTGCTCCCCTGAGCCGGCCAAGCCGGCTGCAGTCACACCTGATCCTGGGGGAGGTAAGTGCTGGATGGCCCCAAGATCCTGGTGTCCCTCCTGTTGGACAGGTTACTTCTCCTTTTGGTTAAGGGACAGAGCCTGGCCCAGGCTGCCCAGAGAGGCTGTGGGGTCTCCTCTGGAGCCTTTCCAGCCCCCCTGGCTCTGTTCCTGTGTGGGCTGCCCTGGGTGACCCTGCTGGGGCAGGGGGGTTGGACTCGGTGATCTCCAGAGGTCCCTTCCAGCCCCCACCAGTCTGTGATCCTATGAAGGGCTTTTTGAAGAGCAGGTCTGTCAGCTCGTGGGGGTGGGGACCGCCTGGGGATTTACAGGGACTGCACAGAAACGGAGACCCTGGCAAGGCTCCAAGGGAGTTTCAGCCTCACCGAGAGCTTCGACTGTCCCCATCGCGCAGACGCGGCCGCATCCTCCTCCCGGCAAAGGCAGGCGGGCGATGGCAGCGCAGCCAAAGCCGCTTCCTGCGCAGCCCTGCAGCCTTTGTTGTCATAAGCCAGGAACCGAGCGGTCGCTGCTCTGCGGAGAGGGTCTCGTGATGCCGTCGGGGTTGCGGCCCCTTCCTTCCTAAGGTCGGCTCAGAAAATGAAAGCAGGCTCCTGGGTTTCGCTTCCTGTTTCTCGCTGGCCTCGCTTCCCTCGCCTCACAGGCTGCTGCTCTTCCCCGCGCAGCAGGGCCAGCGGACACGAAGTGGTTTCAAGTACGGATATTTGGGGTAGAAGAGAGAAAAAAAAAAAAAATCCCAGCTTTTAAATGCTGGGCTTTCAGTTGAAAAGAGAATGCTGGGCAAGAACAATGATGCTCCATTGCTCTCCTTCCCTCTCAAAACCTGGAACGTGGGATTTTGCCTAAAGACAGCAGAACCGACCCTTCCGCCTCCCCTTCTCGCCCGGGCACAGCAAGCTCCCGGCGCTGGAGCAGAAACAGAGGGAATGCGTGCAGGCACTAGAGGGGGGGATCTCCAGCCTGCTCCATGACCAATTCCTGATTTTGGGAGCAAGAACCAACGACCAGGGTTATAAACCCAAAGAGGCTGCAGCAACCCGACCCAGGCAGCACAGTGCCGGGGGAAGGAGGGAACCCGACGAGCAGCAGGTTCAGGCGGGGGGGCGATGCTGGAGACAGCCCCGTTTCCCAGCAGCAAACGGCAAACTCCTGCTTGCTCGATGGGCACGCTGGGAAACCCTGGTGATAACCCACGGGGGAAGATGTTCTAAATGCTCTGAGCTTATCTTATCTGCCTGATACATTTCAAAGGTGCAACTGCACAACTGGCAGTGCACGCTTTCCCAGGGTGCACCAGAAGCAGCAGCTCTACAGGAACCTCAGCCTCAAATGTCTCCAGCTGTGAGGTTTCTGTAGAACAGATTTAAAAAAACAGTAATAAAAATGCCCTAAACATTGTTTCTTTGTCTCTAAAGTTTAGCTAAAATCCAGCTGATGTTATGATGAGAGCTAGCCTGGGACCCTCCTTTCAGAAGCACCCACACCTTTTGGGCAATTTTTTTTGCCTTTTGGGTAAAAATCCCATTTCTGAGCAGACACGGTGACTTCTTACTGCAACAGCCTTGCTACAAATCTGCCTCTTGAGGCACAAGGGCTCTTTGCTCCTTCCAGCTGCCAGCAGCCTCCCCTGACCAGTCGGAACCAGCAGTCTGTGCGTTCGGTTACCGGGATTCGGGATGCTCAGACCCACAGCTCGGGTGCGATTTAAGAAGGTGAACACTCATGAGGAGGAGCAAGACCCCAGGTTCTCAGCACATCCAGCTGCCAAACAGGGCAGAGAGTGGCCAGGAGCCAGCCAGCGTCACTGCGGGGTGCGGGCCGCATCCTGCGCTGCCCCTGCCGAGGCTGAGCAGCACCCAAGGCCAGCTGGGGACAAAGGCGCTTCAGAGCCAGAGGAGCCAGAAGCTGCCCAGGCAGCTGGGTTCAGAGAGGAACCTGCAGCAGCTGGGAAGCAAAGGCAGAGCTACTGCCTGCCACCTACGCGAGGGTGCTGCACGCAGCGCCTTCAAAGTTGCTTTCAAGTCACGACCTGGTCCCTGTTGGGGCTTCTTTCTGCTTCTTTTCCACAGGAAAAACATCCCTGGCAGAGGAGCAGCAGGAGTTGCAGCCAAAGCAGAGCATGCCACAGCTCGTGGGCTCTGAGGCGCTGCAGCCTGAGCTCGCAGCAGCTTTAAGAGCAGCCCAAGGGCTGTCCCAGGGCATGCAGACCATTGCTGCAGCACTGAAACCAGCCCTTAATCTGAGGCCCAAAAAGGGCACATTGCCACCAGCGCTTCCGCCCCTCCGGAGCGCGGATCTGCTCTTGCCACTGGAGCAACGACGTGACTGATGAGCAACAAATAACCTGTATTTGTGTCACACTCCCCACAACTTTCTTCTGCGTTTCCACGCAAGCACGAGGCTTCCGTTCCCAGTCTGCCCCGTAGCTCAGGAAAGGACATTTGCCAGAGCCTAAAGATTCAAGCCAACGGATTCACGTAATAAAAACTGTTATAGGGAATAATAAAAATATAATAAAAGCTGTTATAGGGGAAAACCAAAGAGCAAACAGTAAGAATCCATATACACCCATACCATCCAGACGTCCAGTTCTGGATGAGGTGCAGAGCACTGGGCAGAGATCGACAACAGAAGAAGTGACAGGACAGTGAACAGTGCCAGCATTTCCTGGAGATAATGCACACACCCACACCCAAGCAGTATTAAATCCAGAAGAACTGTTCCTAGTTTAGACTTTACTGTCCCAATAGAAAGAGCCACGCACAGGAGTGTAGTACAAGCAACCTCTTTGGAGATTTTGAATTGTTTTGTGCTTCAGAACTGGATTCAGGGGAGAAACGGACCTTAGGTCACCTTTCCCTGAGCCACACTATGCACAGAAGACAAATTACCAGAAAGAAAGAAAGGCAGTAGAGGATTTTTAGCTGCTTTTCTTTTGTGTTGCTCAGGGTTTCGTGACTGATCATTTCCACCTTCAACCCAAGTCTCCAGAGATTTCCCTCTCCCAGCCCCTGCTCAGCCACCACCTACGGGCAGGCACGGTGAAGATTCACGTGAGGACACACACGCTCCGTGTTTATGGGGAGCAGGATTACTCTACAGCTGCTTACTTTGGAGAGGGGCGAGTAGGGGAGTCCAGGAGAAAACATGCCATTGCACAAGCCCAGAATGTGAGTCTTGCATTCATAAAACAAATGTAACCACTGACCCTGCCGAGTGGAAAGGAGGGTGAAGGCATCAGCTTTGGGAAGGACCTCCGCAGGTGAAGGTAGCTGAGAGTTCCCAAGTTCCTCCTGCAGCAAAGGCAGGATTTTCAGGTTCTAACGCACGCAGGGAGGGTGTCAGGAAGCAGCAGGAGGTGGTTATTTCTGCTTCCATATGACATTTTTGTTCTGGGATAGCTTCACTTGTCTGGTTCTCATCTGTTCTGGAACAGCACCCAAGCGCCACGCATGGGCTCGTTCCATGTGCAGCCGTTCCTGTTGCATCAGCTCATTAACCCACGTAATCCGATTTGTTTGCATTCGACACTGACAGAGATGTCAGTATTTCCTGACGTAGCAACTGGCTGTGCCATGGCTGGGAACAGGCGCAGAGAGGCAGGGCTGTGGTCAGGCCAGCATCTCAAGGGACCGCGGTGGCATTCAAACCACTGCTCGGGTGACTGTGACACCAAAGACTGGGAGCTGCATAAACAGAGCGAGCGGTACCAGGAAGAAATGAGCATTTCTGCAAGTAGTGTAGATGAATTTTATGGGAGCACTATTCCTGTCCTTTCCTAAGATAGTACGCTGGAAAAAAATTAAAGCCTGAAAATATTTGGAAATGTGGTTACCCAGTCCCTTGCCCTGGGACAGCGAAGCTTGTCCCGTCCCAGATCCCCAGTACGACTCAGTTTCCTCCCCTTTACTGGGAGGCTGTAATTCTGGAAGGCAGCTCATGCTATCTCACATTTGTCTCAAGTCCAGAGGCTCTACTTGTCCAAATTTTAGCTTTTTAAAGTGACAACAGATTCAAAGGAGAAACAATCCAGGAACCTTTAACTGTTTCCAGGTGTTTAGAACAAATATATTTTCAGGGAGCCCGAGCTTCGCAAGTGAGAGCTGGATCTTCCCAATAACAAGCCGTTCAGGGGCATTCCCTGCAGAGTTCCCAGCAGACCACAGCGCCAGTCAGACTTTATCACGCTAACCACCTCCTCCTGGTCCCGCTCCCCACCCAATACCACCTCCCCTGTTAGGCACCGATGACTCAAGCCCATTCCCAGGCTGAGACCTGGAGTAAAGAACTCACCACCACAGCAAAATCCAAATGCAAACCTCAGCTCCTGCTCTCCATCAGTACAACCTCCACATGAAGAGCCAACAAACACGGCCAGCTCCTGCCCTGCAAGGTGAAATGGAGATGTTGCTGTTTTCAGGCCAACGGGACGGAGCCGTCCTACTGCTCTCTTTGAAGAGAGCGAATGGATGAGCGTGACCTTCCTCAGAGGCAGCCTCTGGAGGACACACGCTTACCTGATCCCAGAAGCAACGCTTCACAAATAGGACACTTCTCCATCTGTCCCGAAGAATAAATTCCTGAAAGGAAAAATTTCCTCCTTCAGTTAAGGTCCTTGGGTAGAAGAAAAACCAGTTCATTGTCTTTCTTACTTATCCTGAGGCACCACTGACACAGGAAGTAAGAGAAACTGTATTGCAAAAACAACCAGAAAAAGGCTTTCATATAAATGATAATTTTATTGTAAATAAAACGATACATTGGCCTGGCTTTGCACTGCAAGCCCCCGGTCGGTATATATAGACTACTACTGATTCAAGGTCTTCTGCACAATCCAGGTTAAAGCAATTTCTCCCTGCTCTGCACAGTCTGTGTCAGACAGGTACTGACAGATACTAAAAGTCCTGCTCCTCGTTTTCAAGCCACCCCACATCCACCTCTTCTAACTGGGAAACTCAGCTGCTCAGTGAGATTTGCTCCTAAACCAGGGCCAGGGTTTAAGTTCTGAAGCCCAAATATCATTAAACCACAGGGGACACCTATTTTTTTCTTCTGAAAATTAAAGACAAACCAAATACTCCCAGCTCCAAGGGTAGGTACCAAGGACTGTATATATTCAAATATATAAAACCTTTCCATCCAGCAGCAATTAAGCTAAGCACCAATCACTGTACAGCTCTAAGTATCTGGCCTTTGCCTAGCAGGGAAAGTGTGAGCAGCAGGGATGGATCTATCTGCTGAGGTTTCACAAGTTATCCTGCCTCTCTGGGCAGTTGGAAATACCCTGTGTCACCTAAGCAGGTACCGATGTCCCTCTCAGTCAATTTGTTCTGGTAATTAATGGCAATAGGAACTGTCTGGAGCATCTTCAAGTCCTTTGGAATATTACTCCAAAAATATGAATACAAAAAAATAAAATAAAAAACCCCAATTTCCAAATTGCTGCAACCTTCCACCAGTAGAACAGGCAAAGATCAGATTTACTGGAGAAAAGCAAATAACCTGGAATGCACAGAATCGTCACACTGAGACCAAAATGCCAATGGTTTGTTTCCTAACAAGCTCAAGGGAAGACAAATGCCCTCCTCTCCCAAGTTCCTCTCTGATGAGACTCTCAGATATTTTCCTGTTCATTTCAACCGTTTCAGGACAATGAGACTCCTAACAGGTTAATTTTCTTCAAACAAAAGATTCTCCATTTCTGCAGCACCTTCCACCAAGGACCCATTGCTCAGTATTCCCTGTGTATCCCTCCTTGGGAGGAACAGCAGAAAACACATGGCATTTGGAATGGCCACAAAGACTGACTTATTGTTAGCCTGGCACTCCTCCTCCACTCTCCCCTAAATGAGTTTATTCCCAGTTGTTGGGTTTTTTTTCCAATTCTGCCAGGATAAAGAGGCCAGATATAATTCAATTTAGAGGTATAATTACATTTATGTCCACTTGAAACTTTTATTTTGCTGCCAGGGTGGTGTTAAGGGACTGTAACGTTAAGTGCTGGCTCCAAGCTAATTCATTGTAGCAGTGGACTCAGGGATCCAGATCTTCCATTCCATAATCAGGAGGGCTGTGAGAAAACAACCATCGCGTTTTGGCTCAGCTCTACTCGTTATAAACCATCAGCAAATTCTCTGCAAAACCAGCTGCTTCTTTTTTTTTCCTTTTTCAATTCATAAAGGCGTCAGATTTATTTCCCATCCTCCCCCCACCCCGTAACAGTCGAGTCGCTATATATAAAAATCACCAAATATGATCTTTTACGATATAAATTAAAAAAAAACCAACAAAAAGTATGAGGCATCACCGTTTACATGATGTAAAAAGAGCTAAAAAAGAGCGATATAAACTACATTCATAAAAGTGCATCTCCAAACATACAAGTAATGCTTTGGCTTGTTCCTGTGCCGAACGGGTGGCATTGGGTCAGGTACTGGGATACGAGAAGTCCACGCTGGCACCCCATGCTCTCTGTCACCGTACAGTCGCGACTGACTCCCTTGAATACAGACTGGGCTAGAAGTGTATACACAGAGTAGGCACATTGCAGCATAGGTGGTGGGAAGGACCAGCAGCTCTGGCGGGGAGAGGACTGAGCCCATCAGTCCGTGACGCTCTTTGCTCTGCTCCGGAACAGCCTTCCAAGAAGCATATGAGGTAAAAAAGCCACAACAGATCCTGAGGATTTAGTTGCTTTGAAACGTTAACAGTTACACCGTTTCCTCGTGCCCCGTTCTCCCAAAACACAAGGTGTAGGATCGCAAGGAAAGACCACGGAAGAAGGTCTCCATTTGGTGAGGACAAGCCAAGGGTAGAGAGAAACCTCCGCAGACAGCATCAGCACGCTCTTGGTTGCCGTGGGAAAGCGCGATGAATAAAGGATTCCAATCTTTGGTATATTTACTAACTAGTTGCAAGGCTTGAAGAGTGCTACCGGGCTCCAGGGGAGTGCTGACCACCCTGCTTCTGTCCTCCAGACTATAGGAATGATTTCCCATTCCTCTGCAGCGCTTCCCACCACAGCAAAGTGGTGTAAAACTCCCTCAACCGAGCAGAAGGGTCATGCCCTCGCTTGCCTCCGGTGCGAGAGACAGTGAAGTGCAGGCCAAAAGAAACCGAGGCCACGTTATCTTGACAATTCAGTCAAGTTCCAGGTTTGGAGAAGATGGATAGAAGTGCTCTCACTAGAATTAAATAAATTATGGAACAAGGGCTTTTGTCAAAGGTATCCCCCTAAGTGCCTGCAACCCAAACAGTGCATCCTGCTGAAAGTGCAGGAGAGCCCCAGAGTGAACCCAACCCCAGCTCGATTTCTCCAATGACACATCGCTCTGAGGCTGGCACAGGAAAACCCTTCAGGTCATTAAACTCTTTCAGGATTTTTTTTTGTTTTGTTTTGTTGGGTTTTTTTTTTTTTGGTTGTTGCTTTGTTTTTTAGGGTTTTTTTCCTCTTTTAATTCAATACAGTATATATCATGGGCTCAAGGAGCTTGGCTGCGTTAAAACTTGCCTTATCCTGCTATTAGCATTCACTCAAAACCTGTTAATTTTACTGCATTATGAAAGCAATGTTCAAGTTTTTATGGCAGAGGAGAGTGGAGGTACATGGAGCCTTAATATGGTTTGCAAAACAAGAGCAGAACACCTCCACCACTGCTCCAGAAAGCACTAGCTTAGCTAAGAATCCATCTGTTACAATTCCTCCGTGAATCCCCAGCACGTAGAGCTGTTGGTCTTTTCTGAGTGACGGAAGGATTATTAGTGCCCAAATCAAGACTACAGCATTTGAGGCCAGTCAGCCATCAGGAGCTCCCTTCTCAGAGATGTGGTACCTTTTGGATGCAAACTCACGCGGATGGGTTTTGCTGGTACCCACAGGGGGATCTCCAGTTGGTGTTGGCAGTACGGCAGCGTCGCAAACGTTCCCTCTGCTTCGCTGGTCGACTCAACTCATACAAAAGCTTATTTAAACAGGCCTGTAACATTTTATGGAAATCTTAAATGGACACGTGCACATGTGTAAAGAGAGAACACACTGAAGGGCTGAGCTCGATCCTAACTTACTGTGCACAGGTAAAATGAGCGTCCAGCTGATTCTCCCCATGAAAAATTCTACTTTGCATTAGGCCAGGTCCTCAAAGAAACACAAAGAACTTTTCCTGAAGTAAATCCCTGGGCACCAGATGAACTATCTTTGGTTTCAAGGATGGTAAAAAGTTACCAGCCAAAGAGATGGGTGCGACAGAAAGCGGTTCTGCAGAACTCCCTTCCAGAAGGGTTTTGTTGAGACCCAGCAGTCCCAGGGAGACGAAGCAGGAGCACAGATTTGTTGGCTACGAGGACACAAACCAACTGACACTTAACGCTAGGACAGATCGAGCCTTGGAAATCAAGCTCTGGATTTTCCAACGTCAGTGGGAGAGCCCTTATCTCGGGCCCTGGAGTGATTGCATTCTGCTGAAACTCTTCTGATTATCCTGACATTTAGCTAGAAAGACCTCCCCTCACTCCCACCCCAAAATCCACGGTTTCATTATAAAATAACACTATTCACATACTTTTGAATCAATATTTTCTGAACACCTTCAGATGCTGAATACTTAAGAAGAAAAATATATCATTATATAGCGAGTGCATGCTCAATGACACATGGCTTGTTGCTGGATTCATGTCCTGTAGATGCCTCTAAAGCCCTAGCAGTCTGGAAACCAGTGACCCACACGCAGAGAGCTGGTCTGGGTGGCTGTTACACGTTTCTGTTCTGCAGGGCATAGCTCTTCCAGTTCCCACTTTGGTTCAGGTATCTTCTCTGTTCAACCAGTGAGATGCTGCTTACATTCCCATTCTGGGGCCTGCAGAAAACATGCAGCCAGCTG
The DNA here is from genome assembly GCA_025345505.1 of Todiramphus chloris collaris. Lineage (NCBI taxonomy): Eukaryota > Metazoa > Chordata > Aves > Coraciiformes > Alcedinidae > Todiramphus > Todiramphus chloris. The sequence goes on along the minus strand of JANVCC010000065.1, from coordinate 586,807 downwards.
CAATTTCACGTCAAGGTAACTAGGGCAAAAATGCAGCTCTGTTTGGACAGCTGTTGACAGAATAAACATTAGTCCAGCAAACAAAGGTATCAGGCACAAGAGCAGACCCTAGGCTCCTGGGCATAGTTGCCCCAAAGGGCTAGGACAGCTGAGTTGGCATTTTGAAGATGCAGCACCACAATGGGCAGTTGCAACTAGACCAGATGGGGCACCAGAAGCCCAGCAGGAGCTGCTAGCAAGGGAGGTAATTCAGTACTGGAGCTGTGCAAACTGGTGTCTGAGCAGCTCTTCAGCAGAGGGTCTGTGCCTGGCTTCCACAAAGATCTGCTTTAGAAAGTCCCGGCAATGTTCTGATATGTGGGAGGGGAGCTGGGGGTTGGTTGGTTGGGTGGCAATTTTGAAAATGGCAGCCATGGCTTCATACTCTGCCCAGGGTGGTTTCTCTGTCAGCATTTCCACGACAGTACAACCGAGGCTCCTGGAAAAGCAGACAGGAAAGAAAAAAAAAAAGGAGAGGAAAAAAAAAGGAGGGGAAAAAAAAAAAAACAAAAAAAAAGAAAGAAAAAAAAAAAGGAAGGAAAAAAAAAGTGAGAATTGACTCAATAATGCACAGTGTTCAGAGAGAACTTCCAAGCAGCCAATCAAGGTACAGTTCTGCTCCGAGAAGAGCTGTAAAATGGCCTTGTGCTCAGCAAACCCCGCGTGTGCACAGCTTCTGCGGCAGGCCTGCCGACGTCGCCGCTCTTACGCTGTCAGCGGCAACGCGCGCAGACGGGGAGCCTGCTTCCCACGGCGGATCTCGCCACACAGAGAGCTGTGAAGTGCCATCTGCCCAGCCTGTCTTTGCTCAGATCCTGCTCTCGGTAAACATTTGCCTGAACAACGGGGGACAGGAGGCGCACACGAGATGTCCCTAAAGGCGTCGTTTGAGCCCCGAGGTGTTTCAGGTGCTGCTGCTGTTCTATCTCAAGGGCACTTGCCGAGCTGCAAGGCAGGAAAGTGGTTCTAGCCAAGGGGCAGTGAATCAGAGCAGGGTGACCCCACAAAGCCAGCTCAGCAAAGCCCCTCTTCAGTGCACAGCCTCAGAATGCCCACGTGGGAGCAAAAACCACCCCGTTATCTCCACAGGAAACCAAGTATCATAGTCAAAAAGTAATTAAAGTCTTAACAAGCCCAAGCTGAGAAGGCAGTAAATTAAAATGCCAGCAGGGCAGATGGATCACTACACTGGGGCCAAACTCCTGGTGAAGTTAACAGGGCTCCGCAGGCTCCTTCAAGGCCAGAGTGTGATTAGGGGGACGGACGTGGCTGAGCCACCTTTCTGACACCAACGCTTGCAGAAGGAAGATGGGTTCCTGTAGTAGTGCAGTGATTGGGTTTCTGTTCAAAAAGAATTAATTGCTTCCTCCAGGCCATGGATTAGGCAAAAGCAGTTAAGGGAATGTCTAATATCCAGTCCTGTGTTTTGATCACATCGTTCCATTAAAAAGGCAAAACTGCTCCTTCTACCTTTAAATTAAACCTTCTTTTGAAGTGAAAAGCAAAGCAAAGACATTTGCAGAGGCAGACTTGCACCAACTGCCAAGGCAAGGAAGGAAAGGAATTAAATCCAGTGAATATGCAAGAAATGACTTCTTGACAAGGTTTAAAATCCAACGTGAAAATTTTACACTGGTTTCCAGCCATTTAAGACTTACTAGAAGAGAGAACAGAAAATGCAAACCATGTGTGCTGAAGTGCTGGGGGTTTGCTCAAGAGCAAGCAGGGATATATTATTGTTTAGACTGATTTATACCGTTTAAGCAGATCCGGTTTCTTTAAGATATTCAGCAAACAGCAGGAATGTTTTTCATGTCAAGTCACTCCAGCAATAACAAATAGCTCACATACTCTGCTATTTAGGAAAAAGAAAATTGGAGAGGGGCCTGCAGCAGTGGCGGAAAGCCAGGTGCCTGGATTTGTTACGTCTCTGAGCCTCTCGGCCCTACGCATCCACCCCAGGACGAGCGCTGCGCTGGAAAATTCTGACCTCCCTAAATAACGACTGGGATCGTAGGAGCTGGAGCCCAGCCAACGGCAGCATCTCTTTGATGGGAATGGACCATGTCAGCACCAAGAGGAAATCCACAACTGCATCAACCCAGGGGGAAGGGCACGTGCTCCATTCTCTCCCCAAGCATCCCAACTGGGAGAGTCTGCAGAAGTTAACTCTTTGCAGACAGGACACATTTTGACTGTTTCCACTCACTGCTCGGGCAGGAAACAGCACAGGCCCTGCTTGACTGTGGAGAGACAAACACACCTTTTGTCGCTGTCATTTAGTTTAGCTTTATAATCTCACCTTTTAAGGCCTCCAAAACTAACATTTGGACACAGGGCCATTTTGCTCTTTCCTTTTGAGAGAGGCTGTTTCTTGGCCGTGCCAATAATAGCACAGCTACAGTTTCCATTCCTGCATACTTCAGATCACCTCTGATCTGACCTGTACCTTTTGTGTTATTCCAGGTTTGGGCATCTTTCCTTTAATGTTCAAATTGTACTCCTTTCATTTCCAGTGCGTTATAAGCCTACCTTTCGTTTTATAACCAAATGAATGGGCTCTCCCTGAACAACCTCCAGTCTCTCTTACAAGGGATTCAAGAAGGATGGAAACCTCGCACCAGTCAGAAAACAGAAAAGGAGCTAACAGTTCAAGGGAGGAACGAGTGGAAATTGGTGCTGAGAAAGTAAACGAGTTGTTGCATGTTGACATTGCAGAGCTCAGCCTGCAGCAGCTCATGTCTTCAGGTCAACCCAACTACTTCAGTTCACCTTAAATTTTTGATCCAGAGAAAAATCTGATTTTTGGCTGCACAGACGATGGAATGTATATGTCTTATCTCACTCCAAAAAAGCTGTAAATTGATCTGTGGATGGAAAAAAACTTAAAGCCTCACCATACGTCTGCTTTTCTTCCATAGCCTTCTCCGCTGATCACCTCCGGGCTCATCCAGTACGGTGTGCCAGTGACGGAGCGGATGCCTGTTCCAGACATACAGATTGTCTGCAGCCGCTTGCTGGCCCCAAAGTCCCCAAGCTTCACATTCCCAGCAGAGTCACGGAGAATATTGGCTCCTGGACAAAAACCAAAGAATGGAGACAGCTGTTTCATGCAATCCAGCTGCTGGATCTGCAGCCTGCTATCCAACCCAGAAATACCCGTGCTCATGGTATGGCTTTTTTCCCCATCAAGCCTCAGGTGACCTGCTAAACATCGGCTCTTTAATTCGGGCTGTAGACAAGCCAATTGCTAATGGCTGCAAATGGGAAAAACTTCAGGGGGAAAAACAGAAGGAAGTGAAGGGGGAAGGGAAATGAGAGCTGAGTCAGCAACATCATTGTTCCACTGCCTGTAAACAGCTCCGCAGCCTATGCAGGGCCTCCAGGCCAATGGCTGAGACAGTTCAGAGCTGTGTGGAACAGGATTTTATTGGGATGCTGCTCTGGTGAGTGGAACCCTTGCTTTCTGGTCAGCTGGGTAACAGATGTAGCTCATTAAGCCACTTTGAACTCCTACAATAAACAAGTCAATCTCCCCTTTACTTGGTCAGAGGTCCTGAACACGAAGCACCAGGGAAAAAAGGAAATTTAAGAGCTTAGCTTGTATGTGGACACATACTAAGGCTTAGGCACCAAAACCAATTTTTCCTTCAAAGCTGCAAAAAGATCAAGAACCCCGTGGTGCCATAATCTGGTACATGCCTATGTGAAATCATTCTGCCCTCAAATAAAAAACACTTGCACTGGTTTGTTGCTGGAAGAGCAGAATTTAGAATAACAAGACCCAGCACCCTGATGACAAGTTAAGTTTGGCTTAGATGGGTGCAAACTAGCAAATAGCACACTAGGTAGGAAATCAGCCGGTACAGAGCACTGCACGAGCAGAATACAAGGTGTCATCCAAGTATCAGCAGCTCGTTTCCCTTTGCCAGTCTACAGGAGATGCAATGAAGGCAGGGAACAAGAGGGTGTTCTTCCTAAAGTGAGCAATCCTCCTGCATCCTCTAGAGCACAGAAAAAATGGTGTGGTGTCTGCCCCGTCTGCTGACATTAACTCTTAAGGAGACTGGCTGACTCCATGGGGTTATAACAGGAAAAGGAAGATTAAGGACTAACCAAGAGGCTTTGCAATGCAAGACTGGAGGTTTCTTGCACAGAGGAGGCAGGACAGTCACAAGGGCTCAAGACAAGCAGGACTGCCAGGAGCAGGCACGGAGCTTACAGCAGTTGGTATGTCTGCTGCTTGAGAAACTGTACTTGGGCCAAGCAGGGAGGAAATCAGGAGGGAATCCACAGGGAAGTAAGTGTGCCTTAGGAGGGCACTGAAAGTCGGGTGACAACTCGGCCCCATTTTGCTGGAGTGAGACAAAGATGAGAAGTTACAGAGGAGCGTTCCTAGGAGTTAGAGGCTTCCAGTCTCCCTTATTATAACCAAGGGCCACGCTCTCAGATCCTGCAGAGGGAACCTCCATCATGCAGCCCAGAAAAGGACCCTCCCTAAGGCTGGCATATGGATGTAAGACCAAAAAGGGATAACTGAGCAAAGCAGTGTTCAGAAGCCCCAGCCAGGATGCTGAAACGCTTGCTTTATTTTTTCAGAGTTCCTTTAGCACATGGTGTACATGTAAATCACCAGCTGATCTCACCCTTTATGTCCCGGTGCACAATCATGTTGCTGTGAAGGTACGAGACTCCCTCGAGAATCTGGCGAGTGTATTTCCGGGTCACGTTTTCTGTGAGAGCTCCGTATGCCTTCAGCTGGTCTTTCACTGACCCCTGCACCAAAAGCAAACAGAAGGGATTGGCAAAGAAACGACAAACCACAAACCTCACAGTCTCCATTCAATTCCCACGAGCTGTGTCTGTGTTACACGCCCAACTGGCACAGCAATGAATTCTGCTGTCTTCTAAAGCCTTTTTGTGAGGTTCTCAGAGCTTCTTGCCCCAAGAAGCCCCTTTTAAGAAAGGCAAGGACATGGTTTATGGAGAAAACAGCTTTGTGAGGTTCTGGCTGCTTGCTCCATCCTTGAGCTGTGCTGGTTCAACTGTTTGTAAAGATGAGTAACAAAATAGTTCAGCAGATGGATCTGGGTCGAAAGCCTCCCTTTTTGCAGGGTCAGTTTTAGCCTAATTTGCTGCACTGTGGGACTCTGCCAAGTCAGTCAGCATGATTTACAAGTTGGCCCAACTCACAGAATCACAGAATGGTAGGGTTGGAAGAGACCTGCAAATATCATCGAGTCCAACCCCCCTGCCAGAGCAGGGCAGAACTAGAGCAGATCATGCAGAAATGCATCCAGACAGGTCTTGAAAGCCTCCAGAGAAGGAGACTCCACAGCCTCTCTGGGGAGTCTGTTCCATGTTCTACAATTCTTACAGTAAAGAAGTTCTTCCTCATGTTGAGGTGGAACTTCCTCTACTCGAGCTTCAATTCATTGTCTCTTATCACAATGCACGAGTGAAAAGAATAAGCTCGAACTGAAGAAAAGGACTGGCTTTAGTGACCACTGAAGAGAACGTATTTCAAGTACAAGACACTTAGGAAGAAAACAACAAAGATGTGTTTTGGGTATAAAAACGTGGTAGCATTATAACCCAGTATGAGACAGGGGCATCCCTAAGAGGTGGATTACAGAGTTAGGTTAATCACAACAACTAATAAACCAACAAAACCAGCCATCTCACTTTATGACCTGTGACTGTGCTGCTTGTGTCAGCTCTTACCCCTGGCATGTACTCCATGAAGATGGTCAAAGTCTTCTCTGCTCGATCCCGTAAGCAGCCGTAATACTGAACAATACGCTCGTGCTGGAGATTCTTCAGCAGCTGAATTTCACACTCCAGGGCACTCACTTCCTATGGATATTGAAGGAGAAAATAAGGTTCTGGCCCTGGGGAAAATTCCATCCCAATAAATTTGTCCATGTCACTGGCAGGATGAGACCACTACTACACTGAAGAAGTCGAATCCATGGCACTGGATCACCTACCTCTTGGGAAAGGCAAACATTAAACCTTACTCTGTAATAACCAGGTAAGTATTGGTGCAGAAGCTTTGGTAGTTAGAACTCAGTCAGTATAATATATGGATTTAATACTAGAAAAAAACAATCAAAGAATTGCCAAGAATCTTTCTGTAGGAGCCTCAACCCACTAGAGAGCAAGACTAGAGGTGCTAGGATTTCCTATCTTCTTTTGTCACCTGGTCCTGTTCTGATCCACACTGATGGCTTTACTTGAATCAACCTTAGAAACAGCTTCCTCTCCTATTTACATCAAAGAATGTGCAGCTACACACATGAAACCGATTCTCTGTTTTATTCCTGCCACAGACAACAGGGTCTCATGGCACAAAGGCAGAAAGACTATCCGACAGTTTCAGACTGAATCAGAGATGTTTGTTGCCCAGGAAAAGTATCAGGTTCTTGCTGAATCCAGGGAATGAACAGGCTGAACATCAAAGGTACTGGAGGATGAGGATTCATGGAAAGAGGAATATTTTCCCAAAATTAGTCCCACTAAACTCTTTCCACTCCTACCACTGGAAAGTACTGGGTTCACTTGTCTCACTTTGGGAGAGGATGCAGCTCTTCAAGAGCAAGGACCTTGCTTCTGCAGAGGTGAATGGAACCAGAGCAAGATGCCTAATTGTGCCAACTGATGGCTTCAGGTTTGGAGTGTCAGTGCCCTCAAAATACATCCCAGCCCATTCTTCCTTGGCTCTGAGCTACAGTCTGATTTGTAGCAGAGATGTGGTATAACTTAGAACTTTCCAAGTTAGGACTTACCTTGGCACAAACATTCCCTAATTAAATCTTCACGGATGAGTTATTTCATCTCCAAGTGAATTTGTCCAACATTGAGAAACTGGTACATTGTTAAAACACCAGCAAAGAACCCAAGAGCCACTCCAGCTGCATCCACTGTGCAGGGAGCTGTGTGCTAACCCAGCATTTCCAGGTGCCCCTTCCCATCTCCACCGATTCTAACATGTCATCACACCACAGTTCAGTCTGGTTTGAGAACAGGGAGACTTCAGAAGCAGGAACCGGTAATTAATACACTCGATACAGGACCTACCAGAGAAGCCCAGAAAGTGGGTTTTGCAAGTGCATGCATCTTTTTTTGTTTAAAAAAGAAAATAGTCCTACTCCTTCTGGGTTTAGTTTCATTCACATCCATGTCTAACCAGGAACACAGGGCAGTCTACTGTTCCTCAAGTAACCTGGCAACAAACCAAAAAGTTGAGAAGGGAGAGCCAAAAATGAAGCCAGAAAATGGATTTTAGTTTCAGGCTGAAGTTAATAATACAGAAAAGTAATTTTTAAATGACTCTTATTCCTCTCCACGTGACTTGAAACCCTAGTGTAAACTAAATAAGATACTAGCTTTCGAGGACAGACCGATACAGGCACTTTACAGGATCTCAAAGTCTGTGTAATGAATTTTGGAAGATGCAATGAGAATTACCTTGCTTGTTTCAGGACTCTCTGGGTCAAACTGGACCTGCTTGGCTGCAAGCTCTCTGCCCGTGTCCACGTCATAGCACAAATACACACGACCAAAGGCACCCTGGCCCAGCAGTTTTCCTCGTCGCCAGTTTATTGGAGCACTCGGAGCTAAAAAAAAAGCAGAGTAACCATTTCTCTTTTCATTATATTGTTTAATAGTGATCTTTTCAAAGACCAGTGCCCATCATACTGGGATTGAAACAGGTATTTTGCAGTTCATTAAACAGATATGAGCCACTCCCCCAGTCTAAGGGAGTTAGTGCAGAACTCTGAACAGAAGCCAACCATTCAGACCCTCAGGACCTGCTGACTGGTGTTCCATTAAAAGGACACCGCCATACATTTTGCAAAGATATACTACAGACAAGTGATTCAACGAGGCTGATGAAATTTCATTCCACAGCATCACTATCTTAAAAGATGGGGCATCAATTAAAGAGCATCTTCCACTCCTTGATCTGTAGTTCCAACAGAAGAGGAGCTGGATCAGCGTTACTGAACCAATCCCACCCAGCTGGGAATGGCTGTGACGCTTCTGGGACAACTCAAAGGGCGTTACTGCCGAGTTCTTTGCCAACCAGCGGTTAGTTTGGGGTTCCTTCTCTTGTGGGAAGGATTTCTCTCAAGGCCGTCTCTACAGCAGAAAAATTAGAAGTCCTAACTCCCTGCTACAAACCGCAAAGGTAGGGGCTGTAGTGTAAGCACAATGACAAGATCTTCTTTACCTGCTCAACCATCAGACCCTCATAAAAACATACACAAGAACCAGCAAAAGCAGCCACCTCCAGCAGCCCAGCAGGAGGTTACGTTGGCCAGGAGTGATGAGTTCTCATCGTTCTACTGCACTGGTGAGTGCAGTAGACAAGCAGCAGCCTCCTGACCCAGGGGTAACACCTGAGCTCAGTTTTCCAGACTGCGCTTAATACCAAAGCGCATTACTCCAAGCCCAGAGCTTTAGCTCTAACTTTGAAAACAACTCCACCAGGCTCGGGCAGTGCAATGTATCCCATTATGTTGTATCTAACAAGAAACTCTAAAGACAGGAACCAGCCATCTGGACAGTGTGGAAAAAAAAAGAAAACAGGAGAGCTGAGAGATCAGCTTTGCCATGTCTAATTTAATCAGATTTGCTGCCAGTCGGTGTTTTAGTGCGTTGCTTACTCTGCTGCATTAACGGCTTCGTTTTCATCCTTAAATTAGTGTATGGGATGTCTGAAGTTCATCAGTAATGATTTATGTTCCATTTCTTGTTTTATAATACAAAGTTCTCGAAAAGCCAATGCAGAGATGCTGTTAATACAGAAGTAAATCTTTCTACTAAGAAGCAAGCAAAATAAATACCACTTTTAACTAGGAAAGTAACCATAATCCACAAGCCTGACTACAAATGTTAATACATCAAGAAGTTAAACAAACTTGTCTGTTTTAAGATAGATCATCTAGATGCAATCAACTTCGAGGTGTTTTTTTTTTTACTTCTCAGCTGAATTTCCAATGCTTTCTAAACGGAAGGCCAGCTCCCAGTGCCAGACTGCAGATTCTGAGGGGAAGGGGAGGACCTGGCATACAGGTGAGGCAGACTGGTCGCAAACCACAGCCGCATCGTTATGTGGTTTTGAATGGCTCATTAAAATCAAGCAACAGGAATATACTGGGGCTGCAGCTCATCTCTAAAAGCTTCTCTTGCTCATATCCCCAGTTATCTACCATCGGGGCAAGTGCTTACACTTGGTGGGAATGTTCCTCTCCTGCACACCGAGGGCATTTTCGCTGTCCGCGCTCCGCAGGCGGCCCCGGGGGTCCAGGTACTGCAACGCCAGGCCCAGGTTTTCTCCGTTGGTGCTTAAGGAACGACTTGAAGGGACCAGGGTGAAGAGATTGCCTTGGTGACGCCGTATCCGGGGAAATGTCCTCCGGCCTGGAGAAAAAAGTACCATCTTTCAATAACCTGCTTACAAGTGGAGAAGCAATGGCTGGAGGTTGAGCGACAAAGAGAAGGGAGACTAAAAACACATTCTGGTTTGTTTCCATGGAGCACAGTCTACTGCCAAACAGACAAGATGCAAAAAATGTAACAGTTCAGGGCTGAAGCTGCTTGAGTTCAGAACAGCTTTAGATCATTCCCACGGTAGAAGGGAAAGAACAATCTGCAATACCCTCAGTGCAGTAGGGCAAGATCTAAACTTGCCTTCCAAAGCAAAAATCTGCTTTACAGGCTACCACACAAGCTCTAAGGCTTGTCAACAACTACACAGACAGAATGTCTTTCTAGATAACATGACTGGGCTTGCAAGTGAAAACCATAAATGAAGATTATGACAGCTTACACCTCTTATGAAACTTTGAGAAATTAATTTGCATAAAGCTATCTGAGGAGCAGAGATGTGATTCTTTAAGTCACTGGTATATTTAGAAGACCCAGAAGCAAGTTTGTATTCAGAGAGAAAAAGCAAAGCATAGACAATCCCTGAGGCAGGACTCTTTTATATCTGACCAAGGCTAATAACTACGTCCACTGCTCAGTTCCGGCAGTCACGGCTCAGCCTGGATAGCCCCAGAAAGGGTGAATTAAACAAAGAATCACCAACAGCCATCGTGGGTTGCTAGGAAAATGCAGCACCATCGCGCTCCAGCACTAACTGCAAGGACCAGGGCACTCCCAGGCACTGCTGGGAGGCTCGCTCCTGGAGGCTGCCACTGCCTCCCCTTCTTTTTCGAGCCTGGAATCAAAGGTCTGAAACCCACTCACCATCACTGTAGTCTTTGTGCTGCATGGAGACGTTGTAGCGCCGAGGGTAGGTCCCACCTTTCCCCGCTTTGTCGTAGATCTGATTCTCACGGTCTGGAAGGAGATGCAGAGAGAGAATTGAGGCTCTTTCAAAAAGTATATGTTCTAATGATGGAATTTTCCTGTAACAGCAGATTTTTTAGGAATAAGTAATAAATAACTTCATAGCTTTTCAATCAACATATCCCCAAGAATGGAGAGTGGCCAGCAAACAGCTGAAAATGTCTGGATCAAATAATCTTTATACCAGACACTGACATACCTGAGAACTCCTGTCTGTTATCAGGAAAGCTTTGTGCTCTTGACATCCGTGACTTCCGAAATGAAGGACTGTCAAAGAAAGAAGGCAAGATTAAGTTTTGCTGTCTTAGAGCGAAACCTACAAGGACTTGAAATGCACTCAGCAACGGCGGCTCTCAAATCCGTGTCCTTGCAATAATTTCATGCTGCATCTGCGCAGCTAAAGCCAGGCTAAGCCCCTGCTAACCAGACTATTTCCCACCATGGGCAGTCACCCTTGCTGCTCCGTTGGCACCATTTATTCCGTGGTTCCCCAGTTTGTGGTATAAGACCCAGTGCTTCCTTCAGACATGTGAAGTGGAAGGTTAAAACCAAGGCTAAGAGGAAGAGCAGGGTACTACTTGCAGGACACTGCTCAGCAGGCCTAGGGAAAGGGGACAATTGCTCTCAGTGATTAACCAGGAGGGGCAAGAGCTCCTCTTGTGAAAATTTCTCTAGCAGCAGCACATGAGCCTGAACTGGAGCCTTCCTCACAACCCTCCTGTTTCTCCCCAGTAAGCAGGTCTCCTCAAGGAAGTCTAAGTACGGCCCCTTGTTTAGCAGAAGGTCTTTAACATCTCTTGAGAGATTATACAAGCTCAGTCTGTGCCAAAGCCATGTTATTCACACTGGGATTTTTTTAACCAGTGTAAATGGAGTAGCTTTTTTTTTTGTCCCCTCCACTTAGAGCAGGGAAAGGGGAGAGAAGTACAGGCAACAAATCAGCAATGCCCCCTCCCTCCCCCCAACAATAAATGAATGCATACGCACACACAGGTTAACTCCAAGTGCTTCCCTGTGACCCCATAAACTGGAGGAAGCGAATAGCTACAAACCCAAACCTCAAGCACTTGACATAAACCCACATCCTACCTACAGGAATCTGCTTGGAGGAATCTGCAAGACACGCTGAAGCCCAATATTACAGGTGCTGGGGAGCCACGGTGGCTGCTCAAGTTAATAGGACATATAGCTGCCCACCAACATCTCAAGCAACACCAACAGCAAAGAAAGAGAACAAAAAGATCTAGAGCAGACTAAGACAAGCTCTTCATCAAAGGAAAAGCCCCTCTAATTAACTTTGGAATTAGTATTATATCTTGCAGGACATAGGAATCTAGTGCAATGATCGATTTCTGTAACCTTAGAATAGGTTGTTGGTTTGGTTTGGGTTTTTTTTGTTAAATGAACAAGTACAGCCTTGTCTAAAAGAGATTTAATACCCTGCAGCCAGAAGTTCCTGGAGTCTTGGCTCCACACAGACGGTGTGCTTTAGAACTTTGTAACACAGAACTACTGAAGCACCAGTTTTTGTTGGTGTATGGTTTTGACAGGAAAAAGAGCACCCTTAAGACACAGTTAATTCTAAGAAATATATTGGGATATAGGTAGGAAATCAGTTCCTATTTCTCTCCAAGAAAATTATGAGATGGAAACAAGAACTTTACATAAGTACAACTGACATTTCTATTTGAGAACACAACTCCCTACCAGCCTGTACATTTGTACCTGTCTGCTGACCTGTCCAAGGACTGGCAGCTTCCTGACACCGAGTTTTCAGCACTGCTTAGAGGGTCCAGCATCTGCAACACAGAAGAAATCACATGGTAGCATCAGTTCAGTCTAAACCTAAAAGAGGCTGTGCAAGAGGATCAGAGTCCACTACTGCTTGCCTGGAAGACATGGAGTCTAAAGCTAATTCCAATGTACACTTTTCCTTTATCTCCCACAGAAATGCTTAAGGACAGATCGAATCTGAGACATTGCTTTAGGTGTCAAAGGACTCTGCTGTGAGAAATGAAATTTTCAGTCAGCCTTGTGCTGTGTTTTGATCTCAAGTGACTTCAGGAACAGAGGCTCTGCTGGTGCCCCTGCATTGCTGCCTCCACCTGCACGTTGCCCTTTGGCCTTACTTCCCACTTTTTTGAATGGAGAGCACGGTTTCAAATGCAAGAGGGTCACACGAAGCTGGTAATAGGAAACCCGAGCGTACATGTGTAACACCAAAACTGCTCATTCAGAGCTGGAGAGACAGTGCCCAATACACACAGCAACTGCTTCTGGCAGTCCAACAAAGGCTTTGAACTCCCAGAGCTCCAAATAAGTTTGAAGCACAGTTTAAATGAGCAAAGCAGTAGAGTAGGTGCTAACGCTACTACAGCCAGTGAATATTCTGGAATGAAAGAGGGCCCAGAGAAGAGCACAGAGTTACTTAACACCTGGAGACAGGTTTTTTCACCACCCTAGTGCTCACACTTACACACTGTTCATTGGTCTCCGGGATGAATTCGCCTTCGCTATTTATGCTGGTGTAGGAACCCTGCCGAGCGATGCGCTGCTGCCTCTCCGGAACGTACCCGGGCGGTGGTGAACTCCGGCCTGTGTTCTGGGAACCTGCCACAGAAAGGAGGACACTTTGGGTATTTATGCTGAGATGGCATGTGCACGGACACAAAATCCAGCTATTCCCCTCCAACACTAGAGCTCTACGATCACAGCAGCTCTGGAGTGGACCTTATGGTCTGGACAGAAACAGCACGTGGAGGTGCCACGGCAAAAGGCAAATCATTCAGTGAGCACCTCTGCTGTCATTTCAGACACTAAAAGATTATCAGTGAAGCTCCTAATAGAGCAGTCACCTTTTTCTAACCTCTTCTGCTCAGCCTTCTGAGCATAATTTCAGTATCAAAGGGAAGGCAGAGGACTCCAGGAACCCCTGGGCATGAACTCCACTTCCCTGCCAATCTCCACTAAGCAAAACACTTACCAATCTTCTGGATTCTAAGCTTGCCTCAACTGGTATCATTTACCTTGAGTGATGGCACTACTCCTGCTAGTCATCGTCAGCTCAGCTAATTATACAGGTACTGCACAATCTCAGTGTCACACTGGAGCACTGTTACCACTGGAAATAGCCCCCAGATTTCTCGTTTACTGTGTGTGAAAAATGAAAGTCTCTCACTAGTTTGGGCAAAAGCACATGGAGATCAATTCTACAGTTTCTGTCCATGAGATGAGACAGTCAGATGGACAGAGACTGTATTTAGAGGCCAAAGGATGAGAAAAACATTTAACTCATCTCTTAATGGTACTACCTAAAGAGTTTTCTGTTGTGCTACCTACTGAGAGAAACTTCACCCCTAGGATTTGCTTTTTTTCATTGAAGTTCTCAGAGAAGATGATACTTTAGAAACAAGAAGATACAAAATCCCTTTTCATCCACCTGCAGCTCCCACTGAGTTGCACAGTGCGCTCCAAGAAGCGCTGTGGCCCTGCCAGTCTACTCAAGGTCACCCATGAAGTCAGGGACAGCATTTAAAGACCAGTTCTCAAGCTGTGTTGTTTACTATGCTGTCTTTAATTAACTGTGTGTACTCAGGTGCTACGAAAGATGGGTAAAGATCAGCAAATACTCTCCCAAGGAAAATATTTTCTACAGAAGTTGTTGTAACAAAGAGTGAAGGCAAACATCAGCAGAGGCTGACTTCAAACCAGGGCACACACCTTTCAGAGGACTGCCGAAGGAAAAAGCTCCCCAAGGCTGGCACAGCCTCAGAGCACGCGGGGCGGGGGGTGAACTACATGCAAAATAACTATTAAAACCGACTGCTTCGAGGTACCACCTGATTTCCCAAGTAGCTCTATGGGGCTCAAGTGACAATCCAAGCCAAGCAGCGTGGAGACAAACAAGCGAGTGTGCTTTGGGGCTGCACTGAGTCACAGAGCACACTTTCACTCCTTCCGACACGGTGCCATGGGTGGCCAAAGGGAGCCCAGGTCCTGCTGGCACCGGCCCAGCCCCCATTGTGGAAAGGCCACCATCACTGGGCAGGAAAGGGAAGTCGGCACTAAATCAATGTATATCAAAGGAAGTGAGTGGAAAAAAACACAAGTGCTGCCAGAATGCTTAGCAACTTTTTTGGTGTTGTTGTTGTTGTTTGTTTTGTTAACATAAAAAGTTATCTTTGCTTCCAAACCTCTGAACTGGTGACAGCAGGCTGGAGGCCTGTCCACTTCAGGACAGGAACTACACAGCTGTATCTCCTGCAGGCAAACAGCCTTGGTGAGCGCTGCTTTCGAGCCTCCCTGCGTGACGTGGTACGAGCAGGAAAGGCTCTACGCCTGAAACGCTCGGAAACGAGTATGCTCCATTCCCAAACCAAAGATAGGCAAAGAGAAGGAAGAAGAAATTGATTCAAGACTGAACTATTGCCAAATTTCTATCCGACCTCTGACAGAACTGGAACTCTTCTGCAACTCCTAATAATGTATCAGTCTGGTACTTTGACATGTTCAGAAAATAAACCCAGTGCTTTCTTGATTGATGAATGACAGGCTGCTCAGAAAGCGCCCATGAGCTGGGCTAAGAGGAAAGAGTCTGTACAGTTGGGATACAGAAGGGGCCCCTTATTACTATATGTTTTACCCATGACAGACACTCACTGCAGTCTGTTAGCTTTGGCATCATTATTTGGATACCTTAGAATGCCAGTAAAGGAGAATGACTTTTTTTTTTCTTTTAATAAAGTATTTTTGGCATTGAATTTGTCTGTGAAAAAAGAAACGTGGTGTTCAGACGTGCACGGATCCTGCTGCCTTCTTCACAGCACTGAGGAATGTTGCTCTTTTTATGTCTATTAGCTTCAAACTAGAAAGGATGGGGAAACTCTTTTTTTGGTCCCAGTTTCAGTCACGTACTTCACAAGCTTTCAACACTTCTTTGTTTGCTACTTCATAAGAGCAAGCTGCACAAAAGGGGATCAGCAGACTCCAGACAGGACTGAAGCAGGTTCACTAGACAAGTGTGGTACTGAGAACTGGTCTAGTTCTCTACTGGGATTCCACACCAAAGGCAACTGGAAGAGTATCTGACTCTGGTTTAGAGACCCTAATATGGAAACTATCTGTTGTAGTTTAATCAGATCTATCATTTGACACTGAGATTGCACTGCAAATACTGATTCAATGACTATGCCTCACGTTTACACAGTTAATGGAAATGAAGCCTCCTCTTGCACAGAGGGAGCTGGTTTAGAACTTGGAAATAAAACAACTCTGACATTCCCAGCTCTAGTACTGCCCTTGTGATTTGCAGCACTTGTCATATGAAGCATTAGGTCTGACAAGCCTTAAAATAGCTGTTGTAACAAACGCAGTCATCCCCTGCTTCTGATTTCAGCAAAATTTAGCTTTGCTCATGTCTAAAGCAAGAGTCATTTACACAGAATACCAGCTCAGGCTCTGTACTTCATCCTACAGATCCCTGTTATTGCTCACCTTCTTCCTCACTGAGTTTCACACCAAGGAGACAGACTATAAACCACATGGTTGCTTATTTTTTGGGTAGAGTTTTTTATTTGGCTGGCTTTGTTGTTTTTTGGGGGTTTTTTGACCCATAAGTCATTGAAAAGGTTTCAGATGTTTTAGGGCTTCATATAAAAAATTAACAGCTTTGAGCATCCTTCAACCACAGATTTGAATAGTACTGCCTAGTTACATAGGGGCTGAAACAGAGAACTTGGGACCATTCACACAAATCTACCAGAGATAGAAGTCTCAGCAATTACAGGAGTCTTACATGGAACTTCCCACTGAACATGAGCCCACTAAGCTAACAGAAACAAAACAGAAATGAGACAAAGGTACATATTACTCTGATTTTTGTCACTATCTTTTGTGCAGCTGTGCCAGTCACCTCTGATAGAAGCCTTGTGCTCTGCTCAGCTGGTACCTACGAGAGTGAAAGGCTGGGGAATTTGGGATGCAGGGCACTGGCTGGATACGCAGTGGCAATTCCTGTGCTACTAGTGAAATGTTTGATTACAGCAGTGGGGACAGATTCCAAAGCCCAATATGAAAGAAAATTAAAAAAAAAAAAAAAAAAAAGAAAAAAAAAAATCAAAACTAGGTTTCCTGAACTGAAACTGCCAGTCTAAATAGAAAGCTTAATGGACTCACGTAAGCTTTCCAAATTTCTAACCTCAATGAGTCTGGCTTTAGGACATCCCCTTTAGCAGCTCCTCAGCTGTTCAACAACTTAGTAAGGAACTTTGAAACATTCTATTGTAAACATATTAAAGCTTTTGGAAATGAACTGCCTTGTCCTAGAATAACCTTTCAATTTCTCATAGTTTTCATAAACTCTATACCATAAACACTACTGCCCAGAAGATACACATCACAAAACAAAGACAAGAAGAAGTGGCAAAATACTCACTGACAGACAGATGCCTACTTCTGGGTTCTGGCTGCTGATAGGGTGTGCTCACATCCCCCACAGACTGGGACGTTTTAATCCTGACTTGTTTGGGCAGTCCAGAATGGGGTGAAGAACTGGTCTGTTGAGTAAAACAAAATAAAATAAGACTGAGGAGCTCAAGTAGCCTGGCCACAATTTCAGAAATATTACGTTTAGTAGCAAGGAAGTAGCTGAGAAACAGTTCTAGAGCCTGAAATCTTGTTAACTTCACAGAACACAAACAATAAAGGCAGCAAAGGAGCAAGCTTTACAGTTATGGTGTAAAACAGGAGTAGAACAACTAGAGCACGCACTCTCCAGCCTCAAATCGAATGCAGGCTTTACAAGTCTTAATTTTTGTCTACCTATGAAACCAACAAGAAGGGCCTCGTGTCACCCACTGAGAGCAGACCATGGGAGAACCTACCATTTCCACTAGCCACCTTAGCCAGCAGAGACACATTCTGAACCGTGCACTCTTTCAGAAGCAGCTCGATAGCGACCCAACTCCCCACAACCTTTAAAAAGTGAACTGATAATTCAGACATGAAATGAAAATAAATTGTATAGAGTTTAAGGGCACAAAGAGTTTGGAGATGCTCAGGTGAATGCTGCCTGTGTTGCTTTTGTTCATCCTTCTCTGCATTTACACAGTGATAACCCAATTAACGATCATTTTTCCACAGTGCCTTCATTTCACTCAAAGCAGGAAGAAGAACGAAAAGGAGACACGTCAAGGGACTTCTCCCCAGTTTGTTGAGAAAGACAGAAGGGGGTAACTCCAGCACACTTTGTAGGAAGAGGAACTGCAGGAGGGTTTTGCAATGGAGGGCTGCAGGATACTACCCAGGAGAAGAGCTGCCCTCCTTGGGCAGCAGTTCTGCACGGTTCTGCCACGAGAAGCTGCAAGGCCACATCAAACTCCAGTGAGTGCTCACCTGGAAATACTCTGAGAGGCAGGTTCACCTCTGTGCCCTCCCCACGGGTGGCAGAGGGAACACGGGCTCTAGCAGAGGACTGAGCAGGACACCCACTCTCTGAGGATGGTGCACTAAGGTCTGAATGAGCAAACTACTGTGAATTGCCAACCTCCCCCAAGCAAATCAGATCCTGCACCCGGCGAAGCACGTGCTCAGTACTAGTGGATGCTTTCCGTTCTAATCTTCTTGTCCCAAAGTACCTAGTCCTACAAAAGGATGTAAGATTCCCTTCCTCTTGTGGGTTACAGAATTTAACTCATATTAAATTCTTTTATTGAGATGAACAATATCCCCAGGAAATTAATTTTCAGGTCTGAAATTTGAATATGAGTGGCAAAAAAGGTGTGAGGCCCCACAGTGGAAAAAGGGAAAGTATTGAATAGCTGCTCACTTCATGAGCACTCACCCTTCCCCAGAGTGAGGGAGCCCAATTTAACTTTCAAAAACTATCATGAGCAGATTCATGGCAGCTGAAAAACGGGCGCAGAAGTCACACCATTTATGTGGACAGTCTGACTTTAATACTCTAAGTGTTCAACTTAACCAGTTCCTCCCATTAGTTTCTAAACACAAAGAAAGGACTGACAACAGAGGTGAGTTGCTTGACAAAAAAAACCCACAAATGAGCCACAGAGAGGCACAAGAAAATTAATATATAAGCTATTCACAAACACAGGCTCTCAGCACTAGTCACATAGCCACGTATTTGTGCCACAGTCACGGCATTACCTTTCCATCCCCAGAAAAAGAAAAGAGCACAATCAAAACAAAATCTGCATCCTGTACTTCAGGAAAAATAATGCTTCCCACTCCCTCAGTAGGATGAGATCATGCAGCCAAGAAACCTCCTTCAGACTCGTGGGCTTTTGCTTTATCACATGGAGGGCTCTCCTGTCAGGCAGCTCAGAGCTGAAGAGGAAGTCAGAGGAGAGGGGGGGAAACAGTGGCACTTACTGAAGACTTTGCTGTTTGTTTCTGCTTTGAGCAAAAGAGGAAAAAACAGCTAATGAAAGGACAACACCACAGACCTGGCTACTGGCTGGTGAAGGGATAAGATTTACTGTTTACTGTGGGTGGCTTGTGTAAAATTTAGATGGTGTCATTTAACATCTGAAGACACTGAAATTCAGAGAGGGCTGTAAAAGAGGATCGTTTTACTGTGTTGTACCAAAAGTTGAGGCCACCTTTTACAGACTGTTTCCTGACAACACAGAACAAAGTCTGACTACGCTAGGTCAGACCAAAGGCCTTCTTGCCAAGTATTGTCTTCAGAAGAGCCAGTAACAAATGCTTAGGGAAAGGGCATAGGACAAGGAACAGCATCATCTCCTCCTACACCTTTCCAGCTTTTGGCATCCAGTCACTTGGGAATGGGCTGTTAACAGTCCTGAAGGTCTTTGTCTTTCTGTTTACATGGATTATCAAATTCAAAGAGAGAGGGAAGTGTATTTAAGTTCTCCTAACAGTTCCAAGAATTACAGGTGTGATTATTTCAAGAGTTTGAGCTCACAACCTGCAGAACTTGAACAGGGATCAACATTCAAGATCGACAAGCTACTACTAACAGGGCTTACAAGAATGAGCAGCTTTCTCCCTTCAAGAGAATTTGTTAATTTGCAAATAAAATGTCTAAGCTACCAAGACCTTTGGCTTGAAAAGCTGCACAACCTTAATTCTGAAATAAAGACTGTTTGAGCGAACAAAGTTCTCCAGTCAGGGATCAGGAATAAGGGAAAATTTTGACTCTTTCTGCCCTCTTCCACTTGCAGTTCAATTCACACTGCCCCACAACAGGCAGCTTTGGGAGCCAGACTTAAAGACTTCTCATGTTATGATCTTTTCTGCTGGAAAGTGCAAACGACACTGCCACTCACTGCCACGGCCACCTGTGGTGCAGGAAAGGGAACCAAGCCACAATCAAGTTCATCTTAGGAGTGCATACACCATTATTACCTAGGAGCAGCTCAGTTTCTACACAGTAAGGCTGGATTCAACGCATTAGGTTAGAGAAGTGAAAAATCACTGCGAGCTGTCCTCAGGCTTCTCACCCAGGAGAAAAATGCTAATAGTTTGTCTTCAAGGACAACCTGTGCTTTCTTAAAGGTGAGGTAATTACACGCACTTTCAACGCTGTGCTATTAATCAAAGGTTAAAAAAAGTTCTCTGTGAACCAAACTCATTAAGTGCTTTCTGAATTGAGTACTTGATATAAAATGGCCTTCACATTAGAGCTTAAAAAACTGCAACGTTTTACTCCCTGAACAGCTGCTGAAGCCAGGAAAAAAAAAAAAAAGAGAGATACCTATAGCTAAGCCAAAGCCAAGAGGATAAACATATGCATTTGAGTCTGCAAAGAGTGATTTCACTAATCCCTGTTTCTCTCAGATAAGGCCACCATCACATTCCAGAGAGTAAGGGTAAAAAACCCTTCATTTTGCTGCGGTCACAGAAGTTGTTACCTACATGGTTTCTGTCCTGAGACAGCAGTAATATTCTAAGGCTTTTCACATTAGAGCTTCGGTCTAAGAGATCCACTGCTTTATCCAGGTCATCTTGATTTTTCAAAGGAATAGATAGCTGCAAAACAAAGAACAGGAACAACAATCATTAGAAGAGACAGAGGGAAAAACGAAGTCTACTTCCACAATAGATATTTAAAAAAATATTAGGAAAAAAAAGTAATCAGAATATAAGATAGGATTCTGATTGCTCAATTATTCCACAGATTTTCATTACAGGACTGTCTTACTCTCCTTTTTAACAAGGTTTTCCTCCTGCCATCAGAGAAATGGCTGACCCTATGCACATTTCTCTAAGGCACTAGCCACAAAAATATTAACTGCTACTGGAATTTGTTCTTTGCAAAGAACAAGTCAGAGACTGGCCCCTGACTCTGTGATGAGAACATCATCTCCGAATAATGACTCTAAGTGAAAATTGAGTTTCAAATTGAGATAGAAGATTAAAACTTTGAAAGAGGGAATCAAAGAAGAATTTAAAACTTGCTAGTAAAACCCCATGAAATTATGCCCAGACACCCTCTATTCTACAGCCCACTCACATCCAAAACATGAACACTATTAACACTGACGAACCTCTTTCATCTTTATCCAGCTCCTACAGTGAGTGGGGTTTTGCATCTCTCTCTTTACAGATGCAGTCCCACATGGCAGGGGATGGGGGGCAACACCACAACCAAAAACCCAAGAAAAAGAGTGAGAGCACCAACAAAACACTTCAGCTTGTCAACACGGACTACCCGGTTCCTCCGAGACAAATGCTACTCCCCAGGTCACTGTCTTTCACCGAGTGCCCACAGCCCCCCTAAAGCATCTCCTGCCAGAGAGCCTCTCCTGTTCTCCAGCTCCCCTTGTTACTCAGTACTGGGCAATAAGCAGAAAGTTTTGTAGCCAGCAGGAGGGAAGAGTGTCACAAACGGCTGGGTGCCTGTTGTTGGTCACCACTCAAGCACACAAACACTGACCCTGCTGTCGGGCAGCTGAGGAAATGACTCCAGGACTGCCTGCAGTCCTCAGCCTGTATATATATATATATCAGTCTGCAATTGTTGCTTTTAACAGTCTAAAGATTTCAAATACCCGGTTTTTACTTCCCCAAAAGAGTCTCCCAAAGAATACCACCAGTACAAAGAAGTGAGATGCCTCTGCTCATACAATACACACACCAGGGTGATGCTGTGTCAGTATCGGCACGTTCCCCTTTGGAGCAGAGTGCTTCAGCTACTGCTGGTATTAGAGGGAAGGACTGAAAATTAAATATAAGGGTACAGAATTTGGGATGGGAAAAGGAGGAGTCACCCAGAGAGAGGGCTACATGTTCTGAGCACTGGTAACAACTCTGTACCTCATTGTTCATGTAGTGGAGGTCCAGTGGCTGGCCAAAGGCTGTTTTCACTTTCTGTTGCACATCTTCATAGCGCACGGGACGGACGAATGGGATAATTCTGGAATGAAAGAGAATCACCGATCGCATTCAGAAATATACTCAGCAATGCAATCAGATGGCTGGGCCATTAAAGCCACGTTTGAATTTCTTCCTTTCATCCTCAATCAGGTAGTGAACCTTTCTAATTTGAATTGATATTAATTATTTCAGCAAGGAACTCTTGATGTCTGGCCCATTCCCAAGTGGTTTGTCAAAATGCAATATTCAACTGAAGATTTCAAGTAGAATTCCTTTGTCCCTGAACAGAAAAGTATCCTTTACTAAGTAAATGTCTTTTACGTAACAGGGTCCAAATCTCCTATGCACTTGGCTTAAAGAACACTGCCTCAGGCAGAAAACACAAACAAATACATTCAGCAAGAGCTGAATTAAAAGCTGCAGAAGGCCCAACGAACGCTAAAGGGCTTCGTTTCAGCACTCCAGTATCTCACTCAAAACTCACTCCTTCAAAATTTCCAAACTGCGTTCCAGTTGAAAGGTTTCAACAAACATTCCCAGAGCAAAGTTAGTCCTGGACTCCTGAGGGAAAGCATCAGCAGGAGGACAGCGAGGAAGCTGAAGCCCCCCTTTCCCAAAGGTGGGCAGTGCCCTGAGCTCCACGCTAGCCTTCTGCACGCTCGATTCCAACAGCTCCAAACATCTGAATCGCAGACTGACCGCGGTGTCCCCGCAGTTCTCCTTCAGACCCTGCATAACACAGCAGGGGCTTTCTATCAAGAGCTGAAGTCCAGTCTGACTGCAGCTGTGCAACTGTTTGTCACTTATGGCTTGATGTAAAACAAACACACACTTTTTTTTTTTAATAGAGAGGCCAAATAGATCAAAACATAAACAGTGCTTCAGCTGTAGCAGTGGCTGGGTGCTGCCAGCAGTGGCACAGCTGACCTGGAACAATTCAGAATATTCATACAAAACACACTGAGGACAGAATATTCACATAAGACAGATCAGTCTCACACTCTGATGCTTCCTCCTCCGTGAGTATTTCTCACGTGTTACGCATCTCTGGGCACCTTCACTCACCGACTGACGCACAAAACACGCACCGATGTCAGTTATTCTGATCCCTTTCCCTGAGCCCAGACCTTGTGACACACTAAACACCCAGTTCCAGCACTGGGTCCATTTCCTGACCAGTGGAATGGCAGGAGTTTTAGACTCACCTACACAAAGGGACTCGAGAAACCCCACGCGGCCACGGGCACGGCCATCCCAGGGGAACCCTGCGGAGTCCTGGGGCACACGCGCGCTCCTCAGAAAATGGCAGAGTACTTTTCTTTGGTTTTATTACTGTTTTGCCTACCTTGGAATAGAAACTCGAATGTTTTAGGCAAAGTAGTAATATGAAGTTCCAGCAAAGCATCTAAAACTGCTTATTTTCCTGGAATGTTCTTCTGCAGGAAGTTGCCAAGCGCTCTGAACATTGCTACCTTGACAGGCGTGGAAAAGGGGGATTTTCAGAAGAACCAGCAAACAAAATATCCTGGCTTGAGAACTGGAAGATTCAAATGTGAGCTCTGGTTTACAACCCACCATTCTAGCAAACCAAGGACACTGCTGCTCAGAAACCTACTTTTCACCTCTTTGCTGCACAAGGCCCAGATGGTTGGGTTGTTCCTGCCCTGGGGCTCCTGCGACAACCAGACTTCTCACCATCTGCCTCCACGTACCACGCGACCACGCTGCGTCTCCACTACCAGCAAGTTAAACAAACAGCTCTGGGACACAGCTGACAGCCACCATCCCTCTACAAGCTACTACACCACTTTGAGAGCTGCTTACTCCATTGCTGCAGCCTGAAACATCTATGCCACGCTGAAATACTGTCACAGAAAGCCTCACTGTTAGCACCACTTCACAATTCTGCCATCAGGCAGAAACAGGAAGACCTGAATGGACCACAGAAACTCAAGGCCCATCTTGCTCACAGGGGCAACTCTCATAGCTCAGTGAAACCCCAAATCACCCCTGGGGAAGCAAAATGAACTGGGGAAGCTTGTGCTGAACCCATCTGTTGGGTAGAAGGCTTAGTTTCCAACGCGTCCTCCCAGCCTGCTTCGCCAGCGCTCGGTATCCTTGCACGAGACACGGCTTTTGTTTTAAATAGCTCTAGTGTTAGTTGGCTTCCTCAGCCCCTTCCCAGGAAGGGTTCATCTTGCTACCAGACCTACAACGTTCAGCTATTTAGAAATAATTGTCCTTGTTAAAAGGCAGCCCACAATAACATTTTCTACATATTACTAAGAAACCCATCCATGAAATTACAGTACTCTGGCACCATACAAACGTAACTGAGCCCTCAGTTGAGCCGAAGTCCCTTATAAAGGCTCCCATTCTATGCTCAATGCATTAAAAAGCAGAGCTGTTCTCAGGTGCCACAAATTCTATTAGTTTAAAAACTCAGTGCTCTCTTCTAACACAAAATCGTGGACTGCAGGGTTTAAGGAGCCCATTCCTGCCTGACCACCTTAAATATTTGTGGTTAGATCTGGCAGCTCCTCTGAAACCAAGCACACACACTTACATTCTCGGTGCAAGCTCGCTGTCTGTAACTGCATACCACTTTGGGAATGGGGAATTCAGGCGAGCGTAACTGCATAATTAGACTAACACACAATCAACCTTTTCATTTTAATGTTACTTCAGAAAAAAACCCCCACCTTTCTTCTCCCCTGAGCTCTGGGCCATCTTAAAAGCACTCGGGCAGAAGATGTGGAAGATGATACGGCTGCGGTGACAAGATTTAGCTTCCAAGTTACCTTGTCCTAACATGGAATCACAAGAAATTGTGACATGCTGCACAGTGGCTCTGCTGTAGCCCACACAAAGCCTTTGACCCAGCGGAGTGCTGAGAAGATCTGGCTGACAAAGGCAGCTGCAGGTCCCAGCAACCATTACTTTTACAATTTCTCCTTGAGCACCAAAATTCAGGGCACTTTTTTTAGCGACAGAATTTTGGTAAACGAAACCATTCCATTTTTGAGGAAGACTTGACAAATTATTCTCTGCTGCCTGCTTTACTAACAAAGAATGCCTCTGCTATTCTGTTGGAACAAAAATCCCTAAATTTGACAAAGCAGGATACTTGAGGAGGAGCTTAAGCAGCTCAGCCAGTAACCTCTGCTAGTAACAGGCTGTCAGGCTCACCACCTGCAACTTGCACTGCTGTACTAGCAACACTAAATCTGCACTTTATCATGAAACTGTGAAACTACTTCACGATGAAAGTACTCTCTAGGATGGGAGAAACCAAAGGATTCCCACAGGGTGGCTGTGAAGAGTAGGATAGACATTCGTGCTTACAGTCCAGTTGAGCAAATAAGGAGCTTTTTGAGACCTACTATAAAATGCCCCAGCCAATTTATCCGTTGCAAACAATACTGCAAACACTGAAAATGCTAATTCAGTTCATTCTGGTTTTTGTAAAAGAAAGCCTCTCAAAACCAAGCATCAGAGGAAATAGCAGAGGAACTTTTACACCAATGAAAAAAAATCTTCCCTTGATGTATCTGTTCCTCAGTCACAGCAGGACAGTGACAGGTCATCAGGAAATGAGAAACTAGAAAAGAATGACACTAATTTGATCATTTACATTTGGTTTTAGTTAAAGGCAACAGAAAGGGAACGCATCTGAAGTAAGACTACTGGGCTGAATTTCTTTCAGGCTGGACAGCTTTCTAAATATTACAGCAATTCACTTACAAATAGATATTAGGGAAATAAATCAAAAGTTTTGTGTGATCCACAGATTTTTAAAAATAACCCAGTTGTGGATGACCTGTTTGCTGCTGCCTTGACTGGGTGTTTCTCATCCAGGAACAAGGAAAGCGAAGCCAACAAAATCTTTAACCTAAATTAACTGATGACTAAATTATCCTGCTAAGCAAAGACTCTAAAGCAGTGAAGACAGACAGACTCACCGTCTTTCCCCGTTATGTTCAAACTTTATCCTTACATCATTCTGCAGAAGAAAGAACAAAAGGTTAGTTCACAGTGAGACTCTGGCACAGGTTAAGAGCACACAAGGGATCATCGTATGATTTCAAGGGCCAAAGCAGGTCAATTTGTGACCGCTGCTGGCATCAACTCCTCAAAAGGCCAACCCAAACACAAGTCTGGTAAACCTTCTCCACGGATGCTGAAGACAACAGTGGACACGTGTGAACACAGCACCATGAGGAATGGAGAAACTGATACAGGAGAAAAAGGAGGAAAGGAATAAAAACTAAGATGCAATTTTAATTAACTGTCATTTAAATGTAAGACACTGAAATAGATTTTAGCTACAGGAAAATTTATCTGTCTAACACTGTGTGGCAAGAGTCTGAAACTGAGTCCAGATGCACCTTCATCTGAACTGAAGCTCATTTTCTTTGGGCATTCTCAAAGCAAGCATCTTTTCTTCTGTGTCAAAAAACGAGAGACAGGCAGGGAACCCGAGACATTCTTCATTCTCAAGACACAGCCTACATCTCTACTGTTGCAAAAACACAGCCCTTGCAACTCAAAACTACGAAGTTATCAACAAGTTAAAGATGTGTCATCTTTTAAAGTGCAACGGGGTCATCGGCCAGCCACGGCAGATGGTTGAAGGCACTGCCCGTGTGACCTCTACATTCACAGCACGCTCAGGAGGTGCCATGTGGCACGGAAGAGTCAACGTGCTGAACTTTCAACTCTGGAGATCGAAGTTCAAATCCCAATTTAGGTCAGAAAGATAAAAATAAAAGGGAAAAAATCTGCTCTGATAAGACTCCATAATTTCTGCTGCACAATTTATGTGCTTGGAATAGATTAAGCCATCTGTGAAAGCCTTAGACAATAGGCAATCA
Source organism: Todiramphus chloris collaris (assembly GCA_025345505.1). Lineage (NCBI taxonomy): Eukaryota > Metazoa > Chordata > Aves > Coraciiformes > Alcedinidae > Todiramphus > Todiramphus chloris. Next base: position 560,174 of record JANVCC010000065.1, on the reverse strand, counting down.
TACATCTAGGAACTTCAAAAAAATGTGGCCAGGAAATGCTCTTTAGCTGGAGGAAGTATCTGGCAGGCTGAGTGGTCAAGAATGCAGTTCAAAGGGACCCAGCAAGCCCTGTGAGCACACAGGATTCCTGCAGCAATCCTGCAGGTACAGAACTGATCACAGCGAATGAGCTTCCTGACCAGAGCAACCATCATCTGCTGGGGGATTTACACATAATGTGACCAAAGATCTTTTCTCCAATGGGAGGAGAGAAAGAACTTAGTCTAGAATGACATCAAGATCAAGCACATTCTAGAACTCATTTTAATTGAACAGTACAAGTGCAACAAACAGCAGAGGAATAATAAACCATAAAAGATGTCCAACTGCAAATGGAAGAGCTGTTTCTTAGACATAATGGATGGAGAAAGGATTCCTTTATATCAGGATTTTCAGGGAAGGAAGGCTCTGGATTGTTGGGTTTTTTTCATGCTATACTGTTGCAAGTAGCCCGATCTAAGGCAAATAAATAGGACTGTTGGGATGAATTTAAATACAATTAACTTTTCAAATTAAATTTCTGACCTCAAGAAGTGGGCATGAAACCGTGGAGTGACAAAGCCTCCTCTCGTTAGTTAAAATTGGATAACGCAAAGATTTTGGGGGCTCTGTGGAAACCTTTCTTAAACTTGCTGGTACCTAATCCAACTCCAGTATCTGTCTCCACTCCATTGCATGCTTCCAAACCTGTAATTTGTAACAGAGGGAGGGAACCTGGCACCTCCCGATGACTTTTCCACTAGGATCAAACACTGGCCAGTTCTGTCTATTTTTCAAAGAACTCAGAAAAGATATTCAGTGTGAGCTCAGCGTTTAAATGTCAGAGAGAATCTAGAGGAAGACTTAAACATCTATTGCTTTTTGCTTCCTTTGAAAGCAGCAAACATATCACCTCCATAAACCACTTTTTAAAGCAGCTCACGTAAACTGTCCTAAGAGATGAGTAAGAAATCAAATCAAATCCAACTTTAGTACTGCTGTGTTCCAGGTCTGTGATGCAATATCATAAATAATGATTACAGATTTTGATTGAAGACCTCTCTGAATTCACGTTTCAAAGCGATTTGGAAAGGATTTTGTACTACTCCATCTATGGATTTGTCCAGCACACTCGAGGAAATCCCAGATCCCAGATGAACGAGTAGATTATAAGCAGACAAAGCATAAGGAAGAGACAGACATGAAGTTTAAAGCTTGCCCCAAAAAGCTTAAGCCTGTAATAAGGATATAACTAGAAAGAGTTATTTTACTGATAGAGGGAACTTCTCCTGCTAACGTGAGTCTAACTGCAAGTAGCTCAAGTTGATTTTTTAGGACAGTAACGGACAAAGAATTCTTGATTGAAATTGTTGCTTTTGCACTGTAGTATTTCCTTGCAGGATACGCAGCACACACTGACTGAGTGATGTTATTCTGCCCTTTCTTTCTACCAGAAAGTCATTGCAATAGTTTTCTCTATTAAAAAGGTCTCTAGCAATGTAAAATGAACCTAGTGATATTTTAAAGTACTAACCTTGCCACTTACTACCTTGGGAAAAGTATTTCTTTTAGAAACTCAACTTCACATCCCCACACTCAGATCTGGGTTAGCTTCGGCCCCCTCTTCCAGGCAGCTCCAGATGCTATGGACACTGCCTCTGGTCAGACACCTGTTAGCTGCTGGTTCTTTTTTGCCGGAGCAAGGTTAAAATGGTTTCACTACAGCTGGTCCTTCCAGACAATCCCCTTCCCTGTTCTTCCATCAGCTTCAGTCTGACCGCCTCCCACGGGGCGCTTCGTTCTGTATTCACGCGGGAAGGTGAGCCCAGGCTTGGCCCCTCAACCCACAGACTGCACCACGCAGCTGCCTTCTGAATCAGAAATGGAAGTACCTGTTTCCTCCTCATCGTTACACTCCTCAGCTCCCTGCTTGGAGTTCAAGTGCTATTTCCACTACAGTGACAAGCACATCGTACCGCTGCATCACGACGGAGTCGGTAAAGACTCCTGGCCTCCTACACCTGCTGCAATGAATGCTACAAAGGTCACCTCACGCAACTTTAAAACATGCTCCTAATGTACAGCTGCTCATATTGATTAGGAAGCCAGTTTTCTTACCGGAATTTTTTTTTCTTCCACTGCAGAGGCACACTGGGTTGTTATTGCGGGGCTGCCCAGGAGGGGGGGACTGCTGGCATTGTGTTTTTTCTTTAAAAATAATAAAGTCATTTAAAAAACAAATGGCAATAGGATCACGAAAGCAGAAAACCCGCTGGTAAATGTTTTAGCTAATCTCCACAGATCAAACCCCATCAAAAACAGAGGTGGCAGGAAGGCAGGATACTTGGACGTTGCAAATCATCAAACCTGCACCCTCCCTGAAGGTCCAGAAAGGTAAGTAAATAAAAAAGGTCCCATGTTGGCAATGCCACCTGAGCAAGAACAGGGAGCTAACCCACCTCTGATGCTTTGGCTGCCAGCCCAAGAGAGAGCAGGGGCAGCAGACCCACTGTCACCCTACTCTGTCCCTAAGTAACCATTGCAAGGTCTCAGTAAAGGGCCCATTACCTGTTTGTTGGAGTGAGCAGTGTCTTTATTCTTCATGGTATCATAGCCAGGCAGTCTGTGACGTCGGCTCATCTGGAGCGCTACCAGGTCCTTCATGATGGATTTCAAGGCCTCTTGTTCATCTGGGATGCACAAGAATTTTAGCAGTAAGTTGCCTGGGTGAGTATCAACCATAACACTTCTGCACTTGTTTTCTGCTGGCTCACAGAAAGACACTCTAATTCCTCTCAGTCATACAAAGCCTCAGCCTACTATCATGAAGTAGTAAACAAATGAATTTTAAGTCACTTGTCCAACGTTGCAGTGTGATCTGGCCACAGAACCTTCAGAACAAATATCACCAGCCCCTGGTTCTGTTCAAATCACTTCACAACAAACAGTGCAACTCGGACAGATCTGCTGGATCATCACAGGTCACTTAGGAAGGGCAAACTGATGTTCTTCTGTCAAGGAAAACCTGGTATGAATCTGTTCTTTCCAATTTTACATCCTGTTAACTTCAAATTCTTGATTGCTAGCTGAACAAACCACAGGCAATAGAAAGAAAAATGAAGAACTGGACAAAGAGTCATCTTAGAATATCTCTGAATACCAACCCTCTTGCACCCATTTCCCAACACATTCCTCTCTTCCCCCAAAACAAGCTGACAGAACCAAGTTCAAACCATTTTATGAGACTTCAAGATCTACCGAGCATTAAAACACTGTCCGCTGGCAAAGCATAATGCAGTGGGGTCAATTCAAGGCTTCTTGCAAATGCAGGAGAATAAAAACGCACAAGGAAATACTTCCTACACAGAGTACTGAGGGAAAATTACCTTCTGGATCTAAGGTTCCTGATGTAACCAATTTTAAGTGTTCTTCCCTTGCTTGTTAGTTTTGAGAAGTGCTATTTAGCAGAACTTTGTAGGAAGGCTAGAGAAAAATGAAGACAAAAAAAGGGAGAGAGATGCATAGTAGCTGCACTGTGGTGGATGCTCCCACAAAACTAGGAGGTGTCAAAGCTGCTGAAAATAATCTTTTGGTTCACAATGGGACTGCCCTGGCCACTCTGCTCCTAGGCCCTGTGCCACCAGCGTGACAAAGCAGCAGCAGACGCCGTCAGACGATGCTGCTGGCATGCTCGTGCCACTGGACTGCTGGGCTGCTGTCTCACATAGCAAGACTCAAGAGTTTTTAGGGCTGAATTGTTGTCTACTTGGCAAGTAATACATCCAATTAAATCCTTTCTGATACTGAGGCATAATTTAGACGTGAAATTTGAACCAGAGATTAGATCAGCTCCAAACATGCTCAGATGAAGAATCTTCTAAAAAGACCTTAGTTGGACTTGACCAGCACTTTGGATGTAAATTTCTCTCTTCTCTTTTTTTTGACAGCTGGAAGTTACTGAAGCACTAAACACAGAGACATGGTTATCACGCTTGCTGTGCTAGAAGTGCCCCTGTCTTCCCCCATGTCCTTAAATGTATCAGGTTAAGGTGCTTAGATTGAAATGAGCATTTTTGAGGCTGATCTGTAAATAATTCAAACTCGATTTTAAAGACCCAGCGTAGCTGCACATTTGCTTCTGGCTCCTGACGCTGGCTGGGATGGGCAATACCTGACATTCGGAGGTGGTGTCCTGGGAACAGTTACTGTACGCTGACCAAGGGGCTGTCTCGGATCTGTGTGTTTCTCTCTGAAGAGGACTCACAGGGACTATTTGTTTCTTCAATTCCATGTCAGGCATTTGTTCGCGAGCGTCTCTTGATGAAGCTTATGTTTTATGCAGAAGGCTGGGTTCATAATTAATCACTCTGAATAACAAACTAGATTTTCGCAATGCTCAGAGATGACAGATGTGGGACAAACAGCTTCCAAAGCATGCAGGGAGTGAATGCTAACACAATTTAGAAGCAAAAAGCTGGGGAAATATCCATTTGCAGAGGGGCAACATCTAAAGAAGTCCAAGTCGGGAAAAATGTCACACTCCTATTATCTTTGTGCGACCAACAGTTTCTGCCCGGACGGTCTGGTTTAGCTTTCTGACGGCGCTGAGCGAGAGCAGAGGCAGTTCCCCTGTGGGCTCCACTGTGTGCTCCCAGGAAAAGAGAAACATCAGCCCTAGGCCAGGCAATAGAGGGCAAAGGAAAGAAACCTCCCGAAGCATTTGCAGAAGATGTTAATTAGAGTAAAACCCTTAAAAAAAAAAGGGGGAAAGCAGAGCAGAGCAAATAAAGTTACTTTAAAAAGTCCAAATCGAAACCCACCAGATCTCTGCTGTCCAAGACAAGCCAGATGAGACAATAACCACATTGTGGCAGCGGAGCAGGGAGAGCACTCCTTGAAATTCCAACTGCACGCAAGAGCAGCGAGGGGGAGAGGGAACGCGACCAGGGCGAGAGGGTGCTGCCTCGTGAGGCGCGTCGGCCAAAGGAAACAATCACTAGGGTCCAGCTCAGCACCAAGCAACCCCTCGGGGGAGGGAAACGTGAGAAAACCAGTTGTGAATGGAGTTCAAGTTCCAGGTAGCTAACAGCACAACTTTTTTTCCTCCCCCCTTTTTTTTTTTTTTTTTAAATTGTTTCCAATTTTACATTTGAAGATTTAACCTTTTACTTTACCGGAGTCTCTCCAGTTTACTCTTACTCTTCCCTCTGGTTGATATTAAGCGTATAGCCTTTGAGTCACCCAGCAGGCACAGGTAACTCTGCACAGTACAATGTCACGCACTGGGGACTGGCAGATCCCCGGAGTGCCTACCACCCGAAACACGCCGCGAAGAGCTGGGAGACAAGTTTTCCACTACAGTGCAGTTTGGGTTTGGCCAGATACCAGGAGGATGAAGAAGAGCTTGTCTTGGCAGAGTTCCTTCGGGCAAGAAGCAAAACAGCTATGAAAGCAGTTTAGAACTGAGCACTCATGACAAGAAATCGAGTCAATCAAGGAATACGTCTACACGTAAGCATCTGCATCTCACAGCACGGCAGGGATCGATGGGTACAACGCAACTGTCAGCTACAGGTGCCTGATCCCAAAGCCCTGGCCGTGTGCGAAGGCAGCTGGGCAAAGAGGACAAGCATCTGATCCAACCACATCAGTATCTCCTAATAAAGGGTGCAGCTCAGCTACACAGCCGAGGCAAGCTGTGAATTTACAACACATTAAGCCAAGACATTCAGCTCTTCAGGGCAGCATCTGAACCCCAGTTCGGGCACTGCCAGGCCTGTGTCTTGCCCGCTGTGAGCCCAGTTTGCTCTGCAGCCAAGTGCCAACACCAAAACCTCCCTTGCATCCATGCGAAACACAACACATCCCATCAAAGGCTGATGGAACAACTCCAGGGGAACTGGAATCTTACACCAAGCTACTGGATCCCTAGGACTGAAGTACGCGCTCCGTGATCCACCCCTGTGGGGGCGAGGAAGGAAACGATGCTTTTTACACCATAAACACCCGGTACTGATCTGAGCTTCTGCAGGGAAAAAGTGCTTCCAGTCCGGACAGCATTGTGATCGATTTAATGCAGGGAAGCATGAATACTTCTTTATTTTCATCAAAACAGAGGATTTCCATAGGCTGACTTGAAAGAAGCACATGCAGCAGCATCCCATTAATCACACAATGCAAAAGTTACTACAAATGAGAACGAAGCAATTTTGGAAGTGCACTGAGAGACCCTGTTTTGCTCGGTCTCCAGTAGGTCTGGGAAACACAGTTCTGCTTTGTGCGGGGAAGATGTTGTCCAGGAAATGCTTTTCATGTTTGAAAAACTACACTCAAGGATTTTTATAACATCGATAAAAGGGAACTGCTACTCACAGAGAAAGCTATTCCTCTGCAGAAAGCATTTATTTCAACTAAAATGTGGTTTATTACACAGGTCTGAGCAAGTCAGTGTATCTGCTGTAAAAATAGGGTTTGTTTGTTTGTTAAAAAAAAAAGAAAGAAAAAGAAATCATGAAGTTCAAACAGAGTAAAAGCATCTGCACGTTGGTAAAAACAGGAAGCCTGTAAACCTCTCCGACCCAGGATGCTATTTTATCCAGTATGGCAATAGAAGACACAATGACACATTTATCTGGAAAAGAAAATAAAGCGAACAAGCGAGTGTGTGCTCGCTATCTGCCACCACGGCAGCAAAGCTGCTCGCTTGCACGAGGGATCAGCGGTGAGTCAGGTGGATAAACTGGGGCCATGGTGAAGCTTGTGGAAAAAAGTTTGGAATAAAGTTTAATTTTGAGTCCTTCCCGGTGACAGGCCGAGTGGTGATAAAACGCTGCTCTGCTCCCTGCTCAGGAAATCACAAGCGACCTGGTTTGCAGACTTGGAGAAATCAGAGTTTCTCTACAAACCTGACCCACGGGGTATATATTTGGGGTATCTCTTCTAACCCACAAATGTAAAAAACAAAGAGGTTGGGATTTAAGCTGGTCCTAAGGTGTGGGCTCAGCCCTGCTCCGCTCCCCCGAGTGCCCCAGGGGTGTCAGGGCCGCTGAAGCCAGGAGCTCCGAGCTCAGCCATGGGTGCGTGTGAGCCAAGGGAAGGAAGTGACACAGGCAGGAAAAAAGAGCAGATCGAGGGAAAGACTCGACTGCAGCTGGGCCTGCAGCGCGCATTTGGCCTGGGCCTGACACACAGCATCCAGCCCCAGCCCTGCTCTCCCCTCCCTTCCACACACAGACTGTTTCTCAGTGTTAGAAACGAGCAGGTTAATGTTGCACTCGATGATCTTAAAGGTCTTTTCCAAGCTAAACGATTCTATGATGCCAAGTAGCTGTATTTTCGATGCTGCCAAGGAGCTCCCTGCAGGGAAATAACCCTCAGCTGTAGTCCCTTCTGTGAAGGGCCAGAGCATCACCCTCAGAGAGCTCCTGCTGCAGCAAAGGAGCGAGAGAAACCACCACAGCAAGCTCTTACTGCTCACCAGGCCATGGATCTTCCAGATTAGTTTAGAAAAAAAGAAGATGGAAGAAAAGTAGAGAGTGACATAACCTGTTACCCTTAGATGATTTGATCACAACTGCCTAATGAATTTAGGAAAGACCTTTCCCACCCCGAGCCATCTGCTCGTGGCTGGACCATCATTACTCCAGCACCAGCGTACCAGGCCATGGTGGAGCGGTCTGCAGAGCTGCACTTTTTCATTCTGCATTCACATGTTTTCAAACAGGCATCCAGCTGCCGTTTAAAAACACCTCCATGGAAATCCAACTCTTTCCTTCTCAGCTATGCTGGGCTTATGCACCTCCGGGCTGGATCCTTTCAAGACAGAGACAGAATAACCCTGCACCTTTTGTAAAAGAGAGGCGTCTGCTGAGGGATCTGCAGGTATTTGTGGTATTTACAAAATCAAAGCAGAGTGCAAAGGAGATGCAGTTGCTTTGCTTTTGCTTTGAGCAACATTTGCAAAGCTTTTAGAATTTACAATTGAACTAGAGCTAATTATGCACATGGACTAAGTGAAGGGTAGTCTTGGAAAACTAAACCCTGCTGTAGAGAAGAAGCTCTCAAGCAGCAGCAGCCCACCAAGCCATGCAACCCTGCACCTAGGACAGCAGTGGCAATTCCCTTGACAGTAGGCAAATATGAGTAAATTCTGCTTTAGAGCAATTAAGTTTTTAATTCTAGTCCATAAGACCCTGATTTAAACTCAAAAGGGAACTAGGTAACAGAAAAAAACCCAACTCAAATCCATAAGCAGTTCATTACATGGGACATACGGCCCAAAAGAATCACTAGTTCAATTCAGTCACGACAACATCTGACAGAAACTTTTTACCCTTGAAAAAGAGTTCCTCTGACTCCTTCGCTTGTTTTCATGTATTACTGTCTGGGCCAAGCACATCAAACTAGAATTCAATGGAAACGTCTTAGAGAATAAACTGCTTTGTCAGACTCCCGAGCTGCAATTAATACCATGGTAAAAATGTCCCCAGTTAAGTTTAAGCACATAAATTCCCACCTCGAAAAGATGCAACCTGGTTCTCAAGAGGCTGCAAAACCTCCCTCAGCTCCCAGGCCTGACCTACTGATCCTCGGTTACTCTGCCTGGCCAATTTTAGTCAAAGCCTGAGGTCGGGTGCGTGCGGCTCGGGCGGCAGCGCTCTCGGAGCGCTCGGGGCTCGCCGCGCTTTCTAGTACAACGCAGTTATTTATAAAAGATTTGAAAAAATAACTCTTGAAATTCACCGTTAGCCCACGGTGACCGGTTTCCGCGCTGGCGGCGGCCCGGCCGGTGCCCGATGTAACCACCCCGGGAGCAGTGAAGCCATCGCGGGCCGCAAGACCCGTCCAGCCCGGACCCCCGGAGGCCGCGGGCCGACTCTCCCCATCCCAGCCGCGAGGGCCCAGCCGAGGCTCTCGTCAGCGGCTCGGCCCCCTCAGCCCGCGGCCCCCGGCGCACCCCCGCGGAAGGGCCCCGTCGCGCCGCGGGCCGGCCCAGGGACCCGCCGCCCCCTCCCCGGTGCGGCCCACCCGCCGTCCGCCGCAGGCCCGAGAGGCGGCCCCGGGCCCCGCC
>JANVCC010000065.1:533469-546086 GCA_025345505.1 Todiramphus chloris collaris | reverse complement strand
GGCTCCATGGCGGCCGGGCCGAGGGGGAGGGCTCACAGCCGCCGCCACATTCCCAGGCCCGCGCCGCCGCCGCCTCCTTCCGGAGGCCGCGCTCCGGGTCCCGGCGCGGCGGCGGGGGTGGGAGGGGGGCGCGGGCGGTCCCGGTCGCTCCCCGCCGCCGCCGCCGCAGGGCGCCCGGGCCGCGAGCAAAACAAACCGCTCGGCGGCCGCCTCGCACCCGCCGCCGCCGCCTGCCAATCACAGGGGCCGGCCCGCCGCCTCCCACCAATCCGCGCCGCCGCACCACCCACCCGACGGCGCCATTGGCCAATAGGCGCGCGACCAGCCGCGCCGCCCGCCCCCGCCGGCTGCCAATCACAAGGGCCCGTACGGCTCGCGGCCGAGCCCCGCCCCCCACCAGGCGGGGGCAGTCCAGGCCCCGCCCTCACCGCGCTGCCAATCACGGTGACGGGCAGCTCTGGAGCCACGCCCCCATGCGCCGGGTCCTAAAGCCCGTCCCTGGCGGCAGCGGCCGGGACCCCGCGTCACTAGAAAAGCTTTCCTGTCTGTTCTATCCTATTTTCATGCCCAGCTTACAGCCAATTTTTTTCATATCAAGATTATCCTTTTACTTCAATAATCCTTTCCTCTTCCTTGGTATTTTCTCTCTAAATACATCAAGAAGATAATCGCATCTCCTTTCAGGCTTCATTGGAACAGACAGAGAAGTCTCTCTCTTCACAATACAAGCTCTGTCTTTGTGGTATCTTGCTGGTAGCCTTCTCCCCCGCCGTTCCAATGTGAATTCCTCTCTCTTGTTTGACAGCATCATTATTGCTCTTGGACCGACTTTTCTACATGCTTTTTCACAGCTTCATGCTGGATCATCACCATCCTTTATCAACTACTAAATCTCAGCTTCATTTCTTCATTAATTTCCAAGAAGGAAGAAACTCACAGCATCCATCACAGATTTCTCCTGGTCCCTAAATTCACAGCCTTGCACTTTGTGCTGCTACATTTCATCTCATCTAGTTCTCACTCTTCAAAGTCATCGATTCTCTAAGATATTCTAGTCCCCTTGTATTACCGAAGCCTCCCAGTTTTGCTCATCACCAAATTTAATTATCAAGCTCGCTTTTTTGTGCCAAGGTCATTATAAAAAGGCTTTAGAGTGAGATTACTCTTGGGATGGGAACTGGAGAATTCAGTATTAATTCCCCACTGCACCAGCCCTGATGTCAAAACACTCCAGCATCACCTCACCATTTGGTATTTTTGTCTTTCTTCCAGTTCTTACATGTGTGCACATAAAATTCTCAGTTGCAGTCCTGTGAAATGAGACCAACTGCATGCTCTTTGGGTAGAAACTCTGTTTCCTTCAGTCCAAAAGGTATTAGACTAGCTAGTCACAGCGAGTCCGGAGCTCCCAGCAGATGGTAGGAGACAGCCACCTTGGTACAACTCGCTCTTTCCATCTCCAGCTGCCCAGGATGGCTGGATTTCACCGAAGCTTTTCCCCCCCTCTTTGTCAAATTGACAACAGAACAATTTGTCCTTAACAGTTCATCACTTCACCCACCTACCGAGTCTCACGTCTAGCCCAGCGATTTTTACCTGCTGATTTGTGGTTTTACTCTCATTTTACAGACATTATCACAACACCATCCATATGGAAGTGCCATTAGGCCTTTTTTTCTTGAACCAGTGTAGACACCCCCTTACCTTTTGTTCTTTTTCTCCTAGACAAGCTGGTACACCCTTCCTGAACGGGAATCAGGAGTTTCTACCAAAACAGGTACCCCTAATTTGTAGAGCCTGAAGAAAACCAATTGAGTCATGTCATTTTCCTTTAGTATAGCTTTAAGTAGACAGGTTTTTTTGTGCATTGGAATCGGGTTTTTTGTTTTACCAGTAACACTACAGTACAAACTGATATTCTGTGGTTTTCCACCCAAGTTGCCCACATCCTTTCAAAGCTCTGGCTTTCCAGAAGAGAAACTTCCTTCCTGCAGGTAACAACTACAAATAACATACTTAATTCTTAAATTTAAGGCCATTTAATGTAAAATAATCAGTAAAGATAAACTGAGGCTCTCCAGGAGTTGCTAAGCCTACAGTTAACCCAGCTGTTCTAAAGGAACTTTACAGAGGCCTAATTGTCACACAGCATGAAGAAAAGGAAATGTAATCCCTATTTTAGGGGTTCAAGGGAATTATGCAGAGACAGTGACTTGTTAAAGGTTACACAGGAAGTCTGGAGTAGACCTTTGGGATTATAACTCCTGGCATTTCTACCCAGTCTCTTAACCACTATGCCATCATCTTATTTTCTATTCTGGTAGCACTTCCATTTTCTGAAGCATACCTGCCTGACTCAGAGAGCCTCTCCTCCTTGCTATCAGATGTACTATTTCTTCTTTCCTTCCTGTTTCCCTTCTTGTTTAGGTAGACACATCCTTCCTGGGGAGCTGAGCAGTCTCCAGGCTGAGCCTTGTCCCGTGCCAAAACTTCCTTATCCTACACCTCAGACTCCACAGCCAGAGACACTGAAGAGGAGCAGGGAGAAGAAATAAACATTGGAAGGGCAAAGGAGGAGAAACCCTGTAAATCTTCAAAGGCTGCAAGAAAGTGTTCTGCCCTCTTTTCTGCAGATCTGAGAGAAGAGTAATCTCACTGATTCCAGGCAGTTCTCATGCTGCTAACACTTTCTTGTTGTGCTCTTGGCTTTGAAAACAAGGTTAATGGAAAACTGACATCATTATCCAACTTCAGGACAGCGTGTCAGAACACACAGTGGCCAAACCTTACCTCACCTCCAGCAGAATACACCAACCCTGTGAAACTCCTTCAAAGCAGGCCTGGCACAGCCTCTTCCCAGCTCAGAAGAGCAGCTGCCTACCTGTCCTGCTCTGCTGTGTCCTGTCCTGCTGCTGACAGCACCCCAGTAGAGGGGGCTCTGGAGCCGTCTGGTTGAAGAACAGAAGCCATTCTGCTCGTGGAAGTGGGCAACAACGAAAGAGAAGGAAGAGAAAGAAGGATGTTAAAACACTATTACATGCTTTCAGGTCATTCCTAGCTTTTGAGCTAGCAGCCTGGACTGTTTATAGAGCAGCAGTAATGAAAAGCACAAGATTAAATGCTTGTTACAGTCTCAGGGCTTCAAATCATCTTGAGATCACCTCTTCTCTACACCTATGGGCAGTATACTCTGTTACCATAGAGGGTTTCTTTCATTTTCAACCACTTAGTGATCAGTGATTAATTATGTGCTTTTCACTAACAACTGGTATCAAAGAAGTGACTTTCCCAGGGTCACAGAGCAAGCAAGTCAGCCCTGCCAGATGTCAGTTATTCCTTAGTATTTACACAGGCAGAGAACCTCTCCTTGTCTCTCTTTTCCTACCCATACTCCTCTACAGGACTTTAGGGCACTGTTTTTCCCACACTGGCAGGTAATTTGTTTCTCATGTCACCTACCAGCTCCTGGCTTTTTGCGCTAGCAGCTCCAATTTGTTCCCCGGAAGTTGAGGAAGTTTTTTTAGGGAGAATTCTGAAGCACAGATCCAAGGGAAAAAAAAGTCTAGGAGGATGTAAATACATTTCTAGGGCATAAACAAACAATTCTTAAAAGGAAAGCATCTTTGCCAAATACAGATTACTAGAACAAAGTCCATATATAGCTTAAAAATCACTGTAGCATCTTTACAGGCAGCTCTTTCCACTGTGGGCACAGAGCTTAATAAGCTTTCATTTCAAAGGCGGTACACAAAGAATTAGAGAGGAATCCAACGTCATCAGACAACAGTTTAGTTGAACTAGAGTTAATATAAATACTGAAATCATCAGTCCTGCTCACCAGGGTCTAAGGTAAAAACAAATCCTCAAGTTCTGCCACCCTATTCCCCTCTAGGTTCTAGTTCCAGCAACACCACCAGTGCCTGAGCCTGTGAAGAAAACACCCTTTAACAGGTCACCCGTACACAGGAGAGACTTACAGCCTAAGGTACCACCTCATTGCATTGTCTTCATTTTGCCTGTATTCAAGAAGCCTTAGAGACCAATTATTTGAATTGAAAAAAAACCAAACAAAGCTCTTTTCCTCTCATCTTAAAAACCAAAACCATGCAGGCAGGTAAGTACTATTTGTTGTGCACGGAACAAGCACTATACAAAGAAGCTGGAAAACAAGCACTGACACCATTAGTACACAGGGAACACACAGGGGGTTTGGTTTAAGAAGTCAGTGCAGGTTGTACTTTAAATATTAACCAAGTTCTGTTGCAGTTGGGTTCCTAACTATAATTATTTGGAATAACTTGCACCATAGAGTTGCTAGGATTACCAGATGTGTTTGGGTATCAATAGGATGAGAGATGAACGCATTTAGTTGGTTTTGTTGAGACCAGATAAAACACTCTCCCTTTTACAACAACAAACTTCACACAGGATGAAAGAAGCTTATTTGAAGTAGTTCCCTGCTACGCTCCCCTCCTCCACCCAGGCACCAGTTTTTAACTCACCACACAGCAAACTGCAGTCAATCTACAAATGTTCCATTTTTATTACAAAGTATGAAAGGCAGAAAATACTGTACCTAATACACAGGAGGCTGAAACTTAGAAAGAAGGTTAAAAAATTGGAATAAAACTACATAGGAAGCAGGAAATAGCATAAAAGGATGCAACATTCCACTTTCAAGCGATTTCAGAAAATTGCCTTAAAATTTACAGTTTCAACAATATGGTTCCATGAGTCAGGGTGTTAAAATCCATTGTAACAAAACCTTTTTGTATTTTCTCCATAAAAATAAAGGAATATAGGGACACTGCAGTTATCCATGTCAACAACATACGTCTGTTGAATAGCAGGATACTAGGATTCCTCTAGGACAGTATAGTAGCGAAGTTGCAAATCTCGATACAGAAGGTGGAGAAAAGAAGGACAGAAGTAAAACTACTATTGCTTTAACACATTTCAGTGAGAACAAGAAGTCAGGAATCTCATATGGATGTTTGTACAATCATGCTACAAAGATCACACCTTCAGGAAATTACCACAACTGGACAGTGAATGGGAAGAGCAGAAGGGAAAACACACATGAAAGTAAACATCTACTTGACTATTGGTAATAAAAATGCTTCGGCGCAACAGATTTAGATTACATTTTACACTACTAGCAACCCAAGTTTAAAAAAAAAAAAAAAAAAGAGGTTCCTTTTAAATAGTAGATTTCATAATTCATATTTACCAGGTTGTCAAAAAAAAAAAAAAGCAACACGTCGCTTCTCAGCTGTACTAGGACTCTTTCCTTCACTGGTTCTTGTCTTTCTGCCCCTAGCTCGGTTTCCACCGACCGATCGTCGTCTCTAACAGAGGGGGCTTGAGCATCACGCGCCTTGCAGAAAGGAAAGCAAACTCCAAGAGGTGAGAGCTGGGAAAAAGGCTTACAGCTACTCACAGCCACAGTATTTTCTCAGGAAATAGCTTATTTCTTCATTTTGTTAGATTTTCTGAAAAGAAAGAAACTTGATGGAAGCAACACAGATAATTTTTTGTTGTACTTTTATGATTATGGAAATTCTAGTTTGATGCCCAGTATCAGAGCCTGCACAGAAGGCCACTGAGATACTTGACAGATGAAGTTATCATCTGAAATCAGGCAGCAGCAAGCAAGTCTCACAAGTGCCTTTGCCTCTGGAGTCTGCCATGAATCACTAGATGAGAGTTCAGTGACTGGTATTTAGTTGCATTTTTAATTACTGGGTTTTAGTGCTGGTGAAAGGTGCTGATCAGAAGTTCTGGAGATCTCTTCCTAAAAAACCAAAAAAGGAGTCAGGGCCATGCTAAACTCCTCTCAGTATCCTTGAGAAGATGTTTCTGGCACTTCGCAGGTGTTCTCAGGGAAAAGCAGCTGCAGCTCTAAGCAAGCAGGAGAAAGTGCTCTTTAGGTGCCACATACAATTAATTCCCTGGATTCTCTGCAAAGATCAAGAGAAACGGGGACAAAGTTGACAGTACCTTGCTTGTTCCAGAATATGTTTTGGACACCTCCTTTTAATGTCCACTGTCCAATAGACACAGGCCTGCTCTGGAATATCAGTCAGATAGCAGAAAGCAGGAAAAAGTATTGGAGAGGACTTGTGTTAACTGAGAGATTAACACAGTGTGGATTTGAGGTGGTCAAGCCATTTTGCTAACCCTCCATGGGCAGAGTGAAGCCTTCAGTACTTCGATGGAACCCTAACTGTGCAACCTGTTGAGCCAAGAGCTGCCATTCATCCTTTGCAATAGGTCCCAAAAAAGAGTTAAACCACCTCCACCATAAGGAGCAGACGAGTTCAAGAATTTAGGTTTTCTGAGTTCACAAACAGCAGCTGCATTTTTTTCTACCACAAAAATAAGTTATCCAAAAAATCCAGCTACACCTTTACCCAACCAACCTGACACTACTGCCGTCACCTGCAGACGAGGATTCCCCAACACCACACAGTTCCTAAGCAAAAGGGAGTCTCCGAGTGACAAGCAGCACTACATGACTTGGGTTGGCCTTGTGAGATTGTGTCAGTCTCAGAAGACAGAGCTTCAGTTTAACATTAACAGCACCGTCAAGTGCTCACGTTTCTGGTGTTCAGCAGAAACAGATGCGGGTCCTCTAGAGCCTGCCAACTGCAGCCAGTTTAGGATTTCGGCGACTGTTGTATTTAACGTTTTGTACAAAACACAGACAAATGCCTACCATAAAAGGGCTGAGGAAAAGATGACTCTCCTCCTAATCTTACCAAAAATATACTTGTTAAAGTGCCATCTGCAAGAGAACAAAACAGACACACTCAGCTTTCTACATTTACATTTAAAACAAGCACAAGAGCATCTGTGGCTTCCACTATATCAGGCTCCTCCCCTCACCTAGTCCCTGGCAGGCAGTGATCTACAGTTCAGACTGATGCAGCTTTCTCATTGCAACACCAGGCAAAAATAGATCTTTTTACTATTATCCAGAACATTCAGGAGAGTAATTACAGCTAAGTTTTGAAAGGATCATTAACTTTGACTTATGAGAAGCAATGCCTCCCCCGTTAAGTACATTTCAAGGTTCCATAAGGAACAACCTGTATTATCAGTCTCCTCTCAGATCATTCTTTGAAACCACTGTGTTTTCTTTCTAAATAGATTGTCAAAGCACTCACATCCTTGCCTTTTAAATCCCTGCACACAGAAGTACAACTCCCATAGATGTAACCTACCCATAGCCCATTTCATTTAGACAATTAACTACAAACTAATTTGACACCCAACTTGTGTTCTGCAGGTTTCCACCTCACTAATGAGTTTTACATGATCAAGGTCCCTTGGTTGAGAGCCAATACACTAGCAACAGGTTGTCCATATAATAGTAGGAATCTACGGAAAGCTTGGTTTAAGAACAGTGTAACAACCAAACAATAGCTTTATGTCTTGAATTAATCAACTGGAGACATGACACAGAGCTACTTCAGAGAAAAATGTTTGTCCCAGAATCAGTCTTGCCTGTATCAACAATAGCACAAGATTTTCTGCTTTGCTAACCTCACTAATGCTCACTTCCCTTAATGTGACTTTATACTCAAGGGCTATGAGGCATTTGAAAGCAGTTGCTCTGCATCCTCTGCTTGTGCAGTAAGCACAAAATCATTCAAATTAAATATCAAAGTATTCATTTTCATAAACTTTGGGGGAAAAAATTCTTATGGGGGCTTTACACTCACCATAATTGAAAGTTAAGCAGGTAAAATATGATAAACTGTATCTTCTGATTCACAGGCTACAGTGAAAAGTCTCAGGGTTTTATTTTATCTCGCAAGCAAACTTGAACCAGCAAGCAGACCGTTAGCTCCCCGCCACGGTGTCAGCAGGTGCTGGCAAAAGGGCACCAAAGTCTCTCACTTCCTTTTCTATATAGAAGTGCCATTTGCACTACAGAACATCTCACCCATGAGGATTTTCATGTCTTTTCAGTCATTAACCTTTAAAGTGACTTCTTTGAAAGAAGCTATTTTAAGTAGCATTTCCCTGTTCCAAAACAGCCTCTAGTGATTTAACGTGTAATTTCCCATGAAGAATGACAATGGATTATGCCCAAAGCAATATGCTGTAAATCCAGAAGGTGCCCCACTGGCTAAACAAACAGGATACAGGCTGGACTTACAATCCGCTGGAGCAAGATTCCTTCAACTTGCCTTTGAGTTTGGAAGGAGCACCCAATTCCACAAATGAAGCGGTTTTACAGATGGAAGGAGTGACACTCGATCCTCTTCACATTTGTAGCAGGATTGTTTTCCAACAGTAGCAAAAGCTACCTGGCTATACAGACTATTAGGCCCTTTGTACACGCTCTCGTCTCATCCTTTTAGTGTAACAAGATTGCGTTCCCCTAGGAATAAACTGCATTTGCCATTTAGTAAAGCCTGGAGCCTTTTAGTGACTTTGCTTTCACCTAAATTATCTTATGGCTTTTTTAAAGGACCATTCTACACTTGCAAAAGATGCACTCTTCAGCTAAGCAAGAGATGCATTCAACTTTTACTTGTGCCATCTATAAAAGAATGAGACTTTGAAGCATAAAGTGGACTCCAGAAAGTACTAATACTACAGACAGTTCCCTCTTGGTAACACAGCATACTATGCCTACTGTTTGTAATTAAACAGTGCATCACAAGCCTGTGCCCATATTTTTATGTGAGTATCTAAAGCTGTGAATGCCATTAAACACTCCTGATAAGAAAATTCTAGTTTTCACTTCCTTTGGCATAAGTA
The DNA here is from genome assembly GCA_025345505.1 of Todiramphus chloris collaris. Taxonomy (NCBI): domain Eukaryota; kingdom Metazoa; phylum Chordata; class Aves; order Coraciiformes; family Alcedinidae; genus Todiramphus; species Todiramphus chloris. Next base: position 537,311 of record JANVCC010000065.1, on the reverse strand, counting down.
TTTTCCAGTTTCAGGTGAAGTGCTACTGTAAAAAGTGATAACCTAATTGTTTGGCTAACGCTATTCTGACACATAGATCAAACCCATCTGTGGAACACGCTATTCTCAGCACTGCTGCTAATAAGAAAAAATGACCTTCAACTCAAATCAAGCTTTCTGTCAAAAATTCCACAACTGAGCACAAAATGTCATTGACAAGAGATGAGCTTGAACTGTGTTAGAGTCTCTTGGTTCCCTGATATTAAAAGGAGTGATGGAATAAAGCTGTCCCTAATGAATTCTTATCAAATTCACTAGGCAGTGCTTTTCTGAGCTCCACGTTGAGAAGCAGCCTGTAGAAGAGTATTTCTGTATGTCCAGAATGACAAAACTTTTCAGATTCTGTTCAGTATTTGACAGCGCTTTCAGTGTCAGCTTCACTGTTTCACAGTAATCGCTTTTCCCAGCTTGCCTTTCCCACACAAACTGACAAGATTCCACTTTGCCAGTGTCCTACTATTTATAATGCTGCCTCCAGTTGCAGGTGAATACTCATTAGGTGGAAAGACAACTCTGATAGTTTCTGACACTTACATCAAAACTCAGCTGGTATCCCCTCACAGACCAGCTATGGTTGTCATGTCTGCGCTGGGAGAGAACTGCAAAGCATTCATCCGAGTAGCTTCTTATCAGCGCAGATTTTTATCGTGCCTAATCCACCCAGCTTTGATTGAAAAGTACTACTCTAGATTCACTGTTCAAGACAAACACGAAGCCCTTGGGCACATCCCCAAAAGATAGGAGGATGACAAGTGCCAAGCCATAGCCTCTATGGCACTCTTTCTTTTCTTTTAAACACATCACTGTGCATCGCATTAGGGAATCATTTCTTCCAGAGAAACAGCTTCCATTTGGACAGAGGACCAGCTTTTCCAACTCATCTCGCTCGTTCAACAAGACCTGACAGTACAAAGCAAACACTTCGGGGGGGAAAAAAAAGATTGCTTTGCACTCCTTTCAAGAACTTCCAGGAACACAGACCAAACGCAAAGCTCCTCCAAGGTACAGGCTAACCACAAAAATCTGCCTCGTGTTATTTGCCAATCAAGCAAGCTACAAAGTGTGAAACCATTTTATTTTGGTTTAGATAGTAAGTCTTCCGAGGGGAAGTCATTTGATTGGAAGTGTCAATCCCAGGTCCATTACAAATCACATTTTTTCCAGGAGACATTTACCTCCTAGGAGCTCAAGTCATGCACGTATCTTCTTTCTGAAGCCTATTACCATTCCGTTCGCTAACACAACTGCAGGATACACACGAGTTCAGTTAGAATTTAAAACGAAGGCCTACCATAGTAACAACTGCTTCTAGCATCAGAAAAGTGTAAAGAAATTGTGCAACAAGTACTTGTACTTCACAGCACCAGAAAATTCTGCCTAGGTAACCAGGTATAGAGAGCCAAGGCAACGGTTAATTCTGGCTGGCCTTTACTGCCAGGGAGCCTGCAGCATAACTTTGATTTGTATCGATGACTAGATTCTGCTTTGGGCATATGGAAGTGGATTACATATCAAAAGTAAGAATCAGGGAGAAAAATCTTACTCAATAGAAAGTTAGCCCAATATATAAAAAACATACAAATGTTTAAACAGTTTAGAGGCAGCAACAACAGGAATGATAAAGATTCCTGCCAAGGTGGCTGGTAACATCAGCATCTTTTTCCCCCACCTTGTTTTGCACTTGCATCTATTAAACTGGTTGATGTGCTGCCTCAGCTGGCTGACAAACACATAGACATATGCAGCAACTTATAAGCCTGCAAGCTTATTAATACAGTCAACAAACAAATATACAGAACTTTAACTGAGGGAACAAAACAAAACCGAAAAAAAAAAAAAGAGAAAACCAGAACCCAGAAGGTCCAAGAGGCTCAGCATGTCTCTGCATTTTAGAGTCTTGGAGAGACAGGATACACCTGCCACTGATTCTTGTAACAGTTTCTTGTAACAGTAGATGCAAAGCAACAACAGATACTGGCCACTTGACTTGTGTTGTTCTTACTTTATAGGGGAGAGGAAATTATACAGCCCTGCCTCAGTGTGGCATGAAGCAGAAACGTTAGACTCTCAAAATCTCCAGGCAGTTGTTGTAGCAGATAGCTATCCAGTCTGGCTGGGTTGATGCCCACTGTACATTGTTGATTTCTCCCTCTGCTGTATAGGCCAAGATAGGGTCCTCAATGGCACGAGGCATTTGCTGGATATCCCAGATGAGAGCCTGATGGTCATCCGCTGCAAATGCAAGAGAAAATCAGAAGTAGAAGCAAAGTGTAACAGTCCAAGAACCTGTAAAGGGTCTGGCTGTTGCAGTCCTGACGAGTATTCAAGCCAGAGGTACAATGATACAACTGTGCTCAAACAAAAATAAGCTTGGATCATTATACATTATCTGGGACAGAGATGAAAAACAAACGGTCAGTGGAACTCAAATTGAAAACACTGAAGAACTGGATTACAAAAATATTTAAGAATTGGATTACAAAAATATAAGGAGCATTAAAATAATACAGCTTAGCCAAAGCTGATGCACAGCCTGGGCACTGGGCTCACTACTTGCACACACTAAGCTCTGCTAGGTGTCTGTTTCTATAAACATTTTGGGAAAGTCACCAATAAAGGGCTTCTAAACTAGAGATCTTCTTTAGCAAACGGCAGGCAGGGAACTGCCTAAACTTTTGGCAAGAGAGGATTTTGCCAATGTAAGACCCTCAGAGTTTCACCAAGGCAGATGGACAGGGATGGATCACACTTACCTGCTGTACAAATGTGGCAGGAAGAATGAGGTGCCCAAGCAATTCCATTTACACACGCTCTGTGGTTATTCAACCTGGCAACAGGAGTGCAGGGAACCCTGACATCTAGAATCACAACCTTTGGAAATGAAAAAAACCTAGATTAATAACTTGCATATTTTTTTTTACTTCAGAAAACCAAGTATTTGGAGCCAAGACTATAAATAGAGCCCTTTCTTAAAGGATGTATTTAGCAAGCAAACAAAAAAATGTTCTCAGAAAATAGCTTCTGAATGGTGATTGTGTCTCAAAAGGAGCCAGACCTCACAGGGAGGGCTTGTGACAAGGGCAAATTAATTGTGCTTCCCTGAAGCAGCATGGGTGACAAAGACACACTGCCTTGTGTGCTGAAGTGAGAAAGAACAAGGTGACTAAGACACTTGCAGTTAAGATTTTATGTGAAAACTATTGCCCAGCTGAATCACAGACCCCTTGTAAAAAACAGATGAAATATATACGAGATCTTAAAGTTTTTAACGCCACAGTTACATCCTGAGCTCCCGATCAAGTTAGTAAAGTAAGATTCAGTCCTTAACATACTCCAGTCCAGGTACCGACACTGCCCCCTCACTTTAAAGGGCTGACTACCAACTAGTACCAAACCACATCCCAGAAAAATCACAACGCCCAGCGCCTGCAGAAGATGAGCTGCCGCCTCACCTCCATGCCGTCCATGGCCATTGTAGCAAGATAGTTGGGATCCTGCTTGTTCCAGCAGAGACGCAGCAGTGGATGGTGCTGGGGGTCCTCATAAATTATGGTGCTGTGCTCCAGGTGACGGAGATCGAACATCCTCACTGAGCCGTCTGCACCCACCGAAGCGAACATATCTCTCCCGCCACCTGCGCGGCTAAAGGCTATGTCATACACCTGCTCCAGAACGGAGGGAAAGAGCACACCCTTAGCCTTAGCAAGCACACTGCCTCCCGTGTCGCAGCGAAACGGATTTTACACGCGGAGAGCGGATCTAGCTGTGGCATCTCCCATCAGACACTCGATGTTTCTAGCAGA
>JANVCC010000065.1:469220-533459 GCA_025345505.1 Todiramphus chloris collaris | reverse complement strand
AGACACTCGATGTTTCTAGCAAGATCTAGCTGTGGCATCTCCCATCAAACACTGGATGTTTCTAGCAAGACTTTTTTCGCTATTACACTTGCCGAAAGGAGGGGGGAAAATCCAGCAGCTCGGGTTGTGTCATTAGAGGATCATTCACTGAAACTAAACGTATCAATTTTCCAGACTCACATTTTATTTTTATTAATTTCTGAAAAATACAATGTTAAATGAAAGAATCTTGCAAGTTGCTTATTGCCTTTGCTATGCTGTTGATTTCCTCTCCAGTTTGGTGTTTTACCTCATTTTTCTAAAATATTCTGGAGCAAAATCCAGTACAAGCAGCATATACTCAAACCCAGATTCTATGGTGAGTAAACTGAGTAGTTCTGATAGCCAAGAATATAGTCTAAATTGGTTTGGTACTCAAAACTGTGCATCTTAGTCTTAGCTAGGTTGTATTTGGATCATTAGATATCTCAAGAGAAAGGGGGAAACACAGAAAAGTTGTGTTCCTTTTCTACTGCTTAAGAAAAAGTTTTATGTAAACAATCAAAACCAATCTTATGTAAACAATCAAAAAAAGCCGTCACCTCTTTGTCATGAGCAATAAGCTGGGTCTTCACATGGCCAGAGACCAGATTTACTCTTCCCAGAACCTGTCCCGTCTCCAGACCCCAAATAGTGCAGGTTGTGTCGATACTTGAGGTACCTGAAACAAACCCACTTCTGCTAGCAAAATTAATATTATCACAAAAGATTTTATCACTTACTGGATTCATGTAACATCCCCCCAACATCTCCGGACTCAAATAGCTACAAGAAGAGCACGCAGCTGAAATCAAGACTGTCAAACACTGAACAGTCTACCGTGCATTGAAATGACCCAAACCTTTTAGCTGCAGAAATAGTCTTCCACATAGGAATCAAGTGTAAATAGCTCATGTCTACTTTAATCTATTCAGAAGCCTGGTGCAGCTCCGCGATGAACTTTCCCATTCTGTAAATCTCATGTGCATGTCAAACCCCAAATTCAATCACAGTGTTGTGATAGCGTGTTATTATTAATTGATTGTTTCTGTGGGCTGAAGGTGGGGCAAGCAGTAAAGCTCTTAAGAGATGAGAGATGCAACACACAAAAAATAAATCATGTAGTAAATAATTACTAAGACATACTATCACTGTTAATCTCCGAGCAAATCCCCCTGACACAAACGGCTGCACTCTTCTGGGAAACGAGCCCCTGCTGGATCAGTCATCTTGGATTCACAATTTGGCCCACAGGCTATAATTAAACCTTAAGCATTCCGCCTCCTCTTCCTCCAGCTGAATTAAGGGCTCCTGGCTTTACTCCTGCTGCTGAAATGGCTTCACAAAAGACAAAGCCTGGTACATAGTTTTCTATCCACTCCAGAACACACTGATATAAGTCACATTCTGTCAGTCTCACCCAGAAGGTAAGGATCCACTTCATTCCAGTCAAATGACGTTAGTGGAGCACAGAAATCAGAGTTCTTGTTATTGTTCAGCAAACACTCTAGCCGGGTCTCTGTTTCACCCACCTGCAGAAAAAGCAGAACATCTGACTTAGAGCAACATCGCATGACTTGTTCCACTTGCACTTCCAAAACCAAGTGTTAATTCTGGGTTTCCTTCCCCTCAGCCTTACATCCTAAAGCTCTGGAAAACACAATCACCATCTCTGTCTCCAACAGGGTGATTAAAACAGCAGCTACATGAAAACTGTGCTTCTCCTACAGTCTTCTTTTTTTGTCACATTATTGCAGTTAAGAAAAATTATTGAGGGGTCTGACTTGATTTTATGTCTTAACCTCCACACTGCAGCAAGGGCATGACATCATGAAAGGAAAATAATTCACTCTGGTCTTGAGTGAAAAGGAGATCAATATAGATCAATCAACAGAATTAATATCATGGTTCATCTTTTTCTAGGGAGGATTTACTCACTCTCCACACTCGCAGATAGTCACCACTGGTTGCCAGCAGGTCTGGATACACTCCCTTGGTGTCTGGGATCCACATGAGCTTTGTGGTAGGGTAGGGGTGATCAAAGGTGTTCCTGCAAATGAATTCTGAGCTCTCTTCATCCAAACCAACAAGCTGCACCTGAAAGAAGCCATTTTTAAAAGAAAGCATTTTATCAAAATAGTAATTTTTAATTACAGCATTTAGACTGAGCATTTCAGGAGGACACCTTCTGTAACCTCAAGGACAATATAAAAGGATCATCATGTCAATGGAATGAGAAATTGTTAAAGCTTTGCTTCCTAGCCGGGGTATATAAGCAAAGTAGAGTATAGATAATCACCACAGTGCTTTACTTTGAAGAGATGATCTCAAATGAATTGAAATCCAATCCTAAAGGATTAAAGACCACCCTTCACCACATTGCAAAGCCTAGTTTAAGTCACAGGCTTAAACTGCACAAACATTATTCCAACTCATCTTTAACTGAACTGATGCTCACAATGTCATCTGCAGAGAGCAGGACAAGCTGCAGTTCGCACGCCAACCACCCGCAATTAAAACCCATGTCCTGGAATTCTTGGCCGTAACCCTGCAGACTGTGACCGATCACATCAGCTACCAAGCTGTTTTCAGCACCACATTACTGAAAGCATTCTGTCACAACTGCACAAAATCAACATCCAGACTAAGCACATTGGAATCGGAAAGTTAAATAGAATTCAATCTTAAAAGAAGCGGGAAGCTAAAATATTGACACGATTATTCAAATGCTTTGTGCGAAAAGCCCAAAAAAGCAGGCGTGCTGAAAGACCCCAAGTGAGTGAATTCCAAATTAGTGTTCTTTCTCAGTAATGTGACAGGGGGAATGGCTAACTTGCCCAGTTGTGAGAATGATGCAGGACAAAAACAACAAGCTATCTCCACATAGCTTGCTCATGACAACACCTGAAGTAATGCTTCAAGTCCCAGACATTATGTTATTAGAAAAATATTGACGTGTCAGAAAGTGTTCAGAGAACAATATGGTGCTGCGAGGATATGTTTAACCTAACAGTGACTGCAAGGCCCAAACAGGATGAAAGCCCCACTGTGTGAAACGCTGTTCAAACAAATATTACGAGGACAAGTCACTACAATTAGTTTGTAAGCTGCTCACTACAGGAACTTACCAGTATTTTCCATGCACCAGCTTCCTCCTGGGAACAGGGGCTCAATGGACTCATTCTAGGATGTTTATTTGGAAAAATCCTAACTGTTCTGGGCTAAGCAATTGGGTTGATAAACTACACATTTACGCTACATCGGAAATCTATCATTTTTTTTCCACATAACAAATGCTTCAGTGGATCTTAAACTGTAACATTAGCAGTTATGAGCCCATTTAGGCATGCTCTTAAACACAAATCTCGTCCTCCGTCACGATGAGGAGAGCCATCCTTTCACCCCATAACAAACCCTAAAAGGCATACCCAGCGTGCCTCTGAACTGTGTATCTGTCTGCCTTGCACTCCGTTACAGCTACGCCTCATTATACTTCACACTCCAGTATGCATCAGGCAAGAATCTCCCAGTCTTCTGAAGTGATTGACAAAGAGCTTTCTAACTCCTTTAGGGATCAGAAATACTAAGCGGATTTTACAAAGGAAGCAAATTGTCCTTGGTGATACAAAATCTTGTGGCAAGGTCAGGATCAGAAGACAAATGACCTCTAATCATTCCTTCTCCTTTGCTTATGCTGTTTCCAGCTCAATACCAGCATACTAAGCCCACACAAAGCAACCAGCACGCTCATAAGCAGAAGCAAATCCCGAACAGCAAAGGACCTGCTTTTGCTGCTGTGAATTGATATATTCCTGCACTGCATATTCCTGTTTAACCCTTCCTCAGAACTGAAGAAAAAGCAGTAACTCTGCAGCAAGCCAGTATCTCGTGATCTTTGACATTTTTAGGTGCAGGACAGGTTAGAGAACAAAATTTGTATTAGCAACACTAGAGATGCTGCAAACTGCTGAAGATCAGGTGCTTGATACCGACTGTCAGACCTGGCAGCAGTCTCCGAGAACTCTGAGCAGGAGGCACAGCTCTGCCCGGAGACAGGAGCAGAAAATACTGCTCAAGAAGCTCTATTCTTTCCTAGCTCAGCATATTCAAACATATGACTCTTCGGACTTGACCACACAGAGCGGTTACAGAATCCCTCTCTTCATTCTCTTGTGCAGGTTGAACATGAAGAAAAGGAACAAGGGGATTATTTTCAGGATGCTGATTATATTAGAGCCCTGTCTACCCCTCCTGCAAGCGAGGCAAGATTTGCTGCTGCCAGCTACCACACAGAGGAGTGACTGAAGTCAAGCCCAGATAAGACAGAGGTGATGCTAGTGGGAAAGTGACTGTCAGTCTGGATACAAATGGAACCATTCTGCATCTCCCTGTAACTCATTCCAGTGGGGAAATGAAGAGCGGTGTGTTTGATCTCCATCAGTTTGGCAATTATGCTATAAGAGCGGGTAGGAATGATAAATAATTATTTGTTTCTCCAATACATCAAGACATGCTAAAATTGGATGTGGATTTTCCTGTCACAATCTGAGCTGTTATCAACATAAGTCTTAATTGCAACAGTGCAGCTGAGTAAAGCAGTGCCTTTAATCAGCATTCCTTAACTTCTAAAAAAATTAAATCTCTCCAACACAATCCAACAGAAACAGACAGAACTAAAGGATGCAGAATTTGCTTTCTATGTTTTCATGCATGGTTTCAAAAACAGTGAAGTAAGTTCACAGTACTTAAAAAAAAACAAAACAAAAAAATCCCAAGCCCCAAACAACTATATCCCATCCATTTAATTAATAGCTACTACAAACAACATTTTGCAATTATTTTAGGGTCATGTACAATCAGAAAGATCCACTGCACCAATTAATCTGCAACACGCAATTGCTTTTTCTTTGCAACTCTAAACTTTACAGGAAATAATAAAAGAAAAAAGCGACCCTCTGGTAACCCAACCATGCTGAATGCTGCTGGAGGCACTGCTCAGGAGAAAGGGGCAGCTGGAGCAGCACACAGTCATAACCTGTCAGCCTGCTCCAGAGCTGGGAACGAGCGGGGCACAGAGCCCCCCTACTGTTATCCAAACTGGACTCCAGTTTCGTCTTGCAGATAAATCCCCAAATCAGCCTCTCCTGGTGTTCTCCACAGATCGCTTCTGACCGTGCAGCCACATTCAGGTGCCTGAGGAACAGCATTAACAGGGAGGTTTGTGGGCACCTCTGCTCCCCCCATCACTCCAGTGATCCGTCAGACACTACACAGGCTGACAGCACTTTCAGATTACTGAGAAGTTCAGGAAACGCTACCACAAAATTATTTTAGTTCTTCCAGCTGGAGCAAGTCCCCTCTTCTTGTACCAGTGATTTAATCAGCAAAGGTACACAAGGTGAAACAAACCTCCTTGGGGTTCAAGCAGCTCTTGCTACCTGGGTTTCTGGAAAGCTACACAGCATGGCAGAGGTCAGAAGAGCCTGGGAGTCGGGGAGAGCAGTAAATCAGGTTCTGGGAGTCAATAGATTGGAGCTCCCCATGAAACAAAGCTGTAAACAGTCATTTTATATACATACCCATAAGTACTTCGAGTTCTGGTAATTACTACGAAACAGAACATCACAGAAACAAAGGAGACAAGAATCTCTCCTCCGTCTTTGACTGCAATTCCCTGACAGTCCGCACATCAGTTGCAACAAACACTTGGTGTGTTAAGTCTTTTTCAAAGCACCTTTTTCAAGGAAGCCCTAGACCAGAAGAGTAATAATAAGGAAATATTAAGGAAATAATAAGGAACAGTATATTCACTTACTTGGTTAGATTTGAAGCAAGCTAGAACTGCTATTTCAGACTTCTTTTTTTTTTTTTATTAGTATATTAAGGGTAAGGAAGAAAACCAGGTATCTGAAACAGCCCACTGCAACATCAGGAACAGAAATGTTGTTTAGGGCTTATCAGAACCTCTAAAGATAATGAGTGCAAAGACAAAGCTGAAATGAAAATGAGTTTTCATTATCCTTTTAATTAGCACCAACTGTACCTATATGTGTATTTTTATGTCAGAAGCTGGCAATATAAAACATCTCGACTGTGAAGGGCAAATTATGCAGAAGGACAAAGCTTTCACACATGCTCTGTAATAAAGCTTAGATTTCTACTTACCCCAGAACCCAGGCTATAAAACCAGCTGCTCCAGACCCTCCACAGCACAATGTTACACACTACTTAAAGCAGGGCAGCTTCAGCTCTTTCCCTCTGTTCCTTAGTTATACCACTTCCATGGACAGAAGCTGGGGGTGAAAGAGTTCAGAGCCAGTGTGCACTTAGCACAACTGCACCGTGTCGGGCCAAGGGTTCCCAACCTGGAGCGTGAAGCTATTCCCGAACTGTTTCAGTATCCTCTAAAAGATTCAGCAAAGCTGTGAGAGTCAGACACCACAAAGACAATGCAGCTAACACACTGCTCCCGATTGTTGTGGTCCCCAAAGTAAGGGGACAACATCAAAACTCTAAACAATACCAACCCTTGCAATTACTCAAGACAGCTCTCTGATAACTACCCTCCCACGGGGGAAGGCTCTACTGAAAGCACTACAAAAAGCATCAAACAAGGAAACCACAATCCACCCCCCCGACAGACACACTCTGAAATATCAGAGACATGGCAAAACTGCTCAGCAAAGTGAAGGTTCTGTTTCACTGCATTTATTGCACAACTTTAATTTTGAATTGCCCATCATCTTTACTTCTACAGCAGCAGCACCCAGACTGACACCTCATTCTTGTACAATTAGTTTCCAGCTCTTTACACCAGAGAGATCTCATAGCATGTGGTGTTTACATGGGCTGAAGTCAACAGAATAGTTATTCCTGAAGCTCAGAGGTCAAGAGAAACCCTGGGTAATACTGGCAGACAGCAGGAAGTTACACAGTCCTACACAAGTTCTGTCTGCAACAACTGTGAGTGTAAAGGGTAGAAAAGAGTGGGGTTGACTCAACTGCTTGACACCTGAAGCCCAAACTGAAAAGCAAACCTGATGCTCTAATTGAGAGCAAGCCCAAGGAATGGCCCAGACTTAAGGAGGTAAAGGCAACATAAACGTCTAACCCATTATTAACCAATACTAAAAAAAAAAAACCTGTTTGCAAGCTTGATATTTTAACTTCTCAGAGTACAGACAACAAAAACATTTTTCAAGTTGGTCTTTAATCAAATTAAAAGTTTTCAAGCTCAGGGACCTGCCTTTCCGCAGCAGGACTCCCAGAACCACAACAGTGCTCACCAGTTTAAGGAGACAACTCCCACACAGCCAACTCATACTGGCTGAACTACAAAGTGCTCAGTAGAAGTATCATGTCCAGGACTTTAACCACTGTACATGTCACCTCTGTCTTACTACCACTTCATTACATCCTTGCACAAAACCCAATTCTCAGCACCAACTTTCTGGCATTATTTTCTACAACCTTCATTAAACAGCTTGATGAGGCTACAAAGCACACACGCTATAAATGCACAAAGCTGTATTAGCAAACCCTTTGGTTTCACACAAATTTCAGGATGCTTTATAGTTATGGCCATACCCTCATCTTTCTTACATGGATGTGAATTCATCTCCCCAGACTAGCACTTTAAAGCCTGTTCAGAAACGCCTGCACAAGTGTTTGGAGAGGCAAACACATAGTCTCTATTACCAGTGTAAGGTTCTCTGCTTATTATCTGGCAGGGAAACTCTGAAGATATAATCTCATGCCTCATTACACTCTTGTTCTCAGAGAAAAGTAAAGGTACTGAGAAATCAGTGAAAGTGGTTTATGTACTTGAGGAAAAAGTTATCACACAAAAGTTCTCCACAGCAAGAAAGTATAAGAAGAACAACGCATTTCCAACAGTTTCAGAGACACTGTATATGTGCAAACTTTAGTCCTGGCCATAAACTTTCCTTCATACTTCCTGGAACAGCCAGGTACGCTCAAGCAAAGGGACCTTCCAGGCGAGGAGCAGTCAGCAGCAGCAGCCACAGCTCTTCCCACCCCAGTCTCTCAGTCTCCCAACGGCTGAGGACTCGAGGAAAGGAAACCAGCCTGAATCTAGGCCAGCACCCTGCACTTCAGGGGAACATCTGACAGCTCTGCACAGCTCCCAGTGCCGAGGGCAAGGCAGAAGGGCTCCCTCCAGCCCCACCAACCGCAGGGACTGTGCCCGGGACAGGGGATCCGCTTGAACCACTGCGATAAGGAGGGTCGGCCCCCTCCTCCCCCTCACTGTGCCCCAGCCGCGCCGCCCGATGCCGGCAGAGCCGAGCGCGGCCGCCGCTCCCCACCTTGTTGTTATACTCCTCCACGAAGCTGCCCAGCGCCAGACGGAACCGCTTGTCCGGCCGGACGCTCCAGTTCATGGCGTACACGGTCCAGGGCGCCTCATATTTGTAGATCTCCTTCCGCTTCCCGTGCAGCGACATGGCTCGGCCGAGCAGGCCCCGGGCAGCGGGGGGCTGAGGGGGGCAGCGGGCTTGGCCGAGGGGGGAGGGGGGGGGGCGGGCTGGGAGGGGAGCGATGGGCCCAGCTGAGGGGAGCGGGACGGCAAAGCGGGCCGGGAGGAAGGGGGAGCGGGGCCGAAGGCGTGGCGAGGAGCGGGGGAGGCCGCAGCTCGGCACCGAGCCCCCAGGCCCAGCTCCAGACCCCGGCGGCGGCAGGAGCAGCGCGGAGGCCGTTTGGGATTCGGCCCCTCACACAACGGGAACGGAAGCCACGCGCGGAGCCCCTCCCACCAAGTGCGGGTTGGCTGGGTTGCCTGTCACTTAGGGGTTCGGGCACCTATTGGGTAATTCATCCGTCCGTTTGGCCCTTTTCGGTTCCCTATTGGTGCTTTTGCCCTTCATTCCAAGCGGCCGCTCTCCCCCTGGCCGGGGTAAGCTACCGCTGCGCTCGGCCCCGCCCCGGGGGGAGGCCACGCTCGTTCTCGACATCTTATTGGCTACCGGGGGTCGCAGTGGCGCGAGGCGGGCTCTCGGGCCCTTGGTGACAGTCGATTGGCTGGAAGCGGTGTCAGTCACGCCAGCCCGAGGCGGGAGGGGAGCACTTCAGGCGGCCTCTGGCGCCGCGCGTTCGAGTCCCGCTGCCGCTGGGTGGGGACGGGCTTGTCTGTAATTAAATGAAGCCTAATTAAAGGGGTTTATTTTTGGTAGCAGCCAGCAGCACTGGCGTGCGCCCGGCGCCTTACTGGGGGAAGGGGCACGGGGAGTCATCGGCTTCCCGGGGAGCTCCTGCCTGGAGCAGGGCGGGCAGAGGCCCTGTGCCTGTCCTGGGTGGCCCGGCTCCCCCCACGGGGTCCCAGTGGGTGCCCCAGGCCCCGGCACTGGGTTCGGGCGGCCTCGAGGCCTCCTGGCTCCCTAGGCCAAGGCGCAGGGTGGGGAGGAGGTGTCCTGGATGAGAAACCCAGGGTATAAATGGCCCCTTTGTAGGACTGCGGCTGCCGGGAGCCTGGGCAGGGGCTACCGTCTGGTGTTGGGCTGCCCTCACTTCTCAGGGCCGTGCAGACTCTGTTATGGGTGACCTTGGGCCCAGCCTGGTTGAAGGAGCTGCGTCCCCTTCAGCAGGGGATGTAGGATGAGCTTTAGGTATCACTGGGATCCCCTGAAGTCCCATTTGCTGCAAGGCCTCTTGGTGTAATCTTGGCCTGAGCTGTGTCTGTGAGGTCCTTTCTCAAAGGCAGGAGAGCAGCAGCAGGCTTCTCTCACAGCAGAGCTTTTGCAAATTGCTGCTGAGCCTGACCTGTGTCCTCCTGGGAAGGAATTGCTCAGCAAAGCCACCCCCAGGCCCCATCCTTGACCTCTCAGACCTGCGTGTCGTCTCTGTTAGCCCCATACTCCCTGTATGAAGCAACTGGGGTTTGACCGCAGCCTTTTCAGGGTTTGGTTTTGGGTTTTTTTTTCCCGCTTAGCACCTTTCGCTTTGTACTGCCAAGGATGAATTTGCAGATGCACCCAACAAACACAACAGTAACCCGCGTTAGGTGCCAAAAACATCTTTATTAGCAAAGTGTACACTAAAACTCCAGAGAAAGAGATGCTCACAGTTTTACTACTCTCAAAGGGAGCTCGATACGTTACTTGAGCAGGCAGCCTAGGACTGTCACAGCATCTAACCGAACAGCAAGGCGGCAGTGCTACGTGGGCTTCTCCTACGAGGGCTGCTGTGGGAAGGAGCCTGCTGGGGAAAGGGCTGGAGAGGAGGAAGCATCTATCAAACCTTTATCAAAAGAGAGAAGCTCGGAGGAAGGGCTGGAGATGAGATGTCTCGGGCTTTTCCGGCTTTCTGGGATTGTGCTTCTGAGTGTTGTGCTTTGTGCCCGGGCCAGTGACCAGTTGGGTTTGTCTGGGGAGTTGTGGGCTGTGTGTTGGGGTCTGCAAGGCGTGACCAGCCTTGCTGGAGAAGTCGGTGCCCTAGGACTCGTGCTGAAGCATGCTGAAGTTGGCAGGGGCTGTTGGCCCTTTAGTTTCTCAGTGGCAGTCAAGTCGGACAAGGACAGTTCTGTCCTCTGTCCTTGTCCTGGGCTTCCCACCTGCAGCTCCCCACCCCCAGTATTGCACTGGTGAGATCTCTTCCTCCTCTGGTGACTACCCTTTCTGTAATGCCCACCGGCTCCATGGGGCTAAGCCCAGTACCAACGCAATGGTCCCTGCTCCAAAGAGCTGACAGCAAAGTCACCTCGCAGCTATGAGCCGTGGATTGATTTGCTCTCCTGTCGCTGTGGCTCGCTTGGTTTGCGCTGTTCTCAAGAGGAAGCCTTGGCAAGGAAGAGGTGGTGGGTACCATTTGGCCTGGCCAGCTTGTTGGTGACCAGAAGAATGAACTGCTCTGGGTTCACTAGAATGTGCAAATGAAATCTACTCTACGGGAACCGCTGGAAAACGTTGACCTTGGAAGCCAGCCACTCTACGCTTCCTTCACGGTGGCAGAAGACAGCTACAAATTATACCCCTGAGCCAATGGCATTGTCCTCTGTCTTACCCTTACAGTCAAAATCAACATCAACTGACCGAGCTCGCAGTTGAGGTTCCTCTTGACTTGCTTCGCAGCCCCCACATCTCTAACTGCCAGGAAGCACTGGGTCGGAGAGGTGTCTCTGAATGTCCTGGTGCTCGGAAGATGCCTCCAAGTGCTCGGGGAGGGAAGGGAAGCGAGAGCCCCGTAAGAGTCCCTGGGTGTTTGGTGGCCTTTGGTGGGGAGGCTCTGGGTTCGGGAGAGGTGGGGAATGGTGCTCCTGCTCGGAGAAGACCGTCATGGTTTCGTCGGATGCCGTGGCAAGGTGCATCCCACTGGATAAGGAGTCCCTGGATTTCAAGTGGAACTTTTCTACCTCCGTGTAGCTCGGGCTCTGGTGGGAAAGAAGGAAGCAGGGGGTTACGGCAAAAGCAAAATAAAGTAGCCACACTCCTCACCCCATCAGGCTCCAAGCCCCCAAATGTTACTTTTTCCTGAGGAAGCCTCAGAGCAGAGGAACCCACTCCCCTCCTTGCTGATGGGACAACCTGGCAGTGCTGGAGATGGCTGCTGTGCCCTCAAATCAGGGAGGCATTGGGCAGAAGCATCTCTAGGTAGATCTGCTCCCATTTCAAGACCCACACACATGAGTGTGTGGTGCTTTGCCTGCAGGGAGGTTGAAGGGTCCCGCTGGCCCTCCAGGACCCACCTCGTCGGGTCAGAAGGAAGCTTGGCTGGTGCTGAGCCGGAAGGGCTGATCTTACCTGCTCCGGGGTTGTCATCTCCTTGTCCTCCGGGGGTGCGCAGGGGGTGAGCGGCTCCAGGCTCCGCGGGAGGATGCCGTACATGGCCAGGTTGTGGGAGGACGGCGAGATGGGGCTGTACGCGGGTGGCACTTGGGACAGCTGGCGCTGCAGGAGCTGGAGGATTATATTAATGTCTGACGACATCCTGGACTCCAGCCTGGGGACAGAGCAGCCCAGCGTTAGCACAGTGCATCCCGTAGCATCCTGCGAGAGCCAGACCAGCAGCTGGGAGGGGAGGCACTGGGGAGGAGGTGCTGACTGAGCTGCCCGAGGGTGATGATGCTTTGCCTGTGCTGCTTGGGGACGTTTTTAGCAGTGCTTCAGAGCAGCACTGCCACGGAGAGATCAATCCCGCTGTCGCTCTCCTGCCACACTCAATCATCCCCTGCCCAGTTTTTGTGGAGCCACACTGGGATCTGGAGCTGAACAAAGCTAAAACTACCCCGGAGCGGGGAAAAATTGCAATGGTTAGTTTTAATCTGGATCAATTCTCCAGGCCAGCTGCCTGTGCTGACAGATGGGAGCGAGGCAGCTTGGTGCCAACCCTTTCTAACTGAGGAACAGGAGGAAATGGAGTAGGGTCAGTCCCTTCCTTTTGCCTTCTTGAATGAAACGAGTGGCTCTGGCAGGAGAGGGCACAGCCCCCTCACGGGCAGCGGTCCCGGCAGCGCTCACAGAGCGGGTGGGAGATCCAGGCCCTGCTGCCGGGGCTGGCACGTTGGCGAGACACCGGGATGGGTGCGTGGGCTCTGCGGTGCAGTGAGCTTCACATGGGCAGCGGGCATGGGCGGCAGAGCCAGCCGCTCGCGTGGGTGCTGCCCGGGGCCTTGCAACCTGCATCTCTGGTGGGGGCTCCTCCTCCTCGCTCAAAAATCATCTCTTTTTTCTTTTTTTTTTTTTTTCCCCTTATTTAAAGGGCAATGATGTGCACGAGGCTCGTTTGCTTGAGCAAGAGGATGCTTGCAGCTCTCTGCAGCAGGAAGAGGAGGCCTGCAAAGGGCTCGGGTCAGGAGCCCGTGGGTGGTTTCGTGTCTGCGATTGCACCGAGTTTGGAGGCAGATCCCAGGGCTGGTGGGACAGTGGCAGGTGAGGTGCTGGGCTGCTGTCAGGGCCAGGACTTGCAGTTTGGGAAGCTGCTGCATTTGCAAAGCACTCCCACCACCTCCTCCCCAAGGAATGGAGCGTCCCAGGGGGTCAGGAAGTGGCATCTGCTGCGCACAGAGCCCAC
This sequence comes from Todiramphus chloris collaris, assembly GCA_025345505.1. Classification (NCBI taxonomy): domain Eukaryota; kingdom Metazoa; phylum Chordata; class Aves; order Coraciiformes; family Alcedinidae; genus Todiramphus; species Todiramphus chloris. The sequence continues at coordinate 520,418 of JANVCC010000065.1, read as the reverse complement.
TGCAGCCACTCTTGGAGAGCAGGAGGAGGTTATGGCCCAGGGGCCCCCTGGATGGTCTTCCAACCCTGTCCACTGGGGACCTGCCCACCTGCTGAGCTGGGCCTGCAGGAGCTCCAGCCTGGACTCGATCTGCCCCGATCTGTAGTCGTTGTGCAGGGGGATGTCCCGCGAGCTCTGTACCAAGATGTGCTGCAGAGGCTCTGGGTCATGATTTGGCCTTCTGTCCTCCCAGAAGGTGAACATGTTGGGGATGTCCAGGGGTGTGGCTGGAAGGAGAACAGATATCTCAGCACTTCTGTCTTGCATCCCTCAGCCTCACTGTCATGGAGATGCTCCAGGGTCAGTCACTCAACGCATTCATAAGAGCCATCACCCTGACACACACGGTGCTCAGGGAGAGTCCATCACCCTGGCACCCGAGGTGCTTATGGGGATCCATCAGCCTTGCACCTGAGGTGCTCATGAAGAATCCATCACATTGGCATCCAACATGCCTATGGAAGGCACATAACATTTGTCCCCTTGGGGCAGCCCTAAAGCAGTCCCTGGTTGCTAGGAAAAACTGCAGAGCACAGGAGAGACAGAGCAGATACGACTGGAGACAAAAGGCAGCAAAGACCCTTGGCCACAGGCATGGCTCCCCTCAAATCCCTTCGAGTTGCTTGGCTCTGCCCCAAGAGAAGGCCACCACACCCAAGAGACCCTCACCACCCTCCTGCCAGCTTTGGTGGATACCTGCGTAGGACTGGCTGCTCTCCGCTGCCTGCTTGCCAGCCGTGTCACTGGCACTGGTGGTGACGAGGCTGAGCGTGGGCAGAGCCTTTTTGGACGTGGGGAAGGGGTCAGCTTTCGCCAGGCTGCCCGTCTTGGCCTCGTCATCGCTGGTCTGGGAGCAGGGAGTGGTGCTGCTGCCCAGGTCGTCCCACTGGTCCTTACTCAGCAGGTCCTGCGGGTTGGTGAGCTCTGAGTAGGTGTGATACTGCTCTGCATCAGAGATGCCCGTGTCTGGGTCTGTGGGGCAGCACAACAGGTTAATCTGGGGAGCACCACGCATGGCAAAATCAGCCCCCATCCCTTTGAGGGTGCCCGAGGGCTGGGACATCCTATGGGGAGGGAGAGGACAGGAGGCAGTGCGGGTGCCCTCCGGGCTGGTCTGCAGGGCTGGAGGCACCAGCAGCTGCCTCCGCTTTGGGGCACCTGCCAGGGCAGTAATTAAATGATGGTCCCGCTCCCCAGCCCTGCGAGCCAGGCTCTGGCGATGCCGCGGGACTCACCAGGCTTGTTGGGCTTGCAAAGGGAGTGCTTGCGGCGGTGTGCCCGCTGGTAGGTGCAGTCGTACTCCTCGCTGAGTGGTGAGCGGGGAACGCTGTCTGCCTGAGGGATAAGAGGGGCTGGTCACCAGGGAAAGGGTGTCGTGTCCCATCCGTGGGTACCTCAGCCCATCCATGGGTGCCATGTCCCATCCACAGGTGCCACATCTCATCCATGGGTGCCATGGCCCTGAGTGCCAACTCAATAAAGCATGAGAGTATTTCTTACTTCAGCAGCCTCAAAACATATATGTGACCCACTTGCCCAGGCTGGTGCAGTCCTGGAGATGACTGACAAGTGCTGCAGGGCAGAGTACTATCAATGTGGCTTGTGGGCTCACCTTTTTTGCAGAGCTCAGGAACGTGCAGCATTGATATGCCTGCTGGGCTGCAGGGGAGAGTGCCATGGGAAGTGTGGCTGTTGGCCAGTCCACCACCAAAATGAGTGAGGAGCTCCTGCTGCCACCCTGGCCTCAGCCCTCCCACTCGCCAAATTTAAGGCATTGACCACATCCCTCCCTGGGACAGCCCGGGCACTCACATCTCGCAGGTTGAAGGTGATCTCTAAGTTGCTCCAAAAGTTGTCAGAGAAGGCTGGGTACATGTCCAAGACCTCCAGCAGGTCCTCCCGCTGGATCTTGTGCAAGTCGCAGTAGGTCAGGGCCCTCACGTCGGCATTGGACTTCCCTGGGCGGGCGTAGAGGCTGATGGGCTCCCCAAAGATGTCATTCTTCCCTGTGCCAAGAGACAGGTCATTAGGGGGATGTGGGCAACCACCCCAGTTCCAGATGCACTGGACCAGCAGACCTCACTTTGGGGCTTCTGAACAAGGGGATGCCCAGCAACCCTGGCTGTGATTGTGGACACTGGGGATTACACTGATGGGGAGATCAAGCCAGGGCAGCGAGCCATCAGTGACGTGATGAGCCATGCCCTGCTCTCATCACTCCTTTGTGGCTTCTTCCTGACATCTACTGGGGATCCTTCATTCTCTGTCCACTGGTATGGTGACCAGCTGGATGCTGAGGAACAGCTTTCCCTTCTCCAGGACATGGAGAAGTCCTTCACCCCTCACCTGCTACCCTTTGTCCACTGCTCATCAGCCTTCCCCCATCACCCTGTGCTCCTTGCCCATCACCCCGCGCCCTCCCCGAATGAAGGACTTTTCCACCTAAGATGGCCACCACAATGTCTTCCCGGAGGATCTCGATGGAGCCCCGGGAGATGAAGTAGAGTGTGGTGAGGACATCTCCATAGTGCACCAGGGTGTCTCCGGGTGGCGCGTGCGTCGTCTTGAACTTCATGGCCAGGGCGCGCAGGCAGCCCTTGCTGGCTCCTCGGAAAGCTTTGCAGTTCTGCAGCAGCGTGCGGTTGAGGTGGAGGCAGATGTCTGCCTGCAGGCAGTCGGGGAAACCCTTCAGCACCTGTGAAGAGCGAGGGAGAGATGCCATCGGGTCCCCGTGCCTGGGAAGGACCCTCGTGGCAGCCTTGGGAGGCTGTGTGATGCAGTGTGGCACGGTGGGGCCAAACGGGGAGCCCTCAAGCCCAGAAAGCCAAAGCTGGGGACATCTGATCTTCTCCTGGTGGACACCTGCGTGCCCATCCCTGGCTTGTACCGTGTGTGGCGGGGGACGAGCATGCTCCCAAGCAGTAAATAATAACAACAACGAGATCAATCTATTTATACCCACTGGTGGCATCTCCCCCTTTTCATCTGTACGCCCACTAATCTTGGCTGAATGAGAGCATGACGTGGTAACGAGGTGCTGTCCTAATTAAACAGCACCTGCCTGAGTGCCAAGAAGCTGCATGGGCCAGTTGTGCTCAGCAACAGCTAAATATACCCGTGGCAAATACCTCGTGGTGAACAAAAGCTCCATCCGAAGGTGAAATCAAGGTAAAAGTCACAATCTGGAGAAAGTCGCTGCCACCAATGCCTCGCGGTGCCAGCGTAAAATCCACCTGGCTTTGTGCTACTGGGGAGGACAGCAACTGACCCCAGGATCCCCCTTGCTCTCGTCTCTCATCCTGCTGGTGGCTAAATCATAGGATCATGGAATGGTGGGGGTTGGAGGGACCTCTGGAGATCACCGAGTCCAAGCCCCCTGCCAGAGCAGGGTCACCCAGGGCAGCCCACACAGGAACAGAGCCAGGGGGGCTGGAAAGGCTCCAGAGAAGGAGACCCCACAGCCTCTCTGGGCAGCCTGGGCCAGGCTCTGCCACCCTCACACCAAAGAAGTTTTTCCCCATGTTGAGGTGGAACTTCCTGTGTTCCAGTTTGTGCCCATTGCCTCTTGTCCTATCCCAGGGCACCCCTGACAAGAGCCTGGCCCCTTCTGTTGCCCCCCACCCTGCAGAGATTTGCAGACATTCATCAGATCCCCTCTCAGGCTTCTCTTCTCCAGGCTCAACAGCCCCAGGGCTCTCAGCCTTTCCTCATCAGAGAGATGTCCCAGTCCCTTCATCATCCTCACAGCCTCCACTCGACTCTCTCTGGTATTTCCCTGTCCTTGAACTGGGGAGCCCAGAACTGGGGAGAATGCTTCATATTGGGCAGCCAGGCTGTGGCTGGGGAGCGTGTCTGATTCCTGATCCGTCACAGTCTCACAGGCTGGCAGTGGTGCCTTAGTTTCCCTCCTGGGAAATCAGGGCGGGCGAATTGATCAGGCCTCGGGATGATTGATTAGATTGTGTTGTGTCTCTGCAGCATCCAGCAGAACTGGTGTGAGCGGCGGCGCATCCAAGCCGCAAGCTCAGCTTATCACGGGGGATTTGTGACCTGGACTCACACTAAGCCAGGAGAACCTGTGCCTGGTAGGGTGCCATGGCTTTGCTTCTGGTTATTGCCACCAGTGTCCAGCCCAGGGTGTCTCCTCTACGGGAGAAGTTTAACCCGAAGCCCTCCCAGCAGCAAACCGCCAAACGCTGCCCCGTTGTTTAACGAGGCAGCAGCAGCTGAAACTGGAGAGGTTGAATTCATGCAGATCCATGTCCTGATAGTGCCCAGGGATGGAGAAGGATCCAATCTTTGGAGAAAGGGGAGCGTGAGCTGGGAACGAGCAGGGTAACGGTCTGCCCAGGGCCGAGAGATGGGGAGTACCAGGCCCCTTCTCTCTCCTTGCCTTGTCCTTTCTCCTTCCTCTGCCTCGCAGCTGCCCGAGCCAGCACGTTTGTGACCCCACGGCCGTGAGCCAGGTCCTGACACCCCAGCCTGGGACTCCCCGGCTGATCCCCCTCCTCACCCCCATGGTGCCCCGGTGCCATTGGCACGAGCCTCCCCGCCGAGCTCGGAGACACGGCGTCTCTCCAGCGCGGCTCCGCCATTGATCCCCCCTCTGCTAACAAACAGCCGCCTCTCCGGGCTCTAATTAAAATGGATCGAGGTTTATTTAAATGCCCTCCTTTCCCTGCCGCTGAGAGCAGGATGCACTTTGCTTAGCAACCGGCGGTGTGGAGAGGAGCTGGATCGATACCGGCTCCGCAGCTCTGTGACACCAGCAGACACCGGCCTGAAAGTGCTCGGCGCCGATGGGGGCTCTGGGCTCCTCAGCAGCGCACCAGCACCAGACCTCCCTCTGGCCAGGAAATGCCACCACCTCCCCGGAAAACCTCTGGGTAGATGTGGGATGGACAGAGAGAACGGGACAAGGGAGAAAGGGAGATGCAGGAGGTGGACGGGCAAACAGACTCTACCTCAGCATCCCAGGTCTTCTCCTGCCTCTTTCTCTACCCTGGTCGAAAGTCTGGAAAGGTTTGGGTGGACCCAGAGCTGGACTCTGGGCCATTCAGGGCAAGGTTCCATGAAGACATGGGGCCTCCCCACCCCACACCTACCGCATTCATGTCGATGCCGTTGGTGTAGGACCAGGCGTGCTGGAAATACTCCTCCAGGCGCTGTCGCAGGGGGTTGGGGATCTGGTGGAAGCGGATGAACTCCTTGACCCGCAGCATCTGCGTGTGGTAGCGGGCTGTGCCCGAGTAGAGGCGCTGGATGATGGCGGAGACGTTGCCGAAGATGCTGGCGTACATCAGAGCTGCAACGAGAGGGCAGGACTCAGCAGGACATGGGGAGATGCGTGTCCAACTACCTCAGACCTAGAACCAGCAGGTTTCCAAAGCCCACACTACCATGGGCCTCAAACCAGTGGGCTTCTGAAATCTGTATTTCTCTCTATCTCTCCATCCGTTTGCCTGTGCAGAGAGGCACAGGCAGGGAGATGCTACAGCCTGGTGGGCCTCTCCCTGTTTCTCCTCAGAGCAGCCCTTCCAACCTCCAAGGCAGGGGTGGGGACAGCGGGACACGGGCAGGCACTCACAGCCAATGAGCATGACACAGATGGAGAAGATCTTCTCGGAGTTGGTGTTGGGTGAGACGTTGCCGAACCCCACGCTGGTGAGGCTGCTGAAGGTGAAGTAGAGGGCAGTGACGTATTTATCCTTGATGGAGGGGCCAGAGGAGAGGTCGCTGTCATTGTAGCGCTTGCCGATCTGGTCGCCCAGGTTGTCCAGCCAGCCGATCTTGTGCTCCATGTAGGGCCGCTCCACGTTGCCGATGGCGTACCAGATGCAGGCCAGCCAGTGGGCGATGAGGGCGAAGGTGCACATGAGCAGGAAGAGCACAGCTGCTCCATACTCGGAGTACCGGTCCAGCTTGCGGGCCACACGCACCAGGCGCAGCAACCGGGCGGTCTTCAGGAGACCGATCAGGGTGGTGGTCTGCAGGGGAGAGGTGAGAAACCTCAGGGAGAAGCAGGACATAAATACGGCCATAGGCACGTCTCCAGCTTAGCTGTGCTCCCTTTGGAGGACAGAAATGCATTTCTAGAGCATGAATCACCTTGCGCTGGAGCTGACACCTGACACAGGTTAGATGGATCATGCCACAGAAAGGGCAGTTTCCCTCTGCTGACCATAAAGGGAACAAGCCCTGGGATTGCTGGTGAGCAAGTGAGAGGAAGCAAGGCCAACCATGTTTCCTGATGGGTCCTCATCTTGCCCACCACTGCTCTCCAGACAGCTGCCTTTCAGCCCATGGCACAGGTTCTCAGCTGAGGTGGGGCCTCTGCGTAGCACCGTAACCGCAGGGGCCATCCCATTGCCAACATTTTGAGTGTGGCTGGCAACGTGACCCCAGATCCAGCCTTGCTGGCATGTGGGGCCAGTCCCTAAACTGAGCTGCCAGCCCGCTCTGCTGGGTCATCCCCTGCAAGGGGAGCAAGTCCAGGTAGACTCTACCTTAGCACTTCCAGCAGGGTCTGTGTGGCTCTCTGAAACTACTCAATAAAAGACCAGGTCCAAGATGCTTCATAAAAACCTATCATGACATTTTTGTCCCTCTCTCTCACCAACCACCCCTCTCCTTGCAGATCTAACCATCTACTGATTACACCAAGCCACCCAGATCCCTCTTATCTCCCGTTCATCTCTCCCTATCCATCCATGAGTCCCCTCCTGTCCTGCTGGGCCTCCAGGCCCTGCCTGTACCTCATCAGAGCCGGAGCGGAAGATGAGCAGGTCAAAGGGGATGGCGGCAACCATGTCGATGAGGAACCATCCCTTGAAGTAGTGGATGGCGATCTTGCCAGGATGGCTCACCACCTCGTCGTTGACGTTGACGTAGGTGGTACGGAAGTTGATGACAATGTCCACGATGAACATGATGTCCACGATGAGGTCGATGATGTTGAGTGGGTCACACGTATAACTGCAGTTCCAGTGCTTCTCCTCCATCTGCTCCTCATTAAGCAGGAAGGCAGCCGAGTAGGGGGTGAAGACAGCTGTGTAGATGACCAGGAGAAGGATGAGCCAGTCCCACACAGCCTTGAAGGGACTGTAGTGCAGGATGGTCCATCGGTGGATGCGTGGTGCCTGCAGCTTGTACTCGGGAAGGACATCAGCGCCCAGGGACAGCACCTGCCAGGAGATGGATGTGAGAAGGACGGGAGACCAGGAGAGAGATCGGATAAGGCCAGGAGCCAGGCAAGGGGGTCCCGCGTGCTGGCAGGGCAGCCAGGCACATGCAGTGAGTTTCCTACACCCTCTTCACCTCCATCGCCTTCACGTGTTAGTCCAGGAGCCCACAGGGTGAGTTGCCCCCTGTGGCTGACACCAAGGTCTGCCTCCTTGTCTGTCTCTGATGGCCAGAGCACTTTTGGGGCAGCTGTTTCCCTGCTTTATGCCCTTCAGACCCTACCATGCCAGTGGAGAGGGAAGTGGCTCCTTCTGTGCCTCCTTCTGCCCTCAGCTCTACGCCTCCAGCCCGGGAGCTGCTGGGTGTCCCTGGCACAGGGCTATGGGGACGGGCAGCTTGGAGATGCAGTCTCATGCCTGTGCCGTGGCTGGGCCCTGAAGGTGATGGCACGTTAGGCATCCCATAAGTGTTTCACAGAGCCTTTCTTGGCCCCAGCAGGACCCTTCCCCTTCATTTGTCTCTGGCATATTTGTCCTCTAAGCAGAGGGGACAGCCTGGGCCACGCACAGCAAAGCCTGGCCCTGGGCAATGCCCAGTTCCCATCTGAGCATCCCCAGGGAGGGGGTGACCCACGGCCACTGATGCCCAAACACCATCTCATGCGCACAGGCACCCTCTGTCCTGTGTCCCCAGGTCTGTCTGCCCTCACGGGGACACACTCCCACAGCACCAGTGAGTCCCCACATGTCCCAGTTCCCCTCTCCAGGACCAATGCCTGCTCCCGGTGGGCTCTGAAGCCATCCTGAGGACACGGTGCAAGGCGCTGGGGCCATCCTGCTTTGGGTGCTGAGATGGTGGCATGAAGGAGCTTATCTGGAGCTGGGGACAGCGGGATCCTCCCAGCCTGCCCTGACACTCTGTTGTCCCCTGCATGTCCCTGCAGTGCCAGCCACCAGTGCCATCTGCGGAGGAGGGCGAGGGGCACCTCAGTGCTCTCTCCCAGCACCGAGACCCCAGCTAAAAGGGTCCTTTTCATTGGGCTGTGAAGAAGAGAGAGGAGGGTCTACATGCCCTGAGGCCACCGTGATGGGCACCCCCACAACAGAGTTGGAGGAAGGGTCTGATCCTTCCTGCACCGAAAGCCGTCTTGTCCAAGGGCACAAGGGCTTCCCAAGGGCTCCGGGTTCTGAGACCCAGAGCAGATCCAGCCCCGCAGGCAGCCCCAGCCCACCGCCAGCAGCCGCTGCCCCCACACCCCACAGCCTGCAGCCACCCTGGGTACCCCCTGCTCCTACCTGCCTGCAGCTTGCCCGGCGCCCCAGGCGGCAGCTGCCCCTCGAAGTCCGGGTGTCCACCATGGGGGTCCCGAAACCCGCACGCCCAGGCAGCGACCGGCACGGCGGGCGCAGCACCGGGGCCGCAGCATCACCCACGCAGGCACGCAGGCATTCGCCCAGGCGGGTGGGAGACATGAGGCTGCGAAGGGCGTTCGGGAGCCCGGCGTGGATTAATCAAACCCGATCGATGCTGGGGCCCCCGTGGGGACGAGAGCGCCAATGGGGCAGCCAGAGCCGCCGACGTCGTTGGCGGATGGAGAAGGGGAGGGATTGGAAAAAGTGACCCAAACGCAATCGTTGTGGACGGGAATGAGGCACCGGCTGGGCTTGGGGACCGGTCCCGTGGGAATGACAGGGAAGGGGACGCTGGTTAAATGCTTGGTCCCGAAGCTAAAACGTGCCCAGCAGACCCCAGATGGGCTCCTACACCTTGTGTCTGGGAAAACCAGCAATGTTCCCACCCTCAGCAGCCAAATCCTCCTGTCCTGACAGGATGGAGGCTTCTTTGTGGGGGCAGTCCTGAATTTGGGTCCCCAAATGCTGCTCTGCACGCTGGGACACCTGCCCTGCCTCCCGGCCCTGCTCCTGGCACCGGCTCTTGTGGCAGAGGCAAGAGCAGGTCAAGCCCTGTTGTTTCCCAGACAGGAATTAATAAAACACCACGACCTCAAATATTTGAGGCAGAAAGGGAAAAGAAACAAACCCCAACAGAGCATCCAAACCAATGCAAAGCCAGGGAGCAGCTGCAGCCTTGTTCCTCTCTGCCCCTCAGGGATGGGGAAGGCTGCAGGTGACACCCCATGGTGATCTCACTGGGTACCCCTTCCCTCCTCCCCTGGCCCTGTGCTTACCATCTTCAGCTGCAGGCTCATGGTGCAGGGGGCTGGATGCTGGCAGTGGGTGCTGGGTGCTGGCAGTGGGTGCTGCGTGGTGAGTGAGGGACCAAGGCAGCCATGGGAGGAGGAGGAGGAGGAGGAGGAGGAGGAGGAGGAGGAGGGATGGAGGATGGAGCAGGGTGTGTGTGGCTGACACAGGGGGAGGCTCCCATGGCCCTGGCTAACCCAGGCGGCTGCTCGTGACCCACAGGGCCCACTGGCCATGTGCCTTCCTCCTCCCTTGCCCTGAGCTGGGGATGGGCAGCACTGAGCTGGGGAGGGGGGCCATGCCAGAGTCACCAGGAGACCCTCAAACACCAGGGGTTGGGCAGGATCAGGCCTATGGTGCTGGCTGTGGGCAGGCACTGACCCAGCGTCCGTCTCTGACACAACTCAGCAGCCATCCTCTTCCCCAGCACCCTCCTGCCCAGCTCCACCACCACCCACTGCCCATGGGGTAGACTGGTGGGACTGGGAGAGGTGCCACCTGCAAGATCTCATCCCGTCCCATCATTGCCAGCTGAAACACAGGAAGTTCCACCTTGACACAAGGAAAAACTTCTTCCCTGGGAGAGTGCCAGAGCCTGGCCCAGGCTGCCCAGGGAGGCTGTGGGGTCTCCTTCTCTGGAGCCTTTCCAGCCCCCCTGGCTCTGTTCCTGCGTGGGCTGCCCTGGGTGACCCTGCTCTGGCAGGGGGGTGGACTCAATGAGCTCCAGTTTTCTGGAGATGTTTCTATGAATCTATGATCTCCTCCCATCCCACCCCATCCTGTCTGGAATTTTAAGGTGAAGGGAATCATAGAATGGAAGGTGGACCTTTGTGGGTGCCGCACGGCTGCACCACGGGGCCCTGCAGCCCCCACCCATCAGTTCTGATCCCGCCAGCCCACGGGCAGCCAGTGACCCTGCCTCGAGCGGCCAGCGTCACCCCGGCACCCAGCAGCAGCCCCCGGCAGGGGTTGTTCCCCACGATGGGGTTGGGGATGTGGAGGCATTCAGGGGCTGATCTCCAGTCGCTGTGGTCACCCCCAGATCAGAGGGGCAGATGCAGGGGACAAGAAGCCCAAAATGGCCCTGTTTTGTAGGGAGCAGGGAGCCCATCCTGCGCACGGAGGCTGGAGGCTGAAGGTTTGCTGTCACCGAGGCAGGAGGAAAATCCTGCAGAGCATCCTGCTCTGATGGACCAAACTGTCAAACCCAGAGGCTTTTCTGGCGTCAGATGGCTGCATTTTCATTACATTTCCCTGGGCTGCTGCTGGCAACAGCAGTTTTAGATGTATTTTGTATTTCATGGCTCTCCTGTGCCTCAGTTTCCCCACTGGTGAGAGCTCCTGACCCAGGACTACGCGATCAGCATCTCTCCACACCCACTGTCAGTGTCCCCCGTGTGACAGCGCAGCCCACACGTGTTGGTGACAGTGCAGTGCCACCTGCTGTCTCCCACGGGGCAGCCCGTGCCCCTCGGCGTTGCCACCTATGCTCCCTGTGTGGGGTCCCCGACCGAGGACCTTGGGGCCAGCGGTGCCCTGGGGGCTCCATCCCTGGCACTGGGGGGGGGAGGAAAAGGCCAGCGCCTCCCCCACCGCGTTCACACGCAGACAGGCACGCACGTGTGTCCCCTCCGAGGCCACCACCACAGCATCAGCAGCTCATGGCTGTGTTCCCCTGGCCACAGATTACCAGAAATACTGATTCAGGGGGGCAAAAGAGCATTTCAGCCACTCAGAGGAAGAGATAAAAACCCATCTCAGGGATACGGCACTTCCTAGGGTGGACGCTCCAGGTATCGGTATCCTCTCTGCTCCTCTCCTCCCAAACCCCCAGGAATGGCTGTCACCGTACCCCAGCAGCAGCACCCCCACCCCTGCCTCGATGGCATCCCACCACCCACATACCTGTGTGACTTTCTCGGTGACGTTCTGGGTGCGCTCCATCACCTTGTGGGGAGCGATGATCTCGATCTCTGTGGTGGAGCCCGAGCGGTGCTTCTCCAGGTTAAACTCCACAAAGTTGAGCGTGAACTGGGGTATCTGGCTGATGGTCCGATACTTCATGAGGTCTGAGTCTGAGGTGGAGTTCGGGGGGTTGGGTTTGACGTGGGAAGCCTCTGAAAGAGGATAGAGAGAAGCGTTGAGGAGGATGATGTGAGCAGGAGCCAATCCACAGAGCCCTGACATCAGTGCAGTGCATCCAGGACAAGGTGCCACCAGAAGGTACCAATGTCTGCCTGGCCATAAAGGCTTGGCTTCCTCAGGGTGGCATCTGACATGGGATGCTCAACCTGAGATGCCCAAGAGGGGGCTGCTTTTCAGACACATCACCCATCTTTTCACCATTAAATCTCCTTTGGGGGTGCTCAGACCAGTTGCCAAAATAGAGGCACCCAATATCCTCTGCTAACCCTGAGGACTGTGGCAGGTTGGGGACCAGCCCTGATGAGACCCACCAGGGAGGGATACCAAAACTGGCATGAAGGAAGATGACGGAGGTGGGTCTCCTCCACCCTTGCATGCTTCAGCCTGACCAACACAGCTCCTGAGCTGCTGCCTTGGGCTTTGGCCATCAAGCTGAGCCAGGAACTAGATGTCATCCCCACCTGGATGTATCTCCTATCCCCAGGCTCCAGGTAGGGAGGTCAGAGCTTTCTCTCAAAGAAGAGCTGTATTGGGGCTGGATCCCAGCAGTGTTCCCTGGGGACCTGCCTCTCTGGGTCACCCCACTGAAGAGGAGAAGCCCCAGAGGTGGCCTGCTCATGGTCTTGCTTGTGGCAATGTGCAGTCCTGGAGGGAGTGTGAACCCACACCCAGGGCTGCAGGAACGTTCCCCAGCACTGCAGCCAGTGTGTCCCAACCCCTCTGCCTCCTTTGGGCAGGGTTGTATTTTCTATCCCTTGCACTCTGACATTGACCCAAGAGGTGTCATGGGCAGGAGGTGTCTGAAGACGATGTGAAGGTGCCCAGTTAGGACCAGCCATCCCTTTGCCACCCTTCTCCTCCCAGTCAACCCCTTTCCCTCCCTCTACACTGTCCCCTCCCGAGGGTCCGTAACCTGTTACTATTTGAAGATCATCACCCCCCACCCCGTCTTCTCAAGCCGGACACCGCAGACTGATCTCTGCCTGTCCCCAGTTACTGAGGCTTCTCTTGCCTCATGTCCGTCCTATTTGGCATCATCTCTCTCATCAGAACAAGAGGTCTGGACGTGAACACCATGGTGGAGGTACATTTCCTCCAGCCCCACAGAGTGGCCTGCCCGGTGTCTCATCCCTCTCCAGCGCAGGGACACAGCTCACCCCGCACGCGCCAGCAGATCCCTTCCCTCCCTCCCGGGGAGGTGAAGGCATCGGGATGCCCCTCGAGTGGGGCAGCCAAGCGCAACCTCGCGCGGTCTCACACTCACACACGCCACGGCAGATGGCTCTGCCCAAAGAGCAGGAACCTGCCTGAGCAGGGAACCACGTGGAGACCAGCGGGCTTTGGGAAGGAGACCCCAGCTTATCTCCACTTCGCAGGGGAAAAAGCTGCGCGGGGTAAGAGACCTCCCCCCCGAGACGTGCCGGGGCCATCGCCCAGGGCCCTGGCTCCCGCAGTAGGACCGACATCTCCGGGGTTTTTCCCCTACCTGAGTTTGCCCTCCTTTCCCTGAATTTTCTCTGGAACTCAGACCTCGCAGCCTCAAAGTTGTCCAAGGAGGAGACCCTGCGGAGGCTGTGGAAGCTGCCCCCGGGGCGAGACCGAAAGAAACCCCACGCAGAGTACGACCCTCGCGGGCCCGGCAAGGGAGGCTCTTGTTTCAGGGACGAGTGTTGTAGGGTAGGGTCGGCCTCCAGGTTCGGCCTCCGCTCCTTTTCCAGGAGGGATTCGGTCTCTGACTGCACACAGTTCTCCTTGGACGATGTCTTCAAGTCCCTCAAAATCAGGGTGTCACCACCAGGCTTTAAGACAGCCGGGAGAAAGCGTTTTATTAGAAGAAGTCCTCACGTGCTGGGGGGGGGAGGAGGGGGAGCCGGGGGAGGTCAGAGGAGGGGCAGAGGGCTGGGAAGCACTGCAGTTCCTGAGGTCACCTCCAACCGGGACCAGGACCTGCTTTGTGGTGGGGCGACCGAGTCCTCGGGGACCTGGCAGCTCCTACCTCCCACCAGCCCCTGCCGGAGGCTGGGCGGCCGCGGGGCGAGTGGCGAGGCGATGCTGCGCGGCTGGGAAGCAGGCCAGAGCACCAAGAGAAGAGGAGACCATGGGGAGAGGCTCACCTTGCCATGCGCTTTTCTGAGGAGCCCCCGCGTCCCACCACTGGACCTGCCCTTCCCTCACCTGCTGCAAGAGCTCAGGCCACCACCCAGGGTCAGTGCCCAGGGTCCTGCCCTGGTGTCTATGGAGAGGACTGTCCAGAGGAGAGGCTCTGCTCCAGTAAGCAGTGGAGGAGCTGCTGTGCTTGCAGATTCAGCCAGATGTGGTCCTACATCTGCTACAGCACCCCTTGGCTGCTGCTACACCTTCTTCCCTGGACACCTAAAGAGCTGCCAGCCTTTAACGGCTTCCGCAATGGTGGGCACAAAGCAGACACCTTCTGGGGCAGAAACCTATGCATCTACGTCCACACCCATCATCCCCCTGGGAGGGACCGTCGCACCTCTCACCACCTCTGAGGACCTATTGCAGGTTTTAGGATGGGTGCCTGGAGGGCCTGGCTGCCAGCTGCCCCTGCATCTGCTGGGCTGCCCCAACCAAAGTGGCGTGTCATCAGGTTGCCCTCAACGCACGTCTTCCATGCTTGTACACCTGAAACATTGCAGTGCACCATGCAGCTTCAGCCTGGGGGTACCTGGAGCCTTTAGCAGTGCGGGTGTCTGTGGGAGCAGCATATCCAGAGCATCTGAGGAGCATCTACAAACGCTACAGCATACCCAGAGCATTTACAGATGTCTTAAACTTGCCACAAGCACAACCTCTGAGAAGAGAGGCGCCTTTCATCTCATCATATCTGCCATTTGGGGAAGCAGCTTTAGCCAGGCTGTCTGGATATGCCCAGCACAGAAAGAACCTGGCTCCTGGGGATGCATTAGCAGAGCAAAAGCCTCCTGCCCACAGCCCTCTGCCTCAAGCTGCAGCATTTCAGAAAACAACACGTCTTTGCCCAGAGGTACCTTGAGCACTTTGGAGAGTCAAGAAGCCATGAAGAGCAACAGTCTCTAAAGAGGTCCCACCAACATTTTCCCAGCCTCATCATGTCAGCAGTGATGGCATCACCCTTCGTCACCAGCGAGGGGAAACATGCCCTAGGTCTGCCTGCAAGTCCCCTGCTCCAGTCTCCTGCAGTAACCAGCACGTCTCCTCCCTGGGGAGGGCACAGCTTCCTGGAGCTCCACCATCCTGGCCAACCTGCCCTCGGAGCCAGACCTTCCTCCCAGCTTTGGCAGCAGTGCCCGCCAGCTCGGCACGTCTCCTGCTCTCCCCACGAGCCACGGCATGTGCTGTGCCGGGCCGGTCCCACGGAGCCGCACTGACTACCGGTGTCCCACACCACCAAAGCACTGCCGCTCACCACCAGCCCTTGCTGGGACCAGTGCTCAGCACTGACCCAGCGCCAGAGCCCCTACCGCCGGATACGGCCCGAGCCACAGCAGCCGAGGGAGAGCGGGGTGGGGAGAGCGGAGGAAGAGCGCTGGGACCTGGCCTGAGGTGTGGGCTGATATCAGACAAAGGCTGCGGTTACCTTTCCATAGTCAATGGCTACTCCATCAAACTCACTGGTGGGCAGAGATTTCCGCTGGATTTTGAGTCGCCGCAGGGACGGGAGACTAAACTTCAAAGTCCTACCTTGACCTTGTTAAAAAGAAAAACAAAACACAAGAGAGACAGATGTAACCTAGCTGCATGTGACGGCTGGAGTGAGACGGGGCGGGATGGCGGCAGGGGAAGAGGCTACGGAGAGTTTCGGGTGGCTCTGAGGGATGTACGTGCCACGTGGCCGTTCCTCCTCCAGCACACTCGCTGTTCCCATGGCCGTCACATCGCTGTGTGCTCAAGGCAGACCCTGACCTGGCAGAAAGCACCACTGGGCCGGAGGGGAGGCCCCGACAACCACGGATGCAAGATGGGAAAGGTGCAGAGCATCCCTAAGCCAATTAAAGAGGTTAAAGCCACTTAAGGGATTTGGACCTGGAGGAAATTGAGCCTCTAAATCTCCTTGGTGGGACTTGGGCAGGGGGGGAGGAACCAAAACAAACTGAAGGGATGGTAAGTTAGCATTAAAAAATGTAGTTCTAGCAATTTTGGTCCTGGAGTTATTTTGGATTTTAGGTGAGGGATGCTGGACCAAAGAGGGGATCCCTTGCTGCCACTGTGGGGGACCAGGACACTCACTACCTTGCCAGAGGCTGGGACTGGGGCAAGGGCAGCTGGGCCTGCAAGGAGCTGTGAAAGAGGTTCAGGAGAGGAGAGGGACAGATGTGGAAAGGAGCCGGCAGTGCCCGCAGCGGGATCCAGTGCCACTGGTTGTGACACCCAGGATAAAGTTGCTGGTCCTTGGAGGAGACCACAGCTGCCTGCTATGAGAGGGTCAGTGTGTGCTGCCCTGGGATCCGGGTCAGCCCCGGGGTTCATCCAGCCCCCAGCAGCACCAGTTGTACTTGCTAACTGGACCAAAAGCAGCCTAAATCCCAGGGCGTGTGGGACGCAACACGAGCTCTGCAGGGGCTTTGTCCTCTGGGAAAAAGCAGCACCCTGAGGAGCTGCTTGACCCTCACCAAACCCGACCACATCACCGAGCTGCTCTGGCAGGCTCCCGACCTGCCCAGCTCCCCAGAAATGCCTCTGTTGATGGAAGGACCCACACGAGCTCCCTCCGCTCTACCCCATCCCCACCGCCCAGAGCAGCTTTCATCTGGAAGCAGCAGAGCAGCCACCTTCCCCTGCACAGCAGCGAGCCAGGGACCAGCAATGCAGCCGCCTGCAGCCGTGTCATTAAAGACTGAGTCAGAAAACCCGTGTACGAAGAGACTGATCTGGGCTGGCGCCAGCCGCTCTGGCTGCTCCGCGCTCCCCGGCGCTGGCGCGGGAAAGCCAAGCAACGCTCCTCGGGATGCCCAGCGCCAGCTCCACTGCGCGGGAACACGAGAGGGACCCTCTGTATCTGGGTGCCTTCTGCAGCCAAGGGCACATCTCAGGGGGGGATGGGGTACGGATGGCTCGTACTGGGAGCTGCGGGGGCTGCAAAGCGGCACCAGTGCTGGGATTTAGGGTTTCCTCATCGGTCTGTGCGCAGAGGCTCACTGGTTCTAAAGCAGGACACCAACACTAGGAATCTCGTCGCTTCGTCGCAGCCGCAGGAACACGCGCACGGGCTCTGCGTACACTCACACGCGTCTGTCTGTAAATCCCACGTGCGTATGTCTGGCCTGAGGACAGATAAACCCATCACCACACACAGCTCCTCTGCTGGTACCCACAGCCACGCAGGCAAACACCTTCACGGCTCCGGGATGTACACGTGTGTGTGTGTCTGACTGCGCTGGAGCTGATCTCCCAGAGCAGCCCTCCCTCCAGTGCCGGGCTGTGCCCTGGGAGCTGGAAAGGTGCTGCTCACCCCGGGCTGGGGCTCTGCTGGGCAGGGCTCGCGGCACCGAGGCCGTTTGTCCAGCATTGCCCTGGGGTGGGATGGGGGGCACGAGATCTTGGGAGGGGACGCGACTGGGACGGCTGACCCAGGCTGGCCAAAGGGCCGTTCCAGACCATCTGACCTCAGCTGAGCTATAAAAGCTGGGAAAAGGAGGAGGGGGGGCCTTGGCTCGTCCTCCCGAGCGAGCGCTGCGCGTCTGGAGCCCTGCGTCCCGGCAAGGGGCAGCCAGCGCCTGCCCAGGGGAAGCAGAGAATGCAGCTGGGCTTGCTTGTGCTTCCGCACACGGCCTGGCTTCGCTTTCCAGTGAACTGCTTTTGTCTCAGCCCACGAGTTTCATCTTATTTTCTTCCCCTGGTCCGGCTGAGAGGAGGGGTTGGAAGTGAGAGAGCGGCTGGGTGGGCACCCGGCGTCCAGCCAAGGTCAAACCACCACGATATGTATATAGGTGTATATGTATATAAGTATATATGCATATAAGCACCGAGTGTGACTGCATGAAAACTCACACGACCGCACCAATACAACCGGCAGCGTGAAGGGGCTCCGTTGGTCCCCGATGTGGCCCTGGCTCTGGTCCTGGTCCCAGGCTGGGGTGACAGAGCCAGGATGCTCCCCCAGCTTTACTCTGAGGCCTGCCCAAAGCCTCCCTGTAGTGACCCAATTCCCCCGGGAGTGTTTGCCTGAAGATAGATGTACAATTATTTCCCTGACTAAAATGTACGTGACTGGCAGGGCTGTATAGCAGGAGAATATTTAGGAGCTACAGCTCTCCTTCCACGCTCAGGTCTAACGTCTGCATCCCTGGGTATCCACAACCCCTCAAGAGCCTCACCACAGATTCCCTTTGATCCAGCCTTCCCCAGAAAAAGGGAGCTTGAATTTTCCTCTGCCTCCAAAAGCCCCACATGAGCCCAGGGCAGCGGGGAAGAGCCCAGCGCTGGGGCAGGCTCAGTGCCATCCCCGCACAACCATCCTTGTGCCATTGGCTTGTGGTGATGTCCCGACGGCGCAGCCACGCCGTCAGTGACACCAAACGTCCCCTGGCCCTCCCAGCGACCCCGCACACTCACACCAGCACCCTCTGCCCCAGCCATCGCGAGGTCCCAGCGTTAAACGTGGAAAGGACGCGGCGAGGCGGGGGATGCGCGAGGGCTCCACAGCTCCGCTCGCAGCGAGACACCCTCTCCTTGAAAAGGCACCATCCTGTGCGGGGGGCTCGGTCCCCAGCCCTGTCCCCGGGTCCCCAGGAGGTGTGTGCGGGCTGGCGTGCCCATGAGGGGCTGCACGGGGAGCACAGACAGGGCAGGTCAAACGGCCTGTTTTCCTCATCCAGTCAGCGTTTGGCCGGATCAGCCCCTGAGCCAGCAGAGCTGCGGCTGTGCAGAAACACAACCCTCTGCTCCTGGGCACTCCGTGGGGCTCAGCCCCATGGCGCAGGATCCTGCCCTGCCACGGGTGCATCCTTCAGCCTCCACGAGCTCCCGAGAAAGTCACGGGATGGGGAGAGCCCTGAGGATGCTGCGCTGCCCTCCCGCTGTCCCCACTGTCCCTGGTGACACCCACCTCCGCGCCAGCTCTGCGACAGGCGCTGGTGCAGGCTCCGGCCGCCGCTCTTGGCGATGACTTGTGCCAGGTCCTCGAAGTTGAGGATGAACATGATGACAGCGCCTTCCTCGTTCTTCACCGGCACCACGTCCACCAGGCAGCGGAAACAGGAGGCTGCCGAGCAGAGACAGGTTCAGGGGGGCTGCACAGGGGGCTCTCCCCACTCACCCCCCCACAGCACAAACCACTTTTGGCAGAAAAGGATTTTTTAAGGCACTTTGATGGGTGTAATCCCTGCTGATGGGGAGAGGAGGATTTGGAAGCCAATCTGAGCCCTGGGAAAGGACGTATCTCTGCAGCATCCCAGCTCACCCAGATCCCATCTTGCCTTTTATTTTTTTTTTTTGTCCCAGACAGTCATTTATATTAACGTACTTGAGAGCAGCAATTAAAGAGTAGGTAATTAAGAGCTCATAAAGTCCCAAGTAGTGGTTTAACCTCATTAAACATGCTGCTTGTAATCGCGCCGTAGCTAATCACCCCGCCGTCGCCAGGCAGCTCTGAGGGACAGACTTCAGCCGTCTCGTGTCCTGGGTGTGGGCAATGAGGGTGAGCCCAACCACGTGCCCCATCCCAACCCCGGGCAGCAGGATGTGGTGGCATCGGTGTGATGGCCCTCAAGGACAGCCCCTAAGGGCATAGAGTGGTCAGGCACAGTCTCGTCTCACCCCTCACTCAGGGGAAACTGAGGCATGGAGGGGCACAAGGACTGGTTCAGTGTTCTGGGAGCAAGGGGGGCTGAGGGATGACCCTGACCATGGCCAGCGGCCATGAGGCCGTATGGATTTGCCTGTTGGATGCTGGCTTGATCCCGTGGCTCTGCTTGTGCTGGCAGGCAAGCACCAGTTTGCAATTAGGGGCACCCAAAAATACCTGCAGGCTTTTCCCAAAGAAGCAAGTGGAGAATACAGGGGGCTTCAAAAACCCTGCCCGAAGTGTAAGCACTGTGGGTCCCTTCCTTGAGCTGTCTCCTGTTGCTTTGGCACCAGTGGGACCAGGACGCCCCAAGCTGCAGCTGCTGGCTCATCTTCCCTGGCAAACCCCCCTGAACTCCCCAGAGCTACCACCCCAAACTTCCTAGAAATGATGGAGCAACCGGGTACCACTGCCTGGCTGGGTCGGAGCAAAGCCACCTCATCCCACGGCAGGTTTTGCCGGGTGTGGATCCCTGATCTCACCTTGCCCTGCTCTCTGATTACCAGGGGTGAGCGGAGCCGGCAGGGACGTGCGGCTGGCCCAGCCCAGGGCTCTCCTGCTCTCACCATGGCCCAGCTCCGGCCCCGGGGGAGGGGGGATATTGGCCTTTCTGCGTATAATTTTAAGGAGCTCAGGGCCTCCCGTAATCAGGAGCAGATGGCTGGCATCGGGCAACTTCAAAATCTGCCGTGACGTCAGGGGCGTGCACACACACACACACACAGAGGCACAAGAACGGGAAAGAAATGGATACGGTGAAATCCGTTTAAAGGGCCCCGGCAGCTGGGATTATTTCTTCCTTTCTTTATTTCATCGTTGTTCACCACAGGGAAAGGAAATCCACTTAAACGTGTGAGCCGGGGAGGAGACGAGGGAGGATTTTCGGCAGATAAAACCATTTTGAAGGGACGCACGGGCACGCCGTGGAGCCAGCGGGGATGGAAAGAAAGGAGCCTTTTTCCCTCCCTTTGTCAAGGATTTGTAGGGATCTCAAAGGCGAGCGGTGCCCTTTCGGTGATGCCGAGTGAGAGAGGTGCCCTGTGGGACATTGTGGTGGCACACACCTGGTGGGATGCCCCAGTGCCATCCCTGGGATGCCATGGCTCTGCTGCTGGCATTGGAGACGTGTGTGCCCACTCGCCTCCGGGTGTGATGCGCAGCAGCGCCGGACACTTTCTCCTTCCATGTGTTCTAAAATGAGAGGTTTTTATCCTGCAGGTGATTTTGAAGCATCACCAGCTTCCCAGGGACCTGCAGCCTAGTAGAGTTCATTGGTGCGGGCAGCCACCAGCTCCATGCTTTTCCCCTGGACTGGGAATCCTGATCCACATGGCCTGATCCTGGCTCATGTGCTCTGCCCTGCTGCATCCCTTTCCCTGATTCACTTTTCCTTCTTTAGGTGCTCTGCGGTAGTGGGAAGAACAGCCTCTGAGGGCTCCTCACAGGAGCTGGATCCTGATAGGCATTATGTGGCATGGAAAGGGTTAATCACATGTCTGATGCTGAACAGCTGAAAACTGGGCCCAGTTACATCCAGTTGGAGGGATATAAGGAACAGCTGGGAGGTGGCTGGCGCTAGGTTTGGGAGGCAGCTGGTGCCTGGTTTGATCCCCCCAAATCGGGGAGGTGCTGAGCCTGAGCAGCCCTGGCTGATGCTTGGTGAGCCCCCCTCCTGATCCCTTCAGAAATTACACAGAGCAGACCTTTTCTGTAGGAAGGCACCTACAATAATCAGCTATTATCAGCTGACCAGTGCAGGCCTGACCAGAAGGTAAGTGGATGTGGGACCCTTCAAAACCAGTGGAATCACCCCAAAAGAGACCCTGCCAGGCACAGCCCCACATGCCAGGAGCTTAGTGCCTGGCTCAGACCCACGCCCCATGACACAGATGGCACCAAGGGGATGACGGAGCATTGAGGCCAGGAATGGGAGCAGCAGGTTCCCTTAAACCTGGCCCAAAGACAGGGCAATCCACCAGGATTTGGGGTCTCTGGGCAGCTGTGATTTGGGGTACCCCCAGCTCTGTGGAGAGGCTGCGGCTCGGAGACCTCTGGCACCCTCTGCCCTGACTCAGTTTCCCTGTGGTGAGCCAACTGAATGCCGAACATTCCCATCCTTCCTCCCTCAAACCGGGCACCCCAGACCTGCTGTGGCACCCGTGGGTGGAGCTGGCCCTGGGAGGGACCCCAGCCCTGCGCTCCCATCCTCGATCGACTGTCCCCATCCATCTGCCCATCTCTTCCCTTCAGCTGTTCAGCTAATCTGTCTCCATCCATCTAATTTTATCCAGCCGCCAAATGATCTCCTGGAGGAGCCCCGGAGGCATTTGCAACCTGCCTGCACTTGCCATGGGGCTGCCCCTGCACCCGTCCGGGGCGAAACCCAGCCCGGGGGCTGTGGAAAGGGCTGGGCAGGGGGGACACACCATGGATGCTGTTTGGAGGCTCCCACACCCATACGATGGGTTGGCACAGGGTGGGAAAAGGAGCTCCTTCCCTAAACCCCTGGGCTGGGTTTGATCTCGCCAGCGCCCAGCCCACCTCCCCCAAGCCGAGCGCTCGGAGGTTTGCGCTTTCTGACCCATCTTGTCTTCTGACCTTGATAAAAGCGAGCACTTAATAACATTAAAAATGTTATCATTGGTGGCCCTCCCTCCCTCCCTCCCCGGCCCCCTGATCCTCCGCGGCCACCAGTGGTTAATGCATTTGTCGGTATCATCAGTATTAAACTAATCAACGGGACACGGGGGTTTCCGAGAACCGGACACAAACCAGTATTGTTATGAATATTAAAAAAGCAAGCTATTAATCTGCCTGCGGAGCTCTTACCGAGTCCTTCCCTCCCCCCTGGCTGGGAGATTTAATCTGCAGGGTCTCATGGCAGAGTGGCTAAATCTATAGTGGCGTTATATAACGGAGCGGAGGAGAGGGGCTGGGAAGGGCACGGAGGGGACAGGGACGGGGATGGGGACGGAGCTGTGCTCTGGGGTTGGCTGGCACAGCCGGGGAGGTGCTCGGGAGGGCTGAGCCTTGCTCCTGTCCGGGGATAAATCAGTGTCAGGGCACAGTAGAAACTTCAAAGGGAAGCGCAGATTCCTGGGAGGCCCTAAAGAAAATCTTTGAGCTGGGATGGAAAATGATGGGGGGGCGGGGGGAGGTTGAGCTGGTGGGAGAGAGGTCACCCTTGGGGTCTGGGGGGAGAGATGGGTGCTGAGGAGTCCCTGCACCCAGGTCTGCAACCTCCTGTGCTGGGAGGGGATGTGCACTGTGGGGGCTGCACTGGCCCCTCTCCCCGCGCCCAAACGGGGCTTCAGGAGACTGAAACAAGCTGTGACACCAGACTGGCTAAAACGCTCCCTGCAGCTGAAATGACCTTATTAAGTAATGGTGGTGGGACGGAGGTTCCCTGCGCGGTGACGAATAGCAGGGATTTCTGCACTTAGCGGGGAGCTGGCTGCTCGCAAGCAGCAGTGGAGGGGGAAACCCGGGAGCGCTGGGCAGCTGAGGATGCCCACCGACCACCGGGCTGCACGGAGCACCCGCCTCCAAGCCCGGCAGGATGTTCTGGGGTGCAGGTGGGAAGGTGCTCTGATCCCCAGGAGCTAAAAGGGGGTCCCAGATCAATACAGGGGTTTGGCAACACGCAGCTGAAGCTCCTCTGGAAGCGAAGTGAGCGGCTGCATCCAGGCCCATGGTCCTTCCCTTCCTAAATCTCCACTGGCCACAGGAATTAGTCCAGCTTAGCGTGGGGCCGGGCAGCCAAAGCTGCAGTGCTGACGGTGTTTTCCAGGACTCTCCAGCCCTGTCCCCTGTCCCCATGGCACATGGGGCCACCTCCCACTGAGGATGCAACAGCCAGTGAGGATGGGGATGGAGGGTTTGGGTGGGAATTGGGTGCTCTGCCAGGGCAGGGATTTTAGGAAAAAGCCTCCTGGGAAGCATCCCTGGGGGTGCTGGAGATGCTCTGGGCCATTCATGGGGCATCTGACCCAAGCACAAAACATCCAAGGAGCAGCACAGGATGGAAAATGTGTCTCTTCTGGCTTTGTGCCCTGATCACGCTGTCCCTGGGGCAGACCAGGGCAGCAGGGGCAGCTGGAGCGGCAGTGCAGACGTGCTGAGGGTGGCAGGACTGGCCCCACAGCGCGGGATCTCTGGGACCACAGCGCTTGTCACTGTGAAGGAAGGATGTTTATAAGTCCCCATCTGGAGCTGGGCTGTGGTGCCTGTCCCTTTCCCGAGGTCACAGCCTGCCTCTGCGAGCCTGACTCTTGAAAACCCAAAGCAAACGGCCGCAGCTTGGCTTAAACCCCATGTTTTTGTAGAAGCAGAGAACTCAAGCTGGGGCTGGGGTTTTGTCAGCTGGCTGGGCCTCTCTGCTCCGCCACCACCCAGGAGGTCCTCTCTGTCCTGCCTTGTCCACTCCATGGGGCAGCAGCAGAGGCTCCCTGTGGCTGCCAGCACCAGCCCCCAGCCCCAGTGGTGCCAGGATCCAGCAGCTGCCGGTGGGATTTGCACTTCTGCTTCCAGTGAGCCCGCTAGGCACGTCACACGCTGTTGTTTACAAAGCTGCACGGAGAAACCTTGGCCAGATCCATCCCTGCCTTAGCCAGGGCTTCATGGCAGCAGCTGCTGGAGAGGTGATGGCTGTGCCATGGGTGTGCCCTGGGCTGGGGACAGAGGGGGCATGTCACAGTGACACCCACAACCCATGTCTGCCTGGCTGCCAGCCCCGCAGCTGCCCTCTCAGGCACCTCAAGGGGAGCTGCAGGGGCACGTCCTGGGTGACACCGGGTGCCCCAGTCGCTCTGTGACCTCCCTGCGGGGAAAATCCCAGCTTACAGCACCAGTGTATCGAGTTTGCTGGGCTGATCTGGTCCCTAATCCCTGGTCCTAGGGGACTGGCACAAACTGCTCCTGATGGAAGGGACCAGAGGGACTGGGGATGGAGGGACTGGGGCTGCAGGCAGCGGCTGCCCCTCCAGCTGCTCTGGCTGTCTTGGTCCCGCATCTCCCCTTTCATATTCATAAGCATCACATTCATGCAGATTAAGCAGCATCGGGCACTGCCAGCTGCTGCTGCTCGGGCCCTGCCAGTGCCGTGCGTGTTGCCCACCACCTGCGGCCACCAGCCCTGCTCTGGGGACGCTGGGGACTCTCGCTGGTGGCTTTACTGCAAAGCATATCACTCTCAGGGGG
Organism: Todiramphus chloris collaris; assembly: GCA_025345505.1. Lineage (NCBI taxonomy): Eukaryota > Metazoa > Chordata > Aves > Coraciiformes > Alcedinidae > Todiramphus > Todiramphus chloris. The sequence goes on along the minus strand of JANVCC010000065.1, from coordinate 495,869 downwards.
GAAAAAACCCAAGTCGGGATGCAGCTCAGCCCCGCCAACCCCTCGGTGCTGGTCCCTGTGGATGGCAGAGGGGACTCGGCTCAGCCCTGGACACCACGGGGAGTAAGTCCCCTGGACTGGTGACCATGGCTGCTCCTCACCACAGCCAGAGCTGATCCGGTAATGACCCTCCTGACTGGGGCAGCCCCAGCTGTGCAGCATCTTGTAAGGAAATTAACTTTTCACTGATCTCCCGGCTTTGAGCAGGGGATTAGAGCCCACACGCGCTGTGGCCAGGCATTCTCCTCTGTATGAGGCCTTTGTGGGGCTGCGGTGGCATCTTCCCCCAGCTGGACTTGGTCTTTGGCTCCAGTATTGTCAGCACCCATGGCTGCTTTTATAATTAGCTAATGACATGATGGGTGGCCAGGTGAGGATGGAGCAGCCAGGCTGTCCCCAGGGACATGCATCACCCCATCATACAGCATCCTGCCTGTGCACAGTCAGAGCCACCTACTTAGGCACCCACGGGTGTCCCCCTTCTCATCTCCATCCATCCATCCATCCATCCATCCATCCATCCATCCATCCCACCCTGGTCCTGCAGGGGAGGGCTCTGACAGGCGTTTTTGGGGTATAATGTTGTCTCTGGCAACCAGAAAAAATGAGGAAACAACCCCGCGAGCTGCAGAGCCGGGAGTACCGCAGTAATAAACAGCAGGTCGAGGCTGGAGATTGGTGCCGCTGGTATGAAAAGGAGGACAGGCGGGTTCGGAGCCTCCGCCGGCTAATTAAGCAGCAGCTCCCTGTAATGCAAAGGCCTTTTCTTTGCCGATAAGACCCATTTATAATGGGCTGAGTGGTCGCAAGCTGAGTGCTGGGGGGAAACAATTGGAAAGCATATTGCTGGTGGGGCTGGGTTTTAAAAATAGACATGAAGGGTTTGCTTCTGGGCTTGCTTTTTTTTTTTTTTTTTTTTTTTTTTTTAATAAAAAAGAGAAGAAAGCAGCTCAGAGCTGCACTGAGAGTTTCCCGTGGCCTAGAGAAAGAGCAGGGCTCTGAGGAGAGCACCGAGCATCCCGCAAGCCCAGCGGGAATGCTTCAAAGAAAGGAGGATGGTGTTGGATCGGGCTCCCAGCCCAGAGATCCCCAGGGATGGACACAAGGAAGCTATCCTGAGGGAGTGGAACAGGGCTGCACACGTTGTCCTTGCCATGGCCGCACTTCGATGTTGGGATGGGAGCAGGGGGACAACATGTGCCTGCTTCTCCTTGTGCCTTCTGGGCTGTGCTGGTCTCCAGCCAGCCCCCTGCAAACCACAGCGACGGGGACTCGCAGCCTGGCCCTGGCACTGCTCCCTGGCCCCAATTCACCCAGGGCTGGCCCCACTGGGAAGAGCCTTAACCAGGTCCCTGGGTGAGGATGGGAGGAAAATCATCCGGGAAATGCCGATGGCGAGTGGCCTGATCCTGTCACCGCACAAGGTCCGGCCCTGCCAGGTTAACCATGAGGGTTAACACGCAGAGGTGCTGCCAGCGGATAATTCCTGGGGCCGATACACTGGCACCTGGATTCCAGCCCAGGAGATAGGGCCTGGGACGGAGGCCAGGACACCCGGGTCCCAGCTCTGGAGATAGGGTGCTGGGCTGGGAGCCAGGGCTCCTGCCTTCTCCTTCCCTTTGCTTCCAGTTGTTTCTGCTCCCCAGTGCTGTCCCAGGAGCTGCCAGCAGCAGGGTGCAGCCCCTTGCTCAGGCCAAGCCCCCATCAATACAATCTAAAGTGATGGGAAAGCTCCACAGGTTGAGAAAAGGAAATACTTAATATTTTTAACCTCCAGCGAGCTCTCGATCTGCATTTCCCCTGTCCCTGGGAGCCCTGGCCACTGCTGGTTTGCAGCATCAAGCACTAAATATTTATTTAACTTCCTGCAGTATTAGAACTAATCACTAGTATTTTCCATCAAAGCTTCATTTTCATCTTAACGTAATTCCATCTGTGCACGCACAGCCGCATCCTGCTCGCGGGAAAGGCGGCTCCGAGGCCGTAACCTGCACCCGCGTTTGGCAGAGATGGGGGGTCTGTCTCATCTCAGAGCACAGACTGGGAGACACATGTCCCAGCCCAGCTCTTCTGTGGGCTTCCCACAGGATCCTCAATCATGACGCAGGGATCCCACAGAGATGCCTCTTCTTGCTCTGTGGGAGCTCTGTTACCCAAATAATCTGCAACAACTTCCATCGCTCGTGGTCCCAATGCCCCCAGGGCCTCATCGCAGCAGAGATGGCTCCATCCAGCTGAGACCCACCGCAGACTCACCCTTGTCCAAGCCGCAGCTCTGAGTGCAATCCCAGTGCCCTGGTCGCATCAGACCCCCTTCATCTTCCACCACCAGCTTCCCCCAGCCCAAAACCCAGGCCAGTGACACCTCCCACCACCAGCTCACCCCAAAAAGCGACTCTTACTGTCTTTGCGGTAGTAGAGAATCTCGAGCTTGCACTCCTCGGAGCCGAGCAGGGCCTGGGTGAGCTGAGCAATGGAGCTCTTGGTGGTGTCGGGGCCAGTGAGGAAGTCGCAGGTGCAGGGCTGCTGCATCACCTCCATGCGGGAGTAGCCGAACATCTCGCAGAAGCCATCGTTGCAGTAGATGATGGCACAGTTCTCCATCTGGGCGTTGGCAATGAGGAACTTGCGGTCTGCGGGGAGGCAGGAGAGCGTGAGTCTTAGCAGGGGGGGTGTGTGACCCACGGGGATGGGGGACAGCACCTCTCTTTGATGGCTGTTTGATGCCACCTGCCGTGGGGCTTGCGCAGGGATGGGCTCCCTGGGGACACCGGTGAGAGGTGTGGAGGGAGGATGGCTGGTACCAGGCCACGCTGCCCTGGGTGCTGCCCTGCTCTTCGGAGAGAGGAAATTGCCCCTATTTCATGTGAATCGGTGACTGTGGGGACAGGGGAACCCAAACGGGGGGGGTCCCTGGTAAAGGCAACTTTTGCTGGGGTGGGCCAAGAACACCTCACCGCTCTCACGTGGGGACTCACTGCTCTCTAATTCACGGGTGATCAGTCCTGGACCAGCACTGCAGGCAGAGGGATGAGCTGCAGCATCCATCCCTCCCCAAGAGCTTATCAGGGACCTGAGTTATCTTGGAGACTTCCCACCCTTGCTCAGATTTGACTGAAGTCAGGAGAGGGGTGAGAGGAGTGAGCGTGATGCTCAGCTTCCTGGGAAGCCCGGTGAAACCTATCACACTAATGATTTTCCTAATGTGTTACAGGACAATTATGCCTTCGGGCTGAAGCTGAAATCCAGACCTGCTGGGCTGCGTGGCCCCTGTGCTCAAGAAGAAAAGGGGTCAGGTGGGGGAAAGGGGAAACTGAGGCAGGGACTGGTACTGCCCCGTCCCCTCCTAGTGCTGCAGCCACTTGGGCTGGGCTAGGACCAGACTGGCTGTCATGCTGGGGTGTGTGGCAGCGCTGCCCAGCCCACGTCATCCAGCCCAGATGGAGCCACTTCCATCCTTATCCTGGGGGAGACCCAGCCTAGAGCTTTGATTTGGTTTGATTCTGGGGTTTTTTTTCAAGGAGATTTGGGGGTGCTGGGCTGGAGAGGACCCTCTCTGGGACAAGTTGGCTGGGATGCGACACAGGGCTGCAGATGCTGATGCTACGGAGGCTATGCCCCACCCAGCAGCATCTCCCTTAGCATTTGGCATCGGCTCCAGGCTGGAACTGGAGCCAGGTCAGAGAAGAGGGTCCGTTTGGAGGCTGCCTCCCAGTCCAGACCCCAATTAATCCCCTGGATTACCCAGGAATGGCATCTGCAGCCTGCACGCTCCAGAGCCCCGCAGTGCTCCTGCCTCATAGGGAATTTCATCCAAACGCGGGAGAAACCTCCGCACGGCTGCGACACCCAGCACGGGGACCCGGTAGGGTGGGGGGACCCCTCCCTGGCATATCGGGGCTCTCCCTAATGTCACCTGCAGAATCCCTGCTCTGGAGGATGCCTCCCAGTAAGACCAGTGCCCCTAGCGATGCCACACTGAGGTGTCCTGCTTCATCCCACCCTGTGGCAGCCCTTGGTGGCTCTTTGCGGGGAACTCCCACCCCAGCATCTTTCCCTCTCCCACGCAGGGCTGACGCTGGTGCCAGCTCTGCAAACAGCACAAACCACCACCGTTAATTTCCCATTTCCCTCTTCCCAATCCTTCTCTATCCAAATCACTCTGCCACCTGGAAGGCGGCACAAGGAGGGGACCCTTCCCCAAAGCCCCGCTCCTGGGGTGCTCTCCCCACTTGTGATGAGCATTTTCCAATCCAACACCAGCCCCACGGGTCAGATCCAGGCTGGATCCTGGCTGGGCTGGTTCAGGAGAGGATTTATGGAGCTGGCAGGACACTGGTGCCGTGCTGAGCGCAGGGAATGTGACCAAGGCCAGGGTGGGAAGGGGCTGCAGAGACAGGTTTCCTCGGGGAGATTTTCACCCCAGATTTGGTTTCTGCTCTGCCCACACCTCCAGATGAGCCTCTGCAGCAGCCCTGGGAGGGAGGCGTTGGGCCTCTCTGGCCCCTGCAGGGACTCGCTGGGTGCAGCTGCACCCACGGGAGCTGTGGGGGGTGAAGGCACCCACGAGCAGGAGAGGACACGCTGCCCATGGCAGCGGTGTGCCCGGGGGCTGCTTTGGTGTCTCCAAACGCCACGAAGCTGCGTCGGGGATGCAGAGCCCAGCTGGTGGCAGCCATGGCGGGCAGAGCGGAGGCAGGGAGCGGGCAGGGACGAGGGGGCCTGGCCACCTCCCCGCTGGCACGCTTCGCTGCATGCCCCCGCTGCTCCTCAGCCGCCGCGTCCCAGCGAGGACTGATAGGAACCAGGGACAGTTTTTCTCGCTTTCCGTCCCCAGGGTCACGTCACTCACTGCCAGGGCAGGCAGCGCGGAGCTGGCAGGGATGGCAGCGCCAGGGGTGTTTGCCCACCTGGCAAACTCAGACACCAGAGAAAAAGCACAGCGAGCCAGGGCAGGGGGTGTGTGCACAGCCCCAGCACCCCACGGCAGACCCCCAAGCACAACTTTGGTGGGGAACCCCAGTCCTGGCCTCGCCTGCCTTCGTCCCCACTCGAGGAGGGGGGACTTATCCCCACTGGGGCTAACAGACAGCAGACCCCCCACCCCAGCACCGCCTCCAGCCAGCCGCACGCAAACCCCAGTGCTCCCTGATGTGCCCGAAACTCTTCGCTGTGTTTGACACGAAAATCAGCCCGAAAATTCATATAAAGGGATTACTGCGAGCAACAGCAAATGGCAACATTTCACCAGGGACGGCTGCCTGCGAGCAGCGCGGAGTTGAAGGCAAACAGGCAGCCAGCCCGTCTGGCTGCCGTGCGCCCCTCGCCCCCAGCCCTGCCGCCCGCGACCCCCTCCCCGCCACCCCGGGGACCCCCTCCCAGCCCGGGGGACTGCGGAGGGACGCGGTGCCCCAGCCCCCCGGGGACCACCGGGCTGGGACCGCTCGTCCCCCTCGTGCCGCCCTGTCTATAAATACCCGCGGGAACGCTGCCTGGCTGTCGCCCACCCCTCTCCCCCCCACCCGGAGGTCACAGGGGTGCCCTCATTTCCCTGGGGACACCCTTCGGGTGGCCCCGCTGTGCCCGCCCCCCTGCTCCCCCCGCTCCCCCCGCTGTGCCCCGAAGTTGGGGCCGCCCGCAGCCCCGGGGGGAGCGGGAGCGGCGCCGGGGGCGCGGTACTCACTTTGCCCTTCAAATTTGCGGATGATGGTGTCCAGGTAGGTGTTCTGGGGGGCCACATGGCCCCGGCGCACCGGCATCGCTCCGCCGCCCTAAGCGCCCCGGGAGCGGCGGAACTTCCCGCGGGGGCGGCGGGGAACGCGGCCCGGCCCCGGGGCGGCCCGGCTCGGTACGACCCGGCACGGCGCGGCCCCGCTCCGCCTCACCCCAGGGCTGGCCGAGCTCTGGAGCTGAGCCGGCCCGGGGCTCCCATGCTCCCGGTGGCCGGAAGGGGGAACCCCTTCGCCCGCCCTGCCGCGCCCGGCTCCGGGCGGGGGCGGCCGGGGAGGATGAGGATGGGGGGGGGGGGGGGGGCGGGGAGGGGGGGAAGGAGGGGGGGAGAACCCGCTTGATAGGGGGAGAAAATAATAGAATAAAATCATAAGAGTAGAAATCCCCAAAGTGCTTAGTCACCGCTGCCCCGGCCCGGGGGAGCTGTCGGCAGCGGCTGCCGGCCGGGGAGCTGGCACCCCCGCGGCACCCCCGGGACTCCCCGGTACCCCCCCGCCGTCCCGCGGCACCGGCACTCGCACGGCACCGCCCCCGCAAACTGGGGGCGCTCCGGGGAGGAGCGCGGGGGGAGGGAGCAGGTGGGTGCTGGGGGTGCTGGGGGGGGGGTCCTTCGGGGGGCTGGGGTGGGGAGTTCTTGGGGGGGATGGAGGTGGGGGCTTTGGGGTGCTGAGGTAGGGGGTGCTGGTGCTAGGGGGGGATGGAGGTGGGACCCTTGGGGGGCTGCAGTAGAGGGGGGATAGAGGTGGGGTCCTTGGGTGCTGGGGCAGGGGGTGCTGGAGAATTGGTGTGTTGGGACAGGAGGATGTGCTGGGGGTCGGGGAGGTTGTTGGGAGTGCAGGTGAAGGGTGCTGGGGGCTCTGGAAAAGGGGTGGTGAGGAAAGGGGTACTGGGGTGCTGGGGAGGGGTGCTGAAGAGGGGTGCTGGGGGAGGAGCTGCTGGGAGCTGCTGGGAGCTGCTGGGAGCTGGGGTGTGGGGATGGTGAAGGAGGATGGTGGTGGGCTACAGGGGGTGCTGGAGGGCGGTGGAGTGCCGGCGGTGGCAGAGGAGGGGGTGCCGGGGTGCAGGGGGTGGGGGGTGCAGGGGGCGTGCAGGAGGTGCTGAGGTGCAGAGAATCTTTGGGGGGGGGGTGCAGGAGTGGAGGAGGAGATGAAGCAGCGCAGAGGCAGAGAAGGGGGTGCAGGTGGTGGAGAGGGTACGTCGGGAGGTGCAAGGATGCAGAAGCAGAGGAGACAGAGCTGAGGGGTGCAGGGTGCGGGGGGTGGGTGCAGGGTGCGGGGGGTGGGTGCAGGGAAGCAGGGGTGCAGCAGGGGAGAGGATGCCGGTAGGGGGGCAGAGTACGGGGTGCCGGGGCGTGCTGGGGGAGGAAGATAGGGTGCGGGGCCGGGGTCCTGGGGAGGATGTTCGCGGATTCCCAGGGGCTCCGGGGGGGTCAGGGTGCCGCGGACCGGGCGGGGCCCCGAGCCCGGCGCTGTCCACCCGCCGTGGTGCTGAAGGTCCGGGCGGGCGCGGAGGGGGTGGAGTGGGGGGCACTGGAGGCTGGGGGGAGGGAGCTTGGGATTCGGGGGGGGTCCGGCCAGGTGCGGGGTTCAGTGGGCACGGAGGGTCCCAGGGGGACATGGAGGGTGCAGGTGGCCCTGGGAACTCTGAGGGAACATGAAGGCTGCAGGAGGTTCTGGGAGCTCTGAGGGACATGAAGGGTCCAGGGGGTCCTGGGAGCTCTGAGGGAGACAGAGGGTCCAGGGGATCCCAGGGTCTGGGGCCACAGAAAGTCCCATGGGCTCTGTAGGGCACAGGGGTACTGGTGGGCACCCAGATCTCTGTGGGACAGAGGTGTCCCCTGGCGATGCTGCCGTGATAGTGTTAGTCCAGACCTAGCCCCAAGTTCAGCTCTTCTCCTGCCCACATCTCCATGCCCCTCAGGGGTGAAGGCCAAGGGGATCAGCTCCTTCTCCTTCCTGAGAAGTCCCCTCCAGCCAGCCCTCTTCTCCTGGGCCCATTGCTAAGGACAGTGTCCACTGAGGGGCTTTCTATTATTATTTTGTTATGCACAATTTTTCAGGCATGAAATTGGTCTAAGAGGATTATGGTCCATTATCATCAGCAGGAGTGTTTTGCTGGGATTTTCAATTAATATTCTAGTGCACCTCAGCAATACACATGGGGACCAGGCCGTGCCTGTGGGGCACTCGACCCACAGCACTGTCTGCTGGAGTTGCCTCCTGTCCCTGGGCCAGCAATGCAAGTGGGCGAGCAATGGCAGGTGCCCTTTCAGGCTCATTTCAGAGCCCTGGTGCTGCTTTTATCTCTGTCTCTCATAGAAGTCAGCCTTCCCCAGCGGAGAAAAACTTGTTCCATTGTTGAAGAGGGTGAAAAACCCATTATCTCCCCCCCATCCACTCTGCACACTGCCTCTGCCATGATTTACTGCGAGTCATGGAGGATGTTTTGCTCTATATTACACAGATGCAGCTTAATAGCATGGGGGAGGGAGAGGGACACGGAGTCCAGGCTCCTGCCTTTTCTGTTTTCTTGTTGATATACTGGGTGACTCGAGGGAGACAGCTCTGTGCCGCAATTTCATCGCTAGGAAATAGGGACGCTGGTCACTTGGCCTTGTGAGATTCCTGGATGACCAGTTCTGCAAGGGAAAGCAAACTATTATTACTACAGCTAATATGATCGTAATTATGATTATTAATCATCAGGCAGTCAGGATTTAAGTTTGGCCTCCTGCCCTCCTCTCATCCCATAAATCAGCCTGGGAGGTTCATGGACACATCACGTGGACATGGATGTGTCTGATGGTGAGGGCACGTGCCAGCTCGCAGCCCTCCCCGGCGGGGAGCGGGTCTGCAGGAGCACCAGTGGGGCTTTGGGCACAGGTCTGGGTGGTGACCCTAGGAAGGTTTGCCCTGCTCCGAACATGGCAGTGGGGTCACCTTGATCCCTCTTTCTCTGGCCAGGCAGTCTCATCCCACCACTTAGCTGATGGAAGAGCTTCTCTTATAGACGCTCTTTCCCATAGAGCCCTTGCAGATGGAGTTGAGTCATGTCATTCCCTTTCAGATTACTATTGACTAAGCTGCAGAAGCCTCCCAGTGCCCCCATGGCTCTTCAAATCCCCTCTTCAGCTCTCCCAGTCCTCCCAGTGCATGCCCGCAGCACTGGGTCATCCAAAAGGCTGCTGGTCCATGCCCTGCCTCCGTGCCCTTCTTGAAGCAGTTTATGCCCAGACTTCTTTCAATTCCCTGGGTTTTAAGCATATGCTTGCAGTTAATCCTGTGCTTACATTTTATCCCAAACAGAAAGAATTGGGGTCTCTGGGCAAATTCTCCTGCTGTTCAAGGCAGCTGAAGGGCTTCCTCTAATTCAGCCGAGCAGTAATCCTCTGTCTCCCTGCCCTTCTCTCCTTCTCCTCCTCCCTCACTCAGTTTTCTTCTCCTCCTTGACTGTTTTTGAGGGTTTGCTCCTTTCCCCTTCCTTCCTTCCTTCCTTCCTTCCTTCCTTCCTTCCTTCCTTCCTCCCTTCCTCCCTCCCTTCCTCCCTCCCTCCCTCCTTCCTCCCTTCCTCCCTTCCTCCCTTCCTCCCTTCCTCCCTCCCTCTGCACACCATCAGCTTCCATGCACACGTCTCCCCGCGGTGATTGTCCCAACCCTCCTCTGTCCCCACCTGAGTTTGGCTCCAGCCTCTTTGGACATGTAGATGTCACAGGTATGCAGGGGGCCATAGTGACCGGCTGCCTGGCACAGTGCTTTGTGAAACTGGAACTGGAGGATGAAGCTCACAAAGTACCTGCCAAGGAAGCCCATGAAGGTGATCACTGGGAACAAAGGGATGCACACCAGTCCTAGGGTGTGGGGGAAGGCACCCAGCCACATGTGAGGTCTCCACCATCTGTGGTCTCAAGCTGGATGGTCTTTGTGCTTCAAGCAGAAGCAGTGCATCCCAGTCCCTGCCCACAGAGCCGAGCCCCACCTCCCCCTGCTCCCCAAGCCTCCATCCCCTCACCAGCCCCTCCTCTACCTGATGTAAGGGGTGTTCCCAGGGATGTGGTACTTTGCTCCAGGGTCAAAGTTGCTTTCATTCCTTGAAACTGGAGCACAGATACCCTGGTATTTGGTTCTGTAGACAGCATGGAAATAAGGGGTCAGAAGGATCAAGAGAGGAGACGGGAAGAGAAGACACAGTGCTGAAGCAATCTGCACAATTAGACCACGTTTCCATGTATTTCTGTCCATCCATCCACACAACCCACCTACCCACCCATCTAGCCATCCATCCCACCCATCCATCCATCCTTCCTTCCATCCATCCATCCATCCATCCATCCGTCCATCATTCTCCAGTCACCTCCATGGCTACTTTTTCCCTTTTTCCTTCCTCTCTTCTTCCCTGCCTTCCTCCCTTGCACAACCCCAGCTTCCACACCCCCATCCTCCCCTGGTGACTGTCCTCTACCTGAGATACCACCAGTCGTAGTTGTAACGGTTCGGGGGTGTGCGGCCATTGAACACGTTCCAGCGCCACTGGTCGATGAGGTAGCCGAAGGGCAGGAAGGCAATCTTCTCCAAGGCCATCTTCAGCAGATAGTTGATCTGGCTCTCTGCATGAAACAGACCCCAAAACAGGGTGGGAAGGAGTCTGGGTGGACAGCACTATGGCCACTAGACTTTTTGTGGGCAAGAAGGTGAGCAGATCTGGATGAGAAATGGGGACAGCTTTTCAACATACAATTTTGCTCCCTAGAGAAGGTTGTGTAGCACACAGGAGGTTTGCTCCTGCTTGGGGCAACATGTGCCTTTTTACTCCCAATGGAAGTGACAAGCACGGTGTCACCTTGCCTGGCTCTCAGAGTGAGACGGTCTTTGGTGAGAGCAACTAATGACTCCCTCTTCACACACTCACCTTGGGAGGTCGGGGTGAAGGGGATTGGATCTGCAGGGCTGTCCCACTCCTGCAAAGGCTCACATGGTTTAGCCCCAGCACCAGAGTCAACTCTAGGACAGCCACCACCTTATGTATGATGAGGAGCTCAGGGGATGGTGACTCTGCTTTCCCCATTACCTCAAGGAAACCCGGGGAAGGGAGGTTGAAGGGTGGCCTCCTGGAGACCCAGCTGAAGCTGTGGGGTCAGCGAGGGGTTGGCAGCTCTGCCCTGAGGGGCTGTTGGCTGCCATATCTATAGTGGCATGGCTGCCAAGGGCTGGTTAGTCGGGCAGCGATGCCTTGAGGCAGGGACCATCTGCTCCGTGGTGTTTATGCAGCATCGGCCCAACGCTCTTGGCTGCCGCGATGGCTTCCCCCTCATGAAACGTATTTAATGACAAGGCAGGAGGATCCCGGGACTGACCCTCCTCCGCAGAGCAGCCGCCTGCGGCAGGGCTCTGCCAACGCTCGGTCTCCTCTGCCACCGTCTGCCTTGACGTGTCGGCTGGGAGACGTTGGCTGGGGGAGAGACTCTTGCCAAGCCGGGCAGTGCCCTGCGGCGACAAGTCCTCCTCTGCTGCGCCGGCTGGCAGGCAGACCTGCCACCCGCTGACTGTCCTCCTGACTGTGCACGTCAGCACCGAGTGCCACCTCCGCAGAGCCGCACTGGAGCTCTTGGGGTAGGTGTTTATTGGTGACGGAGGGGATGATGGAAAGGTCAAAGCTGATCAAGTGCAAAGATGCTGTTTTCAGGTTTGGGGCTGTGATGGAGAAGGGAAGGGCACAGGCAAGCTCTGGAGAGCACCCCTCCTGGCCTCAGGGGTGAAGAGGATGGAGCCATGAGCTGTCCTATACGGAGCCAAGGACGGTTTGTGTATGGACCCATGGAGACGAGATAGGTACTACACAGGCCCATGGAGACAAGAAGGGGTTGTGCATGGAACCAAGCATGGGTGAAAGGCGTATATCAGCCATGGGGTCCTGCTTGCTTGGGGCTGCATTGCTATGTTCCAAACACTTCCTGTTACCAAAGGCAGTGCCTGACCCCACCAGGCTGCCCGACTGCCTATGGTGGCTGCCGTACCCGTGTCCTCGGTGGCATTGTTGAGGAGACCGATTTTCTTGAGGTGTCCAGGGGTGGAGACAGACAGGGACATGACATCACCGATGGCCTCGTGGAAGCCAGGGTTGGCCCCGCTGCGGAAGGAGACAGGCTGGTCCTTGTACTGCAGGTAGTACTGGACGTGGCCCATCTCATGGTGCACTGTGAACAGATGCTCCATGGTCACCGCTGTGCACTGCTTGATCCTGCAGGGTAAAAACAGAGCATTGCCTGAACTGGGTGAGGGACCTCAGCTGCCTGTGCACCCCCTCTATGGGAGGACCCTCCCCACAGTCCCTGAGAGGGTGGCAGCACCCCATGGGGAAGGCAAAAAACCCAGCGGAGAGAAAGGCAGAACAATGTGATGCCCTAAGACCTTGCCCCAGAAGGTGAAAGATTGGGCTGCATGGTCAGCCTGGGGGGGTACCCAAGATGGTGGCCACCAAGGGGGATGGAGAAGGATCCTGTCCTGTAGCCTTGGACCCCTGTGTGCCCCCACACACCTGAAGTCCTTGCGGTTGTAGAAGTCCCAGGCTGAAGCATGACACACCACCTCCCGCCCATCCGTTGGCTTCTCAAGCATGGACTTCTCCCAAAACTCGGGGGGCATCTCCATCAGCCCCAGGGAGGTGAAGAACTCCTCTGAGACCCGGAACATGTGGGTGGCATTCCATCCCTGGTGGGCGGCAGGCAGTAGGTTATGGCTGAGGAAGGGGCTGCTCATGCCCTAGACATTGCCTCTGATGGTCTCCCAGAACCGTGGGGATGAGGTGGGTCCGTCTAAGGGACCAGAGTCCTGCCCCTCTCACCCTGAGGGGAGCCCTGGCCCCAGAAATGGGGTTAGCATTCCTAAAAGCCACTAAACAGTGGTGCTGGTGCCCGGCATGGACATGAGACGGCAGAAGGACTGAAGCCCCAGGAGGACTTGGAGCTGTCTGATAGTATGGTCACAGCCCCCAACCCAGGGACTGCCACCAGTCCCACCACATTGTCCTTCCTCTTTCCCACCCATTGCCTCTTTGGTCATTGCCAGAGAGGGAGTGGAGTAATTTCTTTGTCCCTTCTGCAGCTTTTCTGCTGTCCCCTGTGCAGGTATGAGAAATCACTCACATGGGGTCAATGTTATCCACAAGCCTTGGCCAACACCTCCTATTTTTGTCCCCCCAATGCCACCAGTGAGACCATCACCTGCTGCACCATGGTGCTTGTGACATCAAGGTTGGGCTTGTCAGGGTAGGGGACCATCATGTCATAGATGTTGTTCCACTGCTGAGCCCACATGTTGCCTGAGGAGAGAAAACAGCTTGAACAGAGCTAGTGGTAGGTCAGGAGGGAAAGAAACACAGTGGACCTGGACCTCCCCTTCCCACTGTGACCCTGCGTGTGCCCTTCTGGCTCCACCAGCACTCCTGGGCACATGCTGGAGGGGTCCCTCCTCTTACCCAGGAGGTGAGCAGGGATGGGACCCTTCAGGTTGATGTATTTGGGGCCGTAGTGGTCATACAGCTTTCTCCGGACGAAGGCGTGCAGGTTGAGGTAGAGCGGCTCCAGCTGGTTGTAGATATGCTCCAGGTCATCCTCAAAGGAGTCTGAGTCATACCAGGAGCGCCAGTAGCTGCCTGTGTCCTTGAATCCTGCCAGGAAAGCGGAGATGACCCCCAGCACCAGCCCCTGGGGGCTGCACTCCCCGCCACCCAAACACCGAGGGCTGCAACCAGGGGATACCAGAAGGATTTTTGCCCCTTCCCCAAAGCGTTAGCACGAGGGAAATGTGAGTTGGCTGCCTGGTTGCATGCGGGATGGGGAGAGCAGCAGAGCAGCCCCTTGCCCTAGTTCTCACCCCGATCCCCCCCCACCCCCTGCATGCCCCCATCCTGCTCATACCATCAGCCAAATAGGCCTCGTTGCTCAGCTTCACGAACTCCGTGTACACGGGGCGCAGCGGGTTGCCTGCGGCGTTGTGCCACCCCTCCCAGGCGTAGAGCAGCTTCTTGTAGCTGCGGGAGTTGGCCATGATGTCCGAGAGGTCTGGGGGCAGAGAGGACAAGTAGGGAACGAGAAAGGGGCAGGAGGAGGTCACATCCCACAGAAGCTCTGCAGCGGTGCCACCACCATCGCACTAGACCCAAACACCCATCCTCACGCCAGGACACCCCAAAGGAACAGGAGTGGGACCTGCCAATCCCAACCTGCTGGGGATGTGGGAACCATGTCAAACTCAAGGCCATGGGTGCTCAGCACCCACAGGACCCGAGGGATGAGAACCATACCTGGCTCCAGCTCCCAGCAGGTACCATTGGGCAGGCACACCTTGGCTGTGGAGTAGATTTTGTCCATGTTGCTCAGGATGGTGTTGTACTGCGGGGAAGGAAAAGACATTGGGGCTGGGAAGGGGTGGAAATGCCCCATCAGGAGGGACCTACAGACTTCCCAGCTCTGGAGAGTGTGTGTTTGGAGGGGTGTGGAGAAGGACTGATGTGTTTACATGGTGCAGTTTTGGTGAGATAAGCATGCTATCACCCAGAGCTTTACACCGTTCATGTGGTGGGAGCAGGCACCCTCTTTGGGACCGCCAACCTGTGCACAGCTGCTCTGCAAACACCCCTCGGATGCGGTGTCCCGGAAGGGGGCTATTTATAAAGCTCTTTGTCAGCGGGGCTGTGGCACAGCCTGTTTATCTAAGACGGTAAAAAAAACCCCTATAATAAGCAAAGCAGGAGGAGGAGAGGGATTTATTTCTGTGAACTTCAAGAACAGCAAACAATAGCAACAGGAGGTTTCCTGGACCATGTCAAGGGAGCCCATTCCCAGGGAAGGAAATTCCTCTGCTCTGTCCCTCTCTCTGCTCTCATCCTTCTGCTCTGTCCAACCCCAGGGGATGAAGACTGGGGATGGTGGTGTTTGGGGGACGATGGTGGTGGTTGGGGGACGGAGCTGCCTGGGGACGGGCGAGACATGGACGATGTGTGGGGAGGAGCCGTGATGTTATCTGTTGTCTGGGAGAGGGCAGGGATGGGTTTCCTGGCAGGAACCGGGGCAGACGCTTCTCTGGAAAGGATTCTGTCACTGGGCTTTGCCAGGGTTGGGGTGGGGAGGGCTGCCAGGGAGCCATGGGCCAGGCTGGAGGAGATGGCAGTGCCGGTATCCCTGTGCTCGTGCAGAGGCTGCCAGCCTCAGCCTGGACAGGACTGTCATGCATGGAAATCAAAATCACATGGCATTTAGCTAAACTGCCCTGAAAGCTCAGGACCATGATAAGGAAGGCTCAGGACATCCTGATGTCCCCAGGGCAGAACTGTGTCACCAAGGCACAGCTTTTCTGGGCTCAGGAACCGGGTGGCTGCAGCTCTCCTCCTTTTCATGGCTGCATCCCTGAGGAGCCCTGGGGCGTGGGGGGATCGATCCATCTGGCCCCTGGCCATGGGCACAGTTTGGCTGGTCTCCAGGTGACGCCCAAGGCTACTCTGTGTAAACAGGAAATCTCCAGTTCCCACTGGGATAGCTCCAAGATGAGGTTAGGGCTGGATAATGGGGCCAGTGGGCACTGTACATCTCCTGGAGATACCCCCACTCCTCCATTGCTGTCTTCCCTGTGAAGAGGCCAGAAAGACTCCAAAATTTAATGGAGGGACAACAGGCCACCAATAGAGTCTGGCAGCTTGGGAAAAATCCCTTCAAGGGGTTTTGCAGCACCCCAGCAATGCTTCACTAGCTCCTCACCTACCTCTTCTCTCTTCTCCAGGGGCAAGTTGGAGGGTCCCAGGGTCTGGATGGAGCTGATGATTTTCCTCAGCTGCGGGTCACTGAAGTTGCTCCAGATGGTGCCATAGAGCTCCTTGGCTTTCTTCCCCCACAGCTCTGTGAAGTTTTGCTCCTCCAGCGATGCCTCGACCTGCACAGTGAGAAGGGACATGGGGACTCGGGGCCAGCCCTGGGACATGCCACCACCCAGGCAATGGTTTGGGGTCTGAGTTCAGAGACGTGAGGGTTTGCGTGTGCCAGCGGGGATGGGGCAGGAGGTGTCAGGCCGGGCTGTCCCCAGCCTGTGACAGCCATAGGTAGAGACATCAGCTTCCAGCTGATGCAGCAGCGTCCACAGGCTCTGCTTGCCTGCGGCGCTCCTGGCGAGCACCTGCCAAGGTGGCCTTTGAGGATGTTTTGGAAGTGGTTTTGGGGTGTTATGGCCCCAGTGGGGTGGGGATGCTGGGACATGGGTGTCCATAACACACGGCAGCTGCCAGACCCCAGTTTCAGAAGGAGCTCTGAGGTCTGGTTTCATTTTATCCCTATTCCTGATGTTTAGCACCTTTGCAGAAGCCTGGTGAAAAACCACAGAGATGCCACATTCACTTTTTCTCCTTCCTAGACTTAGATGAATACATTTCTCCTTTGGTGATCTGCAGTCCCAGATCTAGAAACACCGTATCTGGGTTTCACCTCCCAAAGGGGCACCCATTTCCACTGGGCCCCTGGTTTTGGGTCTCTCACTGTCACACATCTCCTGCCAACCCCAACCTCCCTTCCCAGGACCATGGGATGGCCGGGAGCTGCCTGCATCGTGGGGGGTTATTCAGGCAGCTGGAGCTGCAGCCAGTGGCCACAGTTTTGGGACAAGGTGTATTGCAGGCAGTCATGTCGCAGTGTCAGCTGCATTTTCGGGAAGCACTGATCTTCTGAGAGTGTCCTGGCCCAGGCAATGTGTAGGACAGAGTCAGAAGGTGCAGAGTTCCTGTTTGTTACCCATGTGCTGTCCTGGCATGATTTATGGAGCTCATTATCTGTTATTCGTGGCATTTTTAGCCTGCCTCCAACAAGCCTGGTTTGTTTTATTTTAATCTTCACATTCCCTCATCTGGCAGCAGGGAGGAAAGGGAGTTACAGTGCAGCAGGTCTGGAGGTTGCCCAGGGCAGGTCCCTACGCAGCCACAGGACACGGGGGTGGGGATGCTGAACACGCTGGGTGCCTTTGGCTGTCCTTCCTTGCACCATCCCAGCACCCACAGCATCATTGTCCCTGATGCCTCAGTGCGCCAGGGTGCACCAGCCCCACGGGCACCCTGCACGGGAGTGAGATGCTCTTGCATCACCCCATTAAACAGGGGATATCATCCCCCCTGCCCAGACCCCACTGTGGAGCGGGGGAGCTGCGGGGAGCAGAGTCCAACTGTGTTTTGTCTTTGCCTTGAACAGGCGCCTGTGTTTGGTCAGGCAAATCGTACCCTGAACTCTCCTGACAGCTCTGGCAGAGCGAGCTGAGGCTGGTGGCTCTGTCTGATCACCCCTCGCCAGGGTGCTGCCCACCAGCCCTGGCCTTTGGTCTTTGCTTTCTGTGGGAGGGCCTCTTTGCGGGGCTCAGAGGCCCCTGGATGCCCACAGTCCCCAGATCTCCCTACCCACCCCCCCCCCCCCCAGGTCCCTCCCTATTCCTGGTTGCACAGTGAAGATTCAGCGGAGCAGGATGCGGCTCAGGGCACTGAGGTTGCTTTGCCCAAGGCACCCAGAGAAGTCCCACACTCATGAGCAACCCCTGAACCTCAAACACCATCATCAGCCTCTTGCCCAGGTCCCCAGCTTGCAGGAGATGGTGTAGCTGCCTGTCTCACGGCCGGGCTCCCTGTCTGTCATCCCTGTGTCCCTCTGTCCATCCCTGCCTGGCCAGGGGCTGCTATCCCGCCTTCAACCTCCTGCCCTGTGTGTCACTTTGTCCTGGGGACACCTTTTGTGGCAGGTTCTGGAGTTGCCCGGGCCATGGTGGTCTGGCTCAGGTGTTACAGATGTGTGTGGGGTTTGCCTGGCCCAAGGCTTCCCTAGATCCCCCCCAAATTCAGCCTTTCAGGTGGTGCTGGCCAGCTGTCAACCCTTCAGTAGCCAGTGCCTCCCCATCCCACCTCACACTTGTCCCATCAGTGGGCTCATCTCAGGGGCTTCTCTTTCTGAGCTGGTTTGAGAGCCTTGACATCAACAGTGAGCTCCTGGCCATGATCCTCAGGCATTTATTAACATGGGAATGAGTGGAAGCTGTCCTGTAAATGCCTCTTGAGAAACACCCACACAAGGTGCTTTCCTGGACCTAACTCTGGACTTGGTGTGACTGAGATGCCCCTGACCTGTCCCAAGGTCCCACGGCTGCACGACAACATCTGCAGCAGACATTGGGTGCCTGCCCAGACATCACGTCAGCTCACTGAAGAAAGGCTGAAGGGGCACTTGGGTGCTCTTGAGTGTCCTGCCAAGTTGGCAGGGGCCAGACCCAGAGATGATCTTCCCTCTGCACAGGAAGATGCACTTCCTTCCTGCAGTAGGGCATGCTGCATCCCCCTCCCCATGAGACCTGGAGCAGTTCAGGGCTGTGTGGCACCCCTTGGGGCACAGGGATTTTGCTGGGGACCCTGAAAGCACATAAGGGCTGCACCGACCCCCATGCACCCCAGCAATATAGCGTGGAAGGGATATCTCTGAGTTACAGCACTGGCCATGCCCCCGACACCAGGGCAGCCAGCAGCTTCCCGGGCACAGCAAGGGCTGGGGAAGCCTCTGCAGCTCACCCAGGCACCGTGATTTCCTGGCTCACGCTGAGCAGGGGCCTTGCTGCAGCTCACCCAACGCCAGGCAGCACCCAGGCTGCTCAAACTCCCTGCCCCACTTAATCCAGCCCGAAGATATGCGAAGCCCCGGCCGAACACGCAGACGCCCGCGGGATGCTGCCAGCATCGCCCTCCGCCCCGCCGGGGCTCTGCCCGCACGTACCCGGGCAAACCCCCCGAGCCTGGAGCGCTTCCGCCGTGCCGGCTGCATCCCCGTGGGCTGGGGACGCAGGGACAGGGGGGGCAGCCTCGGTCTCCATGTCACCCCATTGCCTGTGCACACGCTGGGCTCCCAGTGTCTGCCCCAAACCAAAAGCCCCCCGCACGGGGACGTGGCGGGGTTCCCGCACCGGCACGGCGCTGGGCAGTTTTGGCACCGGGCAGGGACACCTGACCCCAGCTGGGAAGGGGTGGAAGGTGCTGGGAGGAGGGAACCACCTCTAAAAATAACACGGACTTTGCTTCAGGAGCAGGGCTGCCGCTCCTGGGCAAAGCTTCTCTGAGGGCCAGTTTGGGGCAAAACCCTGCAGTTCCTGGGTTCCGAGTCCCAGCCCTGATTTACCACCCCGGGGTGCCGAGATGGGAGCCCGAGGGGAGGAAGGAGACCACGCCAAGACCATGCCCCAGCCCTCCCAGTGCCCGGCGCCGGGGCCACCCCCGCGGTGGCATCGCCCGCATCCCGGCACCCACCTGCAGAGCGGCATTTTCGGCCGTCAGGTTGGTGTTGTAATCCCAGCTCGCCGAGACGCTCTGGAAGAGGACGAGCTCAGCCGTGCTGTTGTAGGCACTGGCGAAGAGGGCGGCCCCGTTCTCATCGGGTGGGTGCTCGGGGGGCTCCAGGCCAGGGCGGAGAGCGCCCACCAGGCTCAGCCCCAGCAGCAGCCCCAGCGCCGGGGGCATCGCGGCAGGAGAGGGGCACGGAGGCGGGGGCCCGATCGGTGCCTTGCGAGGCAGCTTTGCCTCCGCTGCCGGCTGCTTATAAGCCAGCAGCCTTCGCAGAAACCCTGCCCACCGAGCCTGCCTCCCCTCGCAGATAAGACCGGAGCATTTTGCTCTTCCTTCGGCGGCTCCCGGGCTTGTGGGAAGGAGCCGGGAGCTGCCCTGGGGTGCAAAGTCCCCCTGACGTTTGGTGTGACCCGGGGGGAAAGGGAAGGGGCTGGCTCGGAAGGGAGGGAAGGAGGTGGAGGAGAATTGAGGGAAAGGCAGGAAAAAAGAGAAAGGAGGAGGATGGCTGGGGTGGATGGGGTGGGTGGGGAGGCAGCTCCATCCCTGCAGGGTCCTGGTCCCCTCCCGGCTCGGCACAGCGTAACCAGACCATGGAGCCTGGCAGGATATCCCCTCCCCACACCGGCACCACACGGTGAATGTCCCCAGCAGTGCCTGGCCACCCGCCACGGGACACGAGGGTGAGCTCAGCAGGGAAAACACTCACTTGGAGGGCAGCCAGGGTCCATCTCCTGCTGTTTCTTGCCAAAGTGACCCCCTTCTCGGTATAACCTTGTTTTTCGGAGAAAAGGAGTGTTTCTGCTGGCTGTGAAGGAAAGCCATCTCATCACACCAAGTGTTTTGGACTTGGAGGATTTAGGTTCATGACAAATGAGTAACAAAAAGTTCCTTCAAAATGAAAACCAGACCCATGGCGGTGGGCTTGACAGTTCTTTGTTTCTTTGTTGTTTTCTTCTATTTAATCAAGTAAATCCCTTTTCCCCAGGGTCTGGTCTCAGCCCTGGGAACTGTGCCCAGGCTGAGTTTAGGACCAGGGTTGGCTGAGCCCTTGTCAGGGCCACCACTCCATGGGGACACAGCAGACACCTGCCACAGAGGGTAGAGCTTATTTAGAGGGGACAGACGGAAACCCCTTGACTTCTTGGCCCTGCTGAGAACTGCCATGGCCCCATGGCGTGAGCCCACGTGGTGAGCCCATGGGGACAGCGTGGACCCTCAACAAGGGACAAGTTCTCCAGCCAGGGCTGAGGACTCTACAGGATGTGCAGAGAAATTTCCATACAACAAAAAGGGAAATTAGGAGCCTGGACCCTCTGATTAAACGTCCCTCTAAAATCACAGCTTCCCACTCTGCCCTGCGTTGGCTGATGTGGGCACCAGAATATCCTTCGTCCCTCCTGACCCCAAGCCCATATGTGGGTGCAAACAGCACCAGCACTGCCTACAAGCCTGGACATCAGGGAGCCAAGGGTAAAGCCAACATCCTCCTCCAGTCCCCCCCCGCCCCTTGCTGACCCCTTTCCTCACTGGTCACAGATCTCTGGAAACTCCAGTTTACTGGGAAGTTGGAAAAAAAGTGGTTGGTTTGATTCCAGTTTGGCTGGTGCCCAAGCGCTGATGAATGGAGATTTCCTGCACCCCACCAGCTGTGCTGGGGAGGGGTTTTCCCAGCTCTGGGGCATTGTGGCCTCTGGCACCAGTGGGGCTCTCTGGTGAGTGGTGTGGCTGAAACGGGCTCTGCAATCTCAAGGCGGCACTTCTATCCAGAAACCCCAGGGAGGGAGGCCTTGGCCAAGGTTGGTGTTTCCGATGGGTGACCTCACAGGGCAAGGGAAGCTCTCCATCATTTTGCAGGTGAGCATCTTCCTGCATCATTTTGCAGGTGAGCTGTTACTGTGGGATTTGGTCTGTGCGAGATGTCCTCTCGACAGCTGCATCTCCAAGAATGCCTGCAGCACTGTGACATCCCATCCTAAAAAGCTGTAGCTGGGATCAGGCAGAAAAACATCCTACATGCAGGAGAGTGCTGGCAGGTGAAGTGTCTGTTGGCCCAGGAAGGCAGGTGAGATACCTGCAAGATTTAAGGTGTCTGTTGCTGCCTCTGTGCTGCTTCAAATCCATGCCAAAGATGGGCTCAGAGACCCCCATGGGACACACCATTGGATCAGTCCCTGCCCTCCCCACCCCCTCGCAGGGGGGTGATGGACACCCATCTGCAGGGTACCCGGGGCTACCATCATCACAGACCAGAGGGACAGGAGGTATCGAAGGATGTGAAAAATGTGTTGCCACGGAAACGGATGCTCAACCGCTCACGGGGACGTGGGCTCGGGGGACGCTGGGCGAGATGCGGTGTCCCCGGCGGCTACCCTGGGCTGGGAGGACGCTTCCCATCGCCTTGCATCGCCATCACCAGCTGCATGGAGATGTTGTCCTCCCCCTCCTCACAGCACGTGTGCGAGGACACGTGTGTGATGGCCGGAGCATCTCTGCAACCGCGGTGGTACCTCCCCTGCAACTTGCCCCCAGCATCTTGGATAAGCTCCTTGACTTGTCAGACCTTCAAAATCTCCCTGCCTGCTGCTGGCAGTGCTGGCAGGGGCACCCACTGGGGCAGCCCCTGGCCCCAGAGTCCCCAGAAGAAGGAAATGAGGAGTCCGACAGCAAATATTTCTTAGGGCAGCTTTAAGGTGTCAGCAGTGTGATGGGAGAGGGTGAGCAGTGGTGGCTGTGCAGAAGAGCAAGGATATTGGGACGGCCATGCTGCTGTCTGGGAAGAATTAGTGATTTTTTTGGGGTATATCCCAGCCCTATGGCCTGTGGCTGGGGATGCTTAAACCCATTTCCCCCTTCTTTTATTATATACCATATTTTTGGCTTCTCCATCCCATTTCTCAAAGCACTCAAGGGTGCTTCAAAGCTCCTGTCTGATCCATCTCTCTGAGCAAACAAGTTGTTTCTAGAGGGGAGAGAAAGGACTCTCTCCTGATTGAAACCTCAAAAAGAGCTTTTTTTGTTGTTGTTTTTGGTTTTATTTTTGTTCTGCTTTTTTTGTGTGTGCAGCCTTGTGTGCTCCTTTCCCTGATGGCTGTGGTTTCACGGCCATGGCCTCTCCTGCTCCTGGTGGTACAAGTTACTGCATGGAGAATTTTTTTCCTTCCCCTCTGGACCCTGAGTTTAAAGGCTCCTTCTTTATTTACTGATGAACTCAATCAATTATCATAGTGTATAATTCACTAAGCTGCTTTCCCAGATGTGGTGATGCTGCTGGGAGGGGGGGAACACATCTCCAGTCCAAATTTTTCATATAAACAAACAGTCTTTTTCTAATCCTCACAAAAAAAAAAAGAAAGGAAACATCCCAAGGAACGGTTTGGGGGTTGGTTTGGTCGTTTTTTTTTTTTTTTTTTTCGCTCCCCCCCCCCCCCATTTATTTCAGACCTGTGACTGTTAAAATAATTATGACCCATTAGAGTAAGTACTGTGGCCAGTGCAGCCCCCTCCATGTCACCTGGATTTGGGGACTGGGATGGCAAGAGGCACCCAGGAGTCTTTGCTCCCAGGTCCTGCTGTCTGACTGTAAAGTATCTCTGATGAAGGCTTTTTGCAACATTGTGGGGCTGTTTCCAGCTTTTCCCTGGATGAAAGTTGTATTCAAAGCCTGGTGTGTCCCTGCTGCATGTGGATGGGATGCAATGGGCTGCGGGAAGCTCTCCCCCAGCCCTGGAGCAGCAATCGCTGCTTTATCACCATAAGTGCACACTCAGCTCTTGCCAGAGGCTGAATGCATCAGAAAGGCTCTTTATCAGTATAATTTCCACTCTGCCCCACAAAAAAAACCCAACTTGCCAGCACACACCTGCCCTAGGACAAGGTTTTATGGCCCCAGGGAGGCTGGTTGTGGTGTGGGCATAGGGACGTGTGAGCTGGGCTGTCTGCACGGGGCAGCTTGAGCAAGACCATGTGATTTCCCCAACCTCAGCTCTGGGGGCTCAGTGGAGCTGGAGGTGGATGGGAAGGGGATGGAGACACCGTTTCCACCATAGGCTGTCCTCAGCCGCCACCCCCTGGGCTGAGACCAGCCCCAGGAGCCTGAGGATGCATGTGACATTGCAAGGTGCTGAAAATGCAGCGTGCTGAAGACAGCCATGGGCTCAGGGCACCTAAACGATGCCCACATCTTGGGATGGCCTTAAATAAATGCACGAGCCTGATAGTCAGCCCCTGGGAAGACCCTGGCCATAGTGCAAGCGCTGTTCCCAGTGCAAGGCATGTGGCCGGGAGCATCATGGGGCAAGAAGCAAAAGCCTGGCCAGAAATCGTCCCTCCTCCTTCAGCCCTCATCCCTTGTCCTTCATCCCTCCTCTTTCATCTCTCATCTTTCATCCTTCATCTCTCATTCTTCATCCTTCATTCCTCATCCTTCATCCCTCCATCCGCCCTTCCTTCCCAGTTGGCCAGAGCTGGGCACCGAAATGGGGTGAGCAAAGAGGCCAACATGTTCCCTGTGTACCCATCAGCCAAATAAAACACGGCAAAGTCCATTATTTTCCTGGTTTGGTTTTATTTTTAATTTTTTTTTTCCTTCTTTAATAACCGAAAACAATCCTAGCCCTGAGGCGAGTGAGCGTGACTGCTCGGGGAGCATTAATCATCCGCTGCGAGCCCAGCGCGGGTTATCGTGGCTGTTTATCCAAGCTGCTATTAAAAACCTGCCATAAATGCGCCTTCAGCCTCTTCTGAAAGAGATTAAGTGTTTGCACTGGCTACACTGATCATATCGCCTGCCCAGCTCAGCAAAGTTGTGTTCCTGGAGAGGGGGAGGACAGGGCAGCATAACTGCTGCCAGGAGGAGAACCAGGGTCTTTTCCAGCCGGGCTACTCCGATCCCCAAGAAGGAGCTGGGTTCCCAGGGTGAGCTTCATCCCAGCTGGGAATCACCTTTTTCAGCCTTCATGAGAACCCAGGGAATTGGAGACCAACACCCCCCACCCCACCTCTGATGTGACCCAGCGGGACGACCTGTGCTTAATCCTGAGCTACCCCACAGCTGCTCCCTTGGAGGCCACAGAGCCTTCCAACATGCTTCTTTTTATTTATCTTTTTGCTCATATTTTATGAAAAACTGATAGTTTTGCCCCAGGTTTGGGATTTTGCAGGGAACTGCAGGGGCTGGGGTTGATTCAGGCAACGGCTCGACTATTCTGAGGCAGCTGGGCTCTTGAATCACAACCCTTCAGGGAGACATCTTGCAAATTAGCATTTCTTAGTGATAAAAACTTGATTTAGGAAGGAAAAAAACCACAACACAGACAAAAAACCCAACCACAAACCAAAAGAAGTTAGATCAGCAAAATGGTAATTCGATAATCTCTGGTGGAGAGAGGGGAAGATGTCCCAGACAGGGTGGGAGTGAGCATCTGGGGAGGGCAGGAACTGCTGCTTTTACCACGAGTTATCAGTTGATGAAGTTCCTATTGATCTGCAGGTGATCAGCAGCCCAGGGCAAACCTGGAGCAGGTGCCAGGCTTGGCTGATAGCTGGGACCTTGAGCACCAGCCACTGAGCCGCTTTGACTCACTGATCTGCAGGAATCTGTGACAGCCCCAAGCATCCCTGAATATCCCTGAGCATCCCTGACCATCCTTGAGCATCACTGAACATCCCAGAGCATCGCTGAGCAGCCTCAGGCATCCCTGAATATCCTTGAGCATCCCAGAGCACCCCCCTGAGCAACGTCCCTCAGCAGCCTCAAGCATCCTTGAGCACCCCTGAGCAACCCCAAGCAGCCTCAGGTATCCCTGAGCCCCATGGGTCCATACTGAGGCAGCCAGCGCTGGCCCTGCTGCCTGAGCAGCGCGTGGCCGTCCTGGCAGCGCAGGGACGATTTCATTATTGCCAGCTCGAGGAAAGCTCAGGCAGATTTAATAAAGCCATTATGCCCTCGGCAGTGTCTTTAATTAAAGAGCTGGTTACAAACGGCTCGCTGCTCCCCAGCAAGAGGAGAGTGCTGGCCAGTGTTGGAGGGACTCGTCTGTGGGTGCAGGGGGTCCAGGGACCCCTTAACAAACACTGCCATGTGCCACCCTTGGGTTTGTCCCTGCTGTGTGGGTGGGACAAGTAGCCATGTCCATTTAATGAGCTGGGTTTGAGGGCTGCTGTGTCTTTTTGGCTGCTGAGAGCCGAGCCAGTTCAGCTGGCTGCAGTTGCGAGCAGTTCTGAAGCTGGTCTGTGCTGTGTTACAGCAGGGCTGCTCTCAGCAGCGGGCAAAGCTTTTTGTCTTGCCGAGTATCCTGAAGGATGAACCCTCCAATCTCATTCCCTTTGAAGTTTTTCCAAGGGTTTCAGTTAGACCATAGTGGGGGAAATCCTCTCTCTGCTCTGCCCAAACGCCAGGCCAGCCCTTTCCAGCTGGGGCACAGCCCAACAGCTCAGGGTTTGCAGTTTATGGTGGTTGTTATGGCTTAGCTGATTAACTCTGGTAAACCATTTCCCAACAACAAAGATAAAGCCCGTTTGTAGGCTGGGAGGTGGCAGCAGTTCCTGTGGCAGTGCCAGGCATGGCCTCCCACCACCTCGGGGTTGTTCCCCAAGGGCAAAGGCTTGGGGTGGTGGCCCTGGGACTCTGACCCGGGCTGCAGCAGCACTGGACTTTGCTCTTGGTGTGGCTGGGCTCTGGGGCTGTACTAAGATTTTGGCTCTGATGAATCATGCTGTGGTGATGGTGGCTGCTGTCCAGCTCCGGGGGTTTGTGCCCCATGGTTTAAGTCCCAGGCAGGGGTACAGAATGTGACAGGGATGTTGGGGGAGAACCTCAGTAGGGGTTTTTGGGTGACTTTGCTCAGACAGGTCCGAGGAGTTGAGATCAGCCCCATGTGCCCAAGGGGAAGGGTGCGGCGGGGGGGCGGGGAAACAACCCTGTGCCCAGGCAGAGGTGGTTACACCTGATTCTGCACCAGGGGAGCACTGCATCCCACCAGCCACTCCAGATCCCAGAGTGCTCTGGCTCCTAAGGGTGGCCCAGGGCCAAGGATGCTCCAGACCCTGTCAGCTGCTCCAGATGTGAGGCTGTGCTGGCTCCCATGGATGATCTGGTTCGGGGGTTGCGGCGGGTCCTTTTGGGGATCCAGACTCAAGGATGCTGCCGATCTCACCCAGCAACTCTGGATCCCACGGGTGAACCAGGGCCGAGGATGCTCCAGGTCCTCCCGGCCCGCCGGTACCTCCCCGGGGAGCTGCGCTCGGCGGGCTCCTGGTGACACCTACTGGCACCGTGAGGCACAGACAGACAGACAGACAGACACTGACAGCGCGGGGGGGGCCGGTCCGGAGCCGCTGCTCGTCCCGGTGACCAGCGCTGCATCCCCTGGGGCATCCTTGCCAGGAGGAGCGGGGACGGGAGGGACCGGGGGGCACCCGGGAGGGGACCCTCGTATGTCCCTCCATCTCCCCCCGGATCCTTTCTCCAGGCTTTTCTCCCTCGGGACCTCCCATGGGGAGTGCAGGATGTGGCTGTGGGTGCTGGAGAGGCTCCCGGGGAGC
>JANVCC010000065.1:449544-469120 GCA_025345505.1 Todiramphus chloris collaris | reverse complement strand
CCCCCCCCCCCACCCCCACCCCCCCCCCCCCCCCCCCCCCCCCCCGCGCCCGGCGGGGGGGGGCCCCCCCCCCCCCCCCCCCGTTTTGCCATGGCTCCGTTGCCTTGCCAACGCCGGTGCCCTGGCCCTGCTCAGCCATCGCCACCCTGCTCAGCCATCGCCACCCTGCTCAGACATCGCCACCCTGCTCAGCCATTGTCACCCTGCTCCTCGCACCCGGCAGACACAGGTAGGGTGCGGGGGGGGGGATGGGACAGGGGAGGGGGCTGTGTGGGTGCCCGCCTCCAACCCCCCCCCCGTCCTCCCAGCGCATCACTCTCGCCCTCCCGGTTCGGAGCGGGAGCGAACCCCTCCCCTGCGTGAGCCGCTACCCCCACCGAGAGCAGAGACACCCCCGAGAATCCCCCCACGGGTCTGGGGGAGGGGTCCCAGCCGAGGCCATGGTCTGGGGCTGCTGGAGTGTCCCCCTCCCCGGGCCACGTCGGGAGGGTTCAACTGCAGCCACCTCCCCCCCCCCCCAAAACCAGGGAGCAACGCCTTTGCCTGGGGAGGGGGGGTTGGGGGGGAGGGAGGGGCAGGGGCTCAGTTGGTGGGGTCCCCAACACAGGACGGCTTTGCAAAGGGGCTTGGCTGCCTCCGGCTCCCCCCGTGCTGGGTGTTGGCTCAGCGCAGGGAACGGGACAGTTTGAGGGCTAATGGGGTGGGTTTGGGGCTAATGGGGTGGGTTTGGGGCTAATGGGGTGGGTTTGGGGCTAATGGGGTGGGTTCAGGGCTAATGGCCAAATCGCAGAGCCCAGCACAGACCCCCACATGTCCCGGTGTTCAGGGGGCTGTGCTGGGGACCAGGCTGATGCCCTCTGCAAATGCCAGCGGGTCCAGGTGTTTGCATCTGGCAGGAGGACACATGGTGGTCAGGATGGAGCCCCATGAGCACCCATTGGGACCCCCACCGGGTCTGGCAGCCCCGCGGCAGTAGTGAGAGTCTGGGGGCGCTGTTATGATGCAGGAAGGAACCGATGCTTCTTGCTGTCACCCCCACCCTGGCCTGGTCCCTGTCCCCATCCCGCAGAGCACCCCATGGCCCCGGGCGGTGAGGGCAGGCGGCCTTTGCAGTAAAACCTAATGGGATAAACCAATTCCCTTAACCCACTTATCCGGCTGATCCAATAAAGGTGGCTGGGAATAAAGCGTGTGCATGGTCTTAATGCATCTGCCCCCCCCGGCCCCTCGCCGCCTCCCCGCACTCCCCCCAGCACCGTGGGTCTGTCTGCAGCGGCTGCCTGGGTGCTCCTCCCCAGCGAGGTGGGGGCAGAGGTGGGACCTTGGACCCTGGGGCTGGGACGTGGTGGTCCTGGCTGGCGGGAAAGCAGGAGAAGTGGCTGTGCCAGGGGAGGCAGCTGATCCCTGGGCCAACGAGGAGCATCGGGGGATAACCCAGCACGAAGCACAAGGTGGGTGCAAGTGGGATGTGGGGGCCATGGGACAGCTCTCGGGTGCGGCTGCAGCACAGCTGGGGGACTCCGCGTGTCTGTCCCCCCATCGCTGGGGTTTGCTCAGCCCCATGTCCCCAAGGACCATCCGTTTTGCTGGGGGCAGGGGGAGTCCTGAGCAACCTCATTGGTCCTTATGCTCCCTTCCTCTAGCAGGGTTTGGGGGGGTTTGTTGTGGTGGGTGAGCTGGGGAGGGTGTGAGGGTGGGACATGGATGGGATGGGATGGCATGGGATGGGATGGATGGAGATGGAGGGACAGGGATGAAGGGACAGGGATAGAGAGACAGGGATGGAGAGGCAAGGATCAAGGGACAGGGATGGAGGGATGGTAATGGAGGGATGGGGATGGAGGGATGGTGAGGTTGGAGGGCTGGGGCAGGCAGGATGTGGGCAGGGGCAGGCAGGTAGAGGCAGGAAGGCAAGGGACGCAGCACGGGGCTGGGAGTGCCAGTGGCCCGGAGCCGCTGCCAGCTGCGGGTGACGCACCAGGAAGCGCCCGGCTCCTGGCAGGTGAGGGTGGAGCGGCTGCAGGACCCACACCGGGACCATCCGGACAGGACCCCAGTGCCACACGGGGCACCTGTGGCCTCACTGCCCTGCTCTCTGTCCCCACAGGCCGGCATGGATGGGGCTCTGCCGGCCACCAGCCCCGCCGGGCTCTCAGCCTACGTGGCCGTGTCGCAGGTGCTGGGCCTGACGCTGCTGGTCACCACTGGAGCCTGGCTGGGCCGCTACCGGGGCGGGGTGGCCTGGCACAGCTCCCTCCAGTTCAACATCCACCCCCTCTGCATGGTGCTGGGCATGGTTTTCCTCCAAGGTGACGGTGAGCAGGACAAGCTCCCAGAGCTGCAGCTGAGCAGGGAGCGAGGGGGACAAAATGATGACAAATGAGACTGGGAAGAAGCTCCGGGACTCCCCTGCCTGCAGCACCCTGGGAGATACGGGGTGCTGGGGAGGTGGGGGAATCCCATAGGTGCTCATCTACCCTCTCTCCCACAGCTCTCCTGGTCTACCGGGTCTTCAGGCACGAAGCCAAGCGCTCCACCAAGGCACTGCACGCGCTGCTCCACGGCCTGGCCCTGGTCATCGCCCTCGTGGGTGAGCACGGGGGCTGGGATGGGCGGATGGGGCTGGATCCTGCCCGGGGGTGATGGGCTCCTCTCTGCAGGTATTGTTGCTGTCTTCGAGTCCCACCGGACCAAGGGCATCCCCAACATGTACAGCCTGCATGGCTGGTGTGGGATGGCCGCCTTCGTGCTCTACCTGCTGCAGGTGAGGGCTGGGGACCCCCTGGGCACCCGGGGGGGGGGCAGGGGGGATGAGACCATGCAGTGCCCAGTAACATCCCCGCACCCCCACAGTGGCTCCTGGGCTGTGGTTTCTTCCTGTTCCCTGGGGCCTCCTTCTCGCTGCGCAGCTGGTACAAACCCCAGCACGTCTTCTTCGGCATCGCCCTCTTTGTCCTCTCCATTGCCACCTGCTTGCTGGGCATCACCGAGATGCTGCTCTTCAACATCAGGTGGGTAACTGAGGTGGGGGGGGAAGTAGCCCCTGCAGATCCCCCTGACCCCCAGCAAAGGGCTGCTCCCCGAGTCTGGCTCCTGCCCAGGCTGTGGCTCTGTGGCTGTTCAATCTCCCCTGGAGGCCTTCAGTTCTGTGCTGCTGAGTCACTCCCCAGCTGATGTTTAACAAGGGCTGGATCCTGTGACAGCTTTCTTCAGGGATGGGGATAAAACACCCACACCCACCGTGCCTTGCCACAGCCGGGTGTTTCCAGAACACCCCCTGGGATGCTCATGACCCCAAGGTCATGGTGATGGGCCCAGCTGCACAGCGGGGTCCCCTCCAGCTCTAGCACTGTGGGGACACGGCAGTGGGGCACCCCAGGAGCCCCCTCGCTCTGGCTGGGGGAGAACATCTGGCAGGGGAGGTGCTGCGAGGTGCCTATAGCCCCACTATGGGACCGTGCTCCCAGTTTTATCTGTTGTCACCAAGTGTCCACCCCTGAAGCGAGCAGCACCCGGGCACTCCTGTCTTGCTCTGATTTGGGGGAAGGGACCTTTCCCAGGTTGCATGCCTGGAGCATGAGGATGAGGAGGGGGTCCCAGCCAGGGCAGGCACAGGCCACCCACACGCTGAGCACCCCGCTCTGCTCCCGCAGGGACTCCTACAGCCACTTTGTGCCCGAGGGCATCCTGGCCAACGCCCTGGGGGTGCTGCTGGTGGCCTTCGGGCTGGTGCTGGGCTACGTGCTGACACGGGACGACTGGAAGCGCCCGCCCCTGGCCGAGGAGCTCGCGCTCTCCATGGACTTCAAGACCCTGACGGAGGGCGAGAGCCCCGGCGGTGGCAGCCCGTGATGTCCCCAGCGCCCTGGTCCCCAGCATGGGCTCCTCGTGGTGTCTGTGGGATGTTCCTGTGTACCCCGTCCCCAGTGTCCTGGGGGTCTGCCCAGCTCCGGGTGACAAGGACGGCTGGGGACGGACACGCTTGTTGGTGTAATGCTGCCTGTTGCATTCAGACTTGCTCAGCCTTCATCTTCCTCAGCCCTGCCCTGCACAGCCCCCGGTGACCACCCTGAGCCTGTCCCCAGCCCCGTGGGGACAGTGGTGCTGCAGGCAGGGGCTGCAGTGGAGCTGGGGCCTGAAGGGTGGGGGTCTCCAGGCTGTGCCCTGCTCTGGGGCCAGGGGGTGTGAGCTGGGAAAGCCCGCTGCCAGCAGCCGAAGCCCCAGGCCCGTTCCTGTTGCCGATGGGCAGAAGGGGGTTTGCCTTCACTGAGATTTCCCACTTGCTGGCCACTCATCACCTCGCAGTGGGGCCACCCGTGGGGGCTGCTCCCCCCAACCCAGGGCTCCCCAGGGGCTTGGAGCGACCCGGTGTCTGTGCAGGTTCCATCTCTTCATGTCCGGAATGTTGTCCCCTCTCGCATGATGTTTTGTCTGCTCAGTGGATGCTCCCAACCCAATAAATGTTTGCAGCTAACCTCGGCCTCTTCTCATCTCTGCTCCCCCACCTCATCATTCTGGGGTTCCCCTGAGCTCCTGAGCACCCAGAAGAGGAGCTGCCCGAGGGGCTGGGGAGGGCAGGGTGGGTATTATGGGATGGGATTGTCCTGTCTGGGCCCTGTGCCATACACCTGGCACTGCAGAGGTCAGCAGTCGCTGCATGAGGGACCCCACGGGGACAGCTCCAGGGTCTGGATGCGCCCATGGAAGTGGAGGAGACCAACTGCCAGGAGCAGGTGCATCCCCGAGATGGGGGCTGATCTCTGCTGAAACCACCCCTCTGACCTCTGGCCTGTGGCACAGGCAGTTACGCGGGTGAAGCTCCCGGAGCCCGGTAAAGGCACAAACCCAACCGGGCGGTTTTTGGTCACCACGCTCCCCGACGAGCTGCATCCTTCCAGCCAGTGCTGTGCACCCAGCTGCGAGGCCAGCAAACCTGAGCCGGAGCTGGGGATGCAGTGAAGAGACACTGGGGGTCCTCCAGTGTCCACAGTACCACTGTGCTCCCCGGAATTCCATTCAGGAAACTGAGGCAGTTCCCTCCCCTGTTTTACCAACAGCCTGTTGCTAGCTGCGGAGCAGCGCTGCCGTTGCCCCCTCCTGCTCCTGGTGGTGACAGGTCCCCGTCCCCATCCCCGGAGCGGAGAGCCAGACCCGACCCTCGCACCATCCCCAAGCCCCCAGGTCACTGCCGCGCGGAGAAGCCACCGCAGCACTCCTGTGGGGAAAAACACCAGGGCAGGTGCCGGTTCCAAGTGTTAACCATTTATAAATAAGTACATTTTTTTTCATACATACAGTTTTCATTGTACAGATTACAATCTGTATACATTGGTGGTGGTGGGGGGAATGCATTCTTTTGAACTTTTCACATCTATCTCACAGCTCACATGTACAGACAAGAAAACTCTGCTCAAGCAAATACAGCGAAGGAAAAAAAATGTTTTCTTCTTTCCTTATACATGAGAGGCGAAGGCCTCCGCTGTCGGCAGGGGCTGCTCTTCCCACTGCACAATATCACGACTGTGCGGTGTTCAATATATCAGTAGAGAGAACAGAACATGCATTGAATAATATACTGTACAGAGAGAAAGTCCTTTACATCAGAATTATAGAAAAGCTAAAGGAAAATTGAAGTGTCTTAAAGATCTTCCCAGCAAGTGTCTCAGAGGATGGCAACCAGGGGGCTGTACAAAGCACGGGGCGGGTGTGCCGTACGCGTTTGTACCCAACTTGGATCCTCGCGGATGGGGACGGGAGGGAGACGACAAGGCTGATGCAACACTATGGGAAAGGAAAGGCTGGACGGGGGTGGCACCGGCAGCACTGGCAGAGTCCACACAAGTCTCTGGGCTTTATCGGTGGAGCAACAAACCGGACTTTACGCAGCGTGCAGTGCTGCTCTGTCTGGCTCGGCAGCCCGCAGCGAGGCAGACCCACCGCGCAGCGACCCCCGTTCCCTGGGCGTGAGGATCAACCACCGACCCACCCGGCGCGGCCCCGACCCGCAGCCCCACCGCCGCCCCCAGCCAGCGTCACACAGTCTTTTGGCAAAAGCAGCCCCTCTGTTTTCCCGCCTTAGGATGCGATCCTGTCGGATGGGACCTGGCTGCTGACTCCCCAGTACCGTGACAGCTAAAAAATGAGCAGGAGGAAAGGATACGGCGGGCAGGGTTGGTGTCCGTTGGCTTTCCCGGTGATGGTCGTGCTGTGTTTTCTCTCAGGCAGGTCTGTAACGGTTGCGGTGAGATCCAGCTGTATAGTCAGGAGTTGGACACGAATGCATCTTGCTAAAGAATTGAGCCCTTAGTGGTTTGTATTAGAAAAAAGAGTTTGATTGAATGAAAATCCAGCAATTATTCACATAAATCTGAAAAAAACGCAGATTAACTTTCAACCATTGTGCTTTGTGTCCAACACGCGCCCCACCAGACTTCACGTCGAGCAGCCAGCACAGGGTGAAGGCATTTATCCGCAGAGGTCCCAGCGGGTACGACAGCTCTTCCTCTAAGCCCTTGGTTAAACACCGTTAGAAGTTTGCCGGTAGAAGAGTGATCTTGAATTCCCAAGACTAAAGCAAAGTACAACCACCAAAGAGCTCCGGACAGCTCGCCGGGCACCCCGCTTGGCAGGGGATGCGGAGGACGAGCAGGCACGCCGGCTTGCTTTTCTCTAGATAAGGCAGAGCTGGCACTTGGGTTTTAGCTAAACTTCTTCTGGGGAACCCTGAATATACAGCAACCTTTGTACAAATTTAGTAGCCACCCTGGTTCCAGACCTAATCCAAGTGTGGTTTAGGTGTCTGTCGTACGTACGTGCCGACGTTGACGCTAGCCAAGCGGTTTCATTTACAGACAGGTTAAAGAAAAGAAAAAAAAAACCCAACTCAGAAGTTCAGTGCTTGGATGGAGCCAGATGCAGGCACCGGTGCCAGGCGGCAGGCAGGCAGACGGCTCGGCTGACTGGGAGCTGCCTGCCCTGTGCCCTCCTCAGCCGCAGCGCAGAGGAGGCAGCTCAGGCTGCGCGGCACTTTTGCCTTCGGAGACCGATCCCGAGGGATCTCATCTTTGTAGACCCCTCCCATTCCTGAGCGCCAACGACTCTTAGCACGGCTCTCCAGTCACTCCCAGCCCCCGCAGAGCCCCCACCAGTGGGAATCCCCTCCCCTGGGACCAGAGCATCCTCCCAGGCTGGGAGACCAAGCCAGCATTGGTGAATCCGCAGCAAGGGACGCGGCAGAGACCAAGGCCTGAAGCTGGGAGAGATTTCAGCGTGGCAGCGGCAGCACCAGGGCTGTGGGCAGAGGACGAGAGACACCTCGTGGGAAGGCTGGCTAAATGCAGGGGTTGGCCTCAGCGCTGCCTACCCGACATGCTCTGAGAACCAAACCTGGAGGGTTCAGCATCACCAAGAGCCTGGTTTACTTGGTGCACCCAAGAATCCTACTCGCTTGCACGCCAGGGGCTCACCAGCGGTGCCCCTGCACCGGGGAGGGGAGAGAGGCACTGGTGGGCACCATCGTCCCACATCTTCATTACTCAAAGAGTCATTAAATACGTAGCACAGACGGACAAAACAGCACCGGGTCTGAAACTGTGCGGCATCTCAGGTGACAGGGTGAAGGGATGTCAGGTGAGATCCGAGCCTCGTGCTCCACTGAGCCGTGTCTACCGCGGCACTTCACGACGGGACCACGCGTGACGGCGCGACGCAAGACGGCCTTGGCTTTTCACCCGCACCAAACCTGAACTGTGACTTTGAGGACATGGGGGACCGGGTAAAGAACAGGCTTTTCCAGGAGAGGTGTGCTCCTCACCCACCCAGGAACCACAGCAGCCATCCTGCCTCAGCTGTCCCGAAGAGAATTGCTGGGGAAGGGCTTTAAAACCACTGCAGAGAGTTTTGTGATTAAAAATTACTCAATCTGGTGATGCTTATATACAAGAGTCAGTTTTGTGCTATAAATGTTCTGATTCATTGCTTTGTTTCTTTTTTTCTTTGCTTTCGTTTTTTTGAAAAATACACTAAGAGACAAGAGCTGTTTTGCTATTTTTCTAATGAAGACACTACTTAACGCTTAAATATCCAGTATTTATCATAGTAACAAATTCCAACAGTAAAGTGCACCCATTTACAGAGAACAGATGGAAAACCATTAGTGCAAGAATCCCGTGAAAAAAATGCTAACGCGTGGTATCGTGAAAAAACCTGCACGCCGCAGTATTTGAGCCATCTTCCAGCTTGGCGTTTCGTGTTCAAGTGTGAGCTGGTTTCTTTTTTCCCTTCAAAACCCCTTTCGTAAACCCAGAAGTTCTCCGCAGCAGCGCCGCGAGGGGACGGTTCGGGAGGACAGCACCGGGAGCACAAGGCAGCCAAGAGCGAGCGCAACGCGCGGGCGGTTCCGGCGTCGCCGCTCTTGGAGCGTCCCGTTCACGCCGCAGCGGAGGCAGCGGGCTGCCGGCCGCGCACACCGGGACCGGGCTGAGTTTGGTTACGTTTTTCCTTTTATAAAGGTGCAACTAAAGGGAGGGAACCACTCGCTCGAGCAGGAAGCGGGAGGATGGGAGGTGCTGAGCGAAGCACCCGGTGCCTCTCCAGAGCTGCCGGCTCCGGGCACGCTGGATGTCGAGGAGAAGAGATCGGTTATTCTGGACAGAGCTGAACATGCTGCTTCAGGAGTGGAAGCAAAAAAGGCATCACAGGCCCTTTGCAAGGACAGAAGTCGTGCATGGAGCCGAGTGTCCCCGCAGACTACCAAGGGGTCCCGCACCAGCTTTAAAAAAGCCAAGAGCCAGCACCGCGTTGCACCTCGAGAAAGAAAACATCAACCTCAATCCGAGTACCGGTTTGGCCAGAGACCAAACAGCCTGAAAGAGCACAAAAATCACCAAACCCCACAGAGGAAAGACCCCTCCAACGCTCTGGCGTGTCTGTAAGACACAAGGCTCCACCGCCCCGAGGTGAGCACGCCTCAGTTCCTCCGGGCAAGGACAGTGCAATGAGATGCGCAGAACAACAACAACAGCAACGCAGCCCCATCAAAGCCAGGGTTTGCACCAAGCCCTGAGCTGGTGTAAATGGATGCAGCTGCACCCCCACCGCGCAGGGGATGTGCTCGTTCACACCAGCAGAGGTTGGGCCCCGTCTGATTTGGTCTGGGAAGCCTTGCCATCGATTCACGTAGCCCTTTGGGAACACCGAAAGGTATCGCTCCTCTCGCTCGGCACTGGCAGCGCGCCCGAGAGTGATGGGAGTTGAGCTTTGCCGTGGGCAACAGGCACTAGTTTTACTTTAAAATAAGCTCTCCCCCTGGACCATCCCACCCTTCCCCCTCAGAAACTGAAAAGGCAGATGACGAGCCCACCAGTAAGAAATGCAGCTGGAAAGAAAGCCCCTCCACCTCCCCTCCCCACCCCCACAATAAAAGAAAATTTTAAAAAATTAAGAGAATAATTGAAGAATGATTGCAAATCCTGTAAAGAGGATTTTGGAAGCATCCCCTGTTTTTCACACTGGCTTGATGTGACTGGATTTGCTTTTTAAATAAAATAAACAACCCAAACCAAAAAATGTCCTGAAGTAGACTGCATAAATAAATTAGAAATCTCTCTCTTTTTAACCACAGCTCCTTAAAAATGGCAAACCTGGTCTCTAGCACTCCAAGGTATGGAACAGGGCATCCCTTATCCAAGATTTCGGGAGCAGATCTCAGAGGAGCGAGCCGAGGGGAGGGGGATGCTGCAGGGCTGGGTTTGCCAAAGGACCCCTCCTGCCTCGGGAACCGGTGTGCCGCTTTCTGCATCCTCGTCGTAAGAAAAAAAGAATTAAAACCGGCAATTTTCATCTTTGCATCCCATTTCCTATGTCAGATTTTCTTTTCTTTTTTTTTTTCCTTGCACCAAATGAACCCCCCCCAACAACAGCCCCGGTGAGAACGCGGCTGTTGCAGGCGAGGCACGGCCATCTGCTAACAGCGCGGAGAAGGTGTCGGTGCGCTCCCAGTTCACGGACAAGACATTTCTGTCCAATTCCCTCAGCTGATTAAAATGCTTAGGAAGAACCAACTTCAATCTAACCAATGCTTGTAAAACGCCCCAGAACAAACCAGTGCCAGGGCACCCAGCCGGGAGCTCGCAAAGCAGCAAAGTGTTGTGTGACCCCCCCCCGGCACCCGACGACACGACTGAACGAGGAAGGAATCCAATTCGGATTAAACCACTAAGAACCAGATGAAGCAGGATGGTTGTTGTGCGTGACTATTGGGATGAAAACACATCGTGCCCTTGCTCACCGAGAGTAATTTGCTCTTTGGGGGCAAAGAGCTGAGTGACCTGGCTGGCACAGGGACCGGTGGATGTGGCCTTGGGAAAGGCTCCTGTGATCCCTGCTCCGCTCCCGCTAGGAATTCCCATCAGAACCGAGCAAAGAGCTCACAGAGACAAAAGAAACCGATTTAAATTCGACACGACTGTCTCTTGCAAACGAGCTGGTCACCTCCCACTGCGCAGGGGCTATTTCTGGACCACCCCACACCACGTACTAAGATCTCCTGGTTGGGAACTCGGCTGGAATTGGGCAAACGGTACTGGCTTGGCTGATGTTGGCTTCACGGTCAGCTGGGGAACGAAAGGGCTGGAGCACGTGCATGGCTGTCTGACCACCACACAAAGTACCGGAGCAACTTGGTCATGTAGCTACCAAAGAGAAATAAAAATAATAATATGCATGGAAATCAAGCTTGGAAGTGTGTGCTGAAAACATGAGGGTCTTACTCCAACAAGCGTCTTTTACACATTAGACTCCACAAATGGTCTCTTTGGTTTGATTGGGGATGTCTGCCCTTGCCTGGAGTCCCTGGAGAGCTGCCTGTAGAGGTTGTCCTGGTAGGCCTGCGCCACAGGCAGCGTCCTTGCCACCTTGACGTCGGGGTACGAGGAGGCTTGGGTGACTCTCTCCAGGAGGTCTCCCCGGGACCCATTGGCCAGCATCCCATGGGGGCTGTAATAGTCTTCCTCTAGCAAATGGCCATTCTGTGCATTGTTGGTTTTGTTATAAAAGGCAATGTTGCTGATTGACGAAGGCGGGCTAAACGACTCCGGCTGGGGGAGGTTGCCAGGAGACGTAGGACTAATGACAGTGTCCACCGACGACACAGCCCAGGTCCGGTTCTGCTGATGGAGGTGGGGGTACTGCTGAGTCCGAGCGGTTTTATCTATGATTCCCATGAACGGCGTGGTCCGGGAACGGGCGGGCTCGCTGGGGTAACCCCCCTGCGTGGGAGAGACCGGAGAAAGTTCATCGCACGATCGGTCGTAAGCTGGCTTGAGAGGAATCTCCATTTGCTGAATCGACGCGGAGGGGCGGAAGTTGGGAGTCAGGTTGGAGGTGGAGGAGATGCTATTGCTGGAAGGAGAGAAGCGGAGGCCAACGCTCTGAGAGTGGAGCAGAGGCCTTGGAGTCGGCGGGTGAGGCTTGATTTCACTGGGATTAACCGTGATAGGCCTTCTTATGAGGTGAGACACATCTGGAGAGCCCAGCTGGCTGGCGGGGAGGGAAGAACGCTCCAGGTCAAGCTTCGAGTGACACACCGGATAGTAGGAAGCAGACTGGCTTCGCCCGATCTGAGGTGTCTGGCTGTATCTCATGCCCCCCCTGTACGCCGAGGACGGTCTCTGCGGAAGGTCTTCTTTAGCCAGCCCTCCGTGCTGGCAGATGGCTCCCGCGCTGAGGCTCGCCTGAACGTGCTGCACTGGTCTGCTGTCACCCACGATGCCGCCGATGGAGCCCTGGTAGACCAGCCTGCTCTGGCTGACTCCCATTTCCCCCGACGCCGGCTGGTACTTGCTGGCCATCGAGTGGGCGACCTGGCTGTAAGCACCGGTTGGGATTACGGTACTCGAATGGACGGCTGAGCTGGGCTGGTTGCTCCTCACGATCTGTGCCTTGGCGGGCTGCAGCCTCAGCCCCTGCTGCGGCACGGCCACGGGGAGCTGGGGCATCTGGAAAGACCTCTGCGTCATCTTGGACAACGGAGACTTCGGTCTGCCGGGGAGCTGGCTGACTCCGCTCGGTTCCTGCTGGTAACGCACTGGGGAACCGGACTGTGACCTGTAAACGCTCATGCTTTCTGCTGGGGGGCTGGCGCGATACTGAGGAGCTCTGCGAAGAGGAGAAGGTGGTGGGCTTTGATATTCCTTCCCTTGGCTTCCGACAGGAGGTGGGCTGAAGCGGTAAGAGGAGCCCTGGTGAGCAGGGGACGTGTGCGGAGGACTGGGCCGGTAATGTGAGTTTTGGTGCGTCGGAGACAGAGCGGGAGACGTGGACTGGTACCCTTGCCTGGTTGGTGAACCCACGGAGCTATTGGACCTGAAATCAAAGACCTGATGAGAGCCAAGAGGTGAGCCAGAAATATAGGCTGAGTCCCTGTGAGCTGGGGATGGGGGTGGGCTCTGGATGATGGGCAGCCCTTGGTTTGGCCTGGACTCTGTCTGCAAGCCAATGGACACGTTTTCTACATCCTGCTCAAGGTATTCCTCCTCAAAGATATCCTGCACAGAATAGAGCTCTTCGTGCGGGGCTTCAGGCTCAGGCTCCACCGGGAGCGGTGCCTGTTGCTGCTGCTGCTGCTGGACCTGCCTGCACTCCTCTTCCACCCGCAGCAGCAGCCGCTGGATCTCGCGGTTGTTGGGACACAGCTTGATGGCCTCGTTCAGGTCCTCCAGGGCTGCTGAGAACTGCCTGCTTGACAAAAGGACAGAAACGAGAACTGAAGTTACCGTGGCTCTGAGCATGGCTCGTCCGTGTGACCGAGGGAGACGTCTCCGATCGCTACCACTCGCTGTGCCCCGAACTCCGCCTGACGTGGCCCCCACCCTCGGGTTTATTTTATTCAAGCTGAAGGAAAACACTGCCGGCCATTCAGGAGAAGAGGGCAACAGGGTCCTGAGATGGCACAACCCTTCATTACCGCCGAACTAATTACTCCTCACAGCGTCGCCACGAGCTTGCATAGCCACGGTGTGCTAGCAAAAGGGAAACCAAAGCACCGCTAACCTCACCCGGCTCGCTCGCTTGTGCCGCAAGCAAGTGCAGCTTGGACGGAGCTGGAGCCGCTTACAGCAGGGAAAATTTAACTTCTGCCTGATGCCAAGACCACACAGCATCAGGGCTGGCTCCAGAGCTCAGGGGCTCCCAGGGGTCAGCGCCTCAGGCAAGGCTTGTCTCTCTGGCTCTGCAGTGGCTCCAGCTAAGTTCTTCAGAAGGAAGGGATCAAGCAAGGTCAGGGAGCCCACGAGCATCCCTGGGAAGCCTCTGCAGGGGAAAGGCCAGGCTGTGAGGAGAAAAAGGGAGGTGGGGGTTCGGGGAAGGGGGTTGTCATTTACAGGGACACTGCTTATAGCAAAACCATCTGTTTGAACCTGATTGTCATGCTGGGGGGATGATCGGGGAGAAAAACTCCCCAGCACCTGCCAAGACCAGCCTAAGCTTTTGCACAAGCCATTGAAAACCAGGTGGAGGAAGGAAAAGTCTCCTGTTCCCCGGCCTGTGCTGCCGGGCACAGACTGGGGAACATGAGGGGAAAAATCAAAGTGGTGACAGTTTCTGCTGGAGAGACCTGGGCAGGAAAGGACACTTGGGGAGGCTGCTATCATCGGGAAAGGAAATTGGTTCTTGGGCTTCTTTACCAGTGTTTTGCAAACAATGGAGAGGAAAACGGTTAAAGGGAACGGGGAGGTCACTGTGGCTCAGCTAGCAGGGCTCTTGGCAGAACAGAAGGTCACAGCTTCACCTCCCCCATCCAGATGTGGAGGACCAGGCTGCGCAGCATCAGCTGGGCCAGGAGCCCGGCTCCACACGTGCCTCCAGCATGGGGGTCACACGGTGTCCGGGGGGCTGCGATGTTTGTGCAGGGGGACCCGACGTGCCTCCAGCTACTGGTGACTGCACGGCCACACAAGGTGCCTTGGCTGCCATGTAAAACCAGGACGCGTGCCATGACAGTGTGCCTGGCCCTGTCTCCAGGGACAGGAGATTCTGAACAACTCCAAATCAAGCCCTCCTGCTCACTGTAGGACTGGCATTGATGGGTTCTGAGATCAACCTAATCTTACATCTTTTCGGCCTTTGGGGAGGTTAATGAGGGAATCCTCTGGGCTCCATCTGAAATGCAGAGGGATCCCAGTGCCACAGCTCTCTGGGAGTTGGTTGCAGTGCTCTGAGCACAAGCTACAGCTGAAAGCTTAGCGGCTGGCACTTGTCTGCACAGCCACTGCATAACCACTGCACAGCCCCTGCACAAGCACTGCACAACCGCTACACAACTGCTGCACAGCCCCTGCACAAGCACTGCACAGCCCCTGCACAGCCCCGGCAGTGTCTGCCTTGCAGTGTTGCAGGACAGAGTGACAGATTGTAAGGCCACCCTGAGGAATGAGTTTGCCCTCCCGTGTAACACAGCCCACGGGGCCTCCCCAGTCAGATTTTGCCTGGAGTCCAAGTTGTGGTTGAACGAAAGTGCATTTTTAAAAAGAACACCCAGCTTTGGTGCGAAGGTGCCCTGCGTAGTAAGATGTTCAGACAAAGCTCAGCTAAGGCAAACCTCTCAGAGCACTTGCATTCCGCTGCCTCCAGAACCACCAAATGAGGGAGGGTGCTGCTTTGGTGTCTGAGAGGTCTGGGATCTCACTAACGAACCTTCCTTTGCCATTCTTCAGCGGGATGGTTTTGCAGGGTGGATTCCCACATCGGTGTGGCCAGGCTCCTCAAGGAGCCCAGCCCCTCGCACCCTCTCCCCCTCTCTCCTCACCTGCTGCTGCGCTTGGCCCTTGCTCTTGCATAGAAAGCTTCGTACGATTTCGGTTTCAGCTCCAGTGCTTTAGTAGCAAATTCCTCCGCCATTCCAAAATCCTGCCATTACAATAGGTGTGCAGATAAGTGAGTGAACAGATACAGAAATAAAGATATATACAGTTCAGGAAGCAAACAAACAATATGGACTGGGTTTTTTTGCTTTTTTTTTTTTTTTGCATGTACAATGGAACACTTGATGGCAGCGGAATGTTTGTGTTCTCAACGTCACTTACAGCCCGCGAGCTATGGGGGCACGTCCAAAGACGCCAAGTCCTCTCCGAGCTGTCAGCGCCCACAGAGGCCAGCGTGCCACTGGCTCCGGTCTCACTCATTGTGTCCCCAGCAAGTGCATGCAATCCCTCTCCAACAACCTACAGTCTTGAGGAAACATCTGCTCTCCCGGAGGCTGGAATGTTATCTCATGAAGGATTTTTTTTTCCCACAGTTGAAAGCGGTGGGAAACCTTTCCCATGCCTGCTGCTTCCCACTCTGCCACACGTCGACAGATTTTGAAGGGGCTGAATAAAGCTGCACATGAAGGCAGGGACCACGGCATCCAAGCAGCTACAGACAGGACTTGCCGGGCAAAGGTCTCCTACCAGTGCACCCGTCCCACTGTTCCTTGCCTCTTCCCTACACCTCACTGGGGAGACGAGTTTGGGAGTGGGGAGGGAGAGGGTGGCAGCGTGGGATGGAGACAGCTCTGGGTGCTCTCGAGTGGCCGTGCCAGGAGATCTGACTCTCAGCTGTGGTTAAAACCCTCCGGCTGTCTTCCCTTCCCTGCTCCCAAATGCTTCACATGCCACTGAGCTCAGCACTTGAGACCTCTGCCCGGTGGAGGGGCTTTCATTTCCCCACCACTGCTCTGGATTGCTGCCTTGGGCTGTCACCCCGAGCAGTTCTGGGGGAAAGGACTGGACAGGTACTCCTGACTTGCTCAGAAACTCAGAAAGTGAGCTCTTGCCATCTGGGCACCAGCCTGGGGCAGCTCATGCTTTTGTTTGCACCTTCAGTTAGGAAAGAGCTATTGCCCAGCAGACTAATCTGGGACTGTCATCCAGACTGGCCTCATCCCCGGGTGCAAAAACTGCTGGAGGAATCGCAGGCCTCTGAAATTTTCCACCACAAAACCTGTGATTCTCCAGTTAACAATAAACTGAAAATCTTGTCCTTAAAGCGCAGGCTCAGCTGCGAGTTGCTTCTGTAAAGAGAGGTTCACACTTTGCTCTACAAACCGCGTTGCTTGGTGACCAGCATTCCAATTTTACTTCCAACGCTTTCCATCTTTCTCCCTCCCAGCTCAAAGAAATGAAGGTGTCACAAAATCCCTTTCCTCTCCGGTGTGTTGCTGGTGGAGATTTCGCTTTCCCAGTCTGTGGAGGTGAAAGGCTCTGGTTGCAGAGCAAGGGGGAGGTGGGAGCTGCCTGCTGGAGGGGCAGACAGGCTGCAGGAGCCGGTCGCTAGGTGCTGCTGGGTTGGGGTGGGGAGAGGAGAGTGATCAGGCAGTTCTGGGAGCAGAGGGAGCGTGTGGGGGTGTTTCTGGATGAGTCACTGCCCTGGGGAAAGTGCTAGCCCCCTAAGCATATGCTCCTTCATTTTAAATTAATTAGCATTCAAAGGAGCACATATCCTGGCTCCTCCCTCACCGCTGCCCTAGAAATCTGGAAAATGCCTCCACCCCCAATTCACATCCTCATCAAAAGGGAGTCATAAAAAATTCAAAAAGCTATAAACACAGCAATGAATTTTTAATCATCAGAAACGCAAATTAAATCATTGCTTCTCTTGAATCATCAAATGCCAGTGCTCTGTGAAGGACAACCAGGTTACGCAGAGGAGAGATCGCAGAGGTCCAAGCACGATTACAGGATGGATGTGTCTCTATGCACGGGCCAGATGCTGGCAGCTTGAGCTTAAGGCCACCAAGGGTGGGGAGACTTACGTTCATTTTCCTTCGACATCGGGAGAGGTTGAGAAGGAGCGACACCTTCAGCTCACGGAATGTTTTCAGGTCTTCTCCAAACCCTTCCCTGGGGAATTTTTTCAGAGCATACTGGTAGCGCTGGGCAGCCTCTTTCACTTTACCTTTCTAATAGGAGGAGAACACGACAAAACACATAGAATCATAGAACTGTCAGGGTTGGAAGGGACCTTAAAAGATCATCCAGTTCCAACCCCCCTGCCATGGGCAGGGACACCTCCCACTAAAGCAGGGTGCTCAGAGCCCCAGCCAGCCTGGCACATCCTTGGGTTGAGTTTACTTCCCTGCAGAGAGCTCGCTCGCCAGTCCCACGAATGTTTGAGGTGGTTAAGGTTACATGACCTCACTATTTATTTCTCTTCTAGAAAGGAAAGCCAGAACATT
Organism: Todiramphus chloris collaris; assembly: GCA_025345505.1. NCBI lineage: Eukaryota > Metazoa > Chordata > Aves > Coraciiformes > Alcedinidae > Todiramphus > Todiramphus chloris. The sequence continues at coordinate 451,908 of JANVCC010000065.1, read as the reverse complement.
TGACCAAGGGAGCATCCGATCAGGAAATGCAGATGCCTTGTGCAAGTCAAGTTCCCCCACTTCGTACAGAGGTGTTACGGCAGAGTGGGAAACACAGCAAGAAATGGTGTTAACTTGATACAACTCCATCTGGTTTCTGCATGGATGGTCTTTTGAGTTGGGTGATCAGTAACCCATTTCTGGAGAACACTCCACACTCCAAACTTTAAACACCAGGGAGGGTAAAGCATACAAAGTGTGGGACTTTGGGTGGAGTTCCTGCTGCTCCGAGAAGCCTCTGCTACAGTAAAACTAAACGTTACGGCACCAATACGGCTCTGGAGCTGGACAAACAGGTTGAGATTCATCTCCCCGGATTTTAGATGTCTAAAAATTAGGTGTCTACAGCTAAGCCTGTCATCTGGGTTCCTTTTATAGTTATTGGGACACCACAGTCACCTTCAAAGGGTGACTCATCTTTGCTATTTTGGGCACCTAATTTTGGGATGGGATGATCTGTGCCCTGGAGGGCGCAGCCACTGCACCGAGGGTGGAAGAAAGTGGACAAAAAGGGATCCAGGATGCATGCAATTCACCATGACCCCGACATCAATTTTGCAGCTACGAGTAGTTAAGCTTTAAAACCTCGTAGACTCAGGTTTCTCAGCTGTATCGCGTATCCCTGGCAGATAACTCCAGTTACAATGCCAGCTTTGCATATTTCCTGCTTCGCCCTTAGAGCCCAACAGTGAATCATTGTCGTACTTGCACATTTTGTGCGTGTGTGCAAATCTCCAGGTTTAAAATAAATGCAGGAGCAAAAAATACTCTCTAACTGTAACTGTGGAACGTCTCCCATGGGCTAAAGGACACGGCAAAGCCATCTGCATCCTGACAATCTGTTTTCATTGAAAAAAGTTTCTTCCACAAATTTTTTTTCTGGGAGATACTATCCCGTTGCCCTGCTCCGCAGCAGTGAGCCAGCTAGGTAACGACAACCTTGCCAGATCTGATGCTATGACATCAACACTCCAAATCCCTGTAAACCACTTGGGTTTTGATGTTTTCCAAGAGGAAATGAAGCGCTGGCTCAAATCCAGAATGTGGAGGGACTTGGCTTTGCTTCAGCCTTCATTACAGACTTGAGCAATCAATGCCCTCTTTCCCCAGCCCCACGAACCAAAACCAAACCCTCTGCAACACGAAGGACTCAGCGAGCAGTAGCTTCTACTGGCTGCAGGTTAAGGCAGCAGCACTGCTCAGTCTGAACCTCCTCCAGAGTTACACCGTGAGCTGCATCAGTTCAGGTTTTCCGAATCCCACTCCTCTCACCTTATAAAACATGTCTCCCTCCTCCATCAGCTTGCTCAACAGGATGATCATGATGTCTGGTTTGGAGGTTGCCATCGCCCATGTTGCTGGACCTGTAGTGTACAGGATGCATGATGGGTAAAAAACTCATACAATGCAAGGGTGGTAGGAAGCTGGGTGGAAAAAATATCCTGGGGTGGGAATTTCTGCTGGAGAGAACAACTTGGCACGGTCAAAGGGCTGGGCGCTCCAAATGATTGAGCTGACAATGCCTCCCACACTTACTTAACGTCACCCACTTTGCAGTGGTTTTTCCTTTGCAGTCATTAATGTTACCCCATCACCAGCAGGGCTGGGAAATGCCAGGAGCCGTTCCCACAAGAGGGCAGTGCCGGCTGCGGAACCGGCTGGCGTGGGGGAGACAAATTGTACTTAAAAAGGAAAAAAAGATAATCAAGAGTGGTTACATAAAAACATTTCTCAATTCAAATCTCGGGGAAATCTGCACGTTGGCTGTCAATGGGCTTTTTGTGCTTAAGTGGCTTGTGATTTTCAGCTCCGTGAGATGTGAAATACTAACTAAGAGGAGAAAATCCATTCAGGTGGAAAACATGACAGAGGAAAGGTCATGCCCAAGTGCTGCTGGGGTGTCTGTCGGGCTGGGGACACGCTGGCTCTGCGCAGGGGTCTGCCCAGGCAGAGCCCGGTGTCATCTCAAGGACTAATACTGGGAGGGCAGGGAAGGCAAAAATTTGGGGACAACTCATTAGTGCGGGTGAAGAATAAGTCAACAATGTTCTCTAAGTAGATTCAGTACATTTTGGGGGAAGGAGGTTAGTTTTTGAGTTCAAGTTATTCTCTGCAACAGTCATTAAAAAAATTATTTGAAGGTGAGGTAAATTAAAAGATTAGAGGTGTCGGGGACGCATGCAGGCTAAATCAAACAGGAGAAAGCAAGGCTGACAAAGCTATCAGATCGAAGCTGATGCTGACAGCAATGAGATATACCTCGTGGGCGACTCGGTAACGTCTGACAACCTTCAAAGAAAGGAGAAAACAAAAAGTTGTAGGAGA
>JANVCC010000065.1:165675-449444 GCA_025345505.1 Todiramphus chloris collaris | reverse complement strand
AGGGAAGAAAAAAAGAAAGGAAAAAAAAAAAGCAGCTGTGAGAGGCAGGCAGCAAAGAAGCCAATGCACCAGCAAAATCCCCTTTCACAGGAAAACGTAACGTGAGCGGCTGTGCGGCGCAGCGCAGGTAACACACAGAGCAAGTGAAGGCAGCAGCTCACAGCAAGGCATGGACATTTGGTACGTTTTTGTCGACTCAAGACTAGTAAAGATAGAAAAAGCATTACCAGAGGAAAGACCTTGCCAAAGAAACAGTTGTTTATTGATTAACTTTTTCTAAGTAACACGAGAGTAAAAAAAAAAAAAAAAAAATTAAAAAAAAAAAAAAAAATAAATAAGTAAATAAAGGAAAATACTCCCCGTTTTTTACTAAAAAGAACCAGGCAGTCACAACTCGCCGTCTGCTTTCGGAGCACGAAGCAGCAGCTGGGGCTGGGGCCACCTCTGTGTTACTCTTTGATTTTCCAGGCAGCCAACCCCACTGCCCGAGTCCTGCCCGAGCGCAGAGCGGGTGGCCGGCTGTCCCCCTGTCCCTACCTATTTTTGCTCCTTTCTTCAGGAGAGTGACGACAACCGAGGTGTTGCGGCAGCCGACCGCCCTGTCCAGGGGCCGCATCCCACTGTAGTCGACGTGCTCGATCATGGCCCCATGGTCCACCAGAAACTGAACCTGGAAGGAGAAGCCCAGCAGTTGCTTCTGTTCCTGGATCACAGAATGTTAAGGGTTGGACTCGATGGTCTCCAACACCCCTGCCCCAGCAGGGTCACCCAGGGCAGCCCACACAGGAACAGAGCCAGGGGGGCTGGAAAGGCTCCAGAGAAGGAGACTCCACAGCCTCTCTGGGCAGCCTGGGCCAGGCTCTGGCACCCTCACAGTGAAACAATTTTTCCTTATGCTTCTGTGGAACCTCTTATGCTCCAGCTTGCACCCATTGCCCCTTGTCCTGTCACTGGATGTCACTGAGCAGAGCCTGGCCCCATCCTCCTGGCACTCGCCCTTCACACGTTTATAACCATGACCCAGGTCACCCCTCAGTCTCCTCTCCTCCAAGCTCAGGAGCCCCAGCTCCCTCAGCCTCTGCTCAGCAGGGAGATGCTCCACTCCCTCCATCACCTTTGTGGCTCTGTGCTGGACTCTCTCCAGCAGCTCCCTGTCCTTCTTCAACTGAGGGGCCCAGAACTGGACACGATGTTCCAGATGAGGTCTCACCAGGGCAGTGTGAGACCTTTGTGTGCTGCTGGGGATGTACAACCAGCACAAGTTTGTTCTGCTCTGCTGCTTGGGCTAAACCCACTGCTACAGGGGTTGATGGGCCATCAGTTTCCTGCCTCGTCCTCTGCAGAAGTGGTGCACATATGGAGAGCTGGGGCCCCAGCAATGCTGGCAGGGCTGGAACCCCTCTGCTGGGAGCCAGGCTGGGAGAGCTGGGGGGGTTCAGCCTGCAGAGGAGAAGGCTCTGGGGAGACCTTCTGGGGGCCTTTGAGTGCTTAGAGTGGCCTGTCAGAGAGATGGGGACAGATGTTTGAGCAGGGCCTGTTGGGACAAGACAAGGGGTGACGGTTTTGAACCAAAAGAGGAAGATTCAGACTGGAGAGAAGAGATTTTTGGTGCTGAGGGTGGAGAGAGCCTGGCCCAGGCTGCCCCGAGAGGTGGTGGCTGCCCCATCCCTGGGACCATCCCAGGGGAGGTTGCCCAGGGCTCTGAGCACCCTGCTCCAGCTGCAATGGCCCTGCTCCCTGCAGGGAGGGCTGGACTGGAGGAGCTTTAAGGCCCCTTCCAACACAAACCATTCTACGACTATGTGCTTCTTGCTATATCACGACAAACTCTTCTATTTTAAGGCTTTTAGACCAACTGCTCCTGTTCTTCTGCACGTGATATGGGCCACTTACCACCTCTGCGTCACCATAAAAAGCCGCCAGGTCCAGCGGAGTGCGCCCGTTTTTGTCGGCGTGGTCGGTGGCAGCCCCGTTCTCCACCAGGGAACGCACCACGGAGAGATGTCCCTTCAGACAAGCCCAGCTGAGGGCTGTCAGGCCCTCCTTGTCCATCAGAGAAATGGAGGCACCTGCAAGAACAAGCACTGGTTTACTTCAGAGCTCTCTGTTGTTGAGCCCTAGGACACAAACCGTCCGCGTAGTGATGACAGCTTATTTTTAGAGAGCTATGCGCGTAATTATTAATTACTTGATTAACATTTCTCCCACCACAGATCCCACCCCTCCACGGCAACTTCAAATGCTCTGATGGGAACAAATGAGTTCATTCACACCAAGCTGCAAACTTCTTCGCACCTAGCTCTGGAGGCTTTTCTGGCAAACATCTATGAGCAGCAGGGTGGATTTGCCATCCCGCATCTGAGACGTGGATCTTTCTTTTTAACTGTTTGCTTGTTGGGTTGGTTTTTTTAAAAACAAACCCCATTCCAGCCTGTGTGAGTCAGAGATGGAAGACCATTCTGCTGTTTCAGCAGGTCACGGCGTACCAAGGGGAACTAAGTCAATTCAGCTCAGTTCTTCTAAAAAAAGCACATATTTTTCCCCTCTTTGCTCTCCTCCCCTTTACCCAAATCGACACCGTTTCCAGCAGTACTTCTCCCTGAACTTTACCCAGTACAAATAAAACGTGGTGGGGTAAACTACTGCCAACTGCAAGCCAAGCAGAGAGGGACTTGACATTTTCTTGGATGCAGAAACAGCGCTGCCGTACCGAGGGGTCAGTTCTGCTTCACATGGCACACGGGTACGTGTGTGAGCTCTGCGCAGCAGCACCAACACTCCTCTTCGGGGCACGAAGACAACTCCTGTTGCCATGGCTCTGGCTCTCGAGCGTGCAGGAGAGACTGGTATCAGCTCGGCTCCTCCAAGGAGCTACGGCTGCCTGCAGGATGCTCCTGCCAGCAGGCTGGGATGAGTTGCTGCTGCGGTGTTTCTCTCCTGTAGGTAAACTCTAAACTGCCCAGCGTGAGATCTTCACCGGCTCAGCAAGTGGGGGAATAATGTGAATTTTCTGAACCTTCATGCTCGTCACAGCTGACACATCCCCCGGCGAGCGCACGTCGCCCAGATGACAACAAGCTGAAAGGTACCTCCAGCTCGCACAACTTCTTGTTTGCGGAGGAGCACAAGGCAGAAAGCTGTAGTGCCCAGGCAGGGTTACCCCACGGGGACGAGGCTCAGCACCGTGTGTCAGAGTCGTGCAGGAGCAGCACCCACACCTACCGCGTCCCCCCGGGGAACAAAGACATCGAGGGATTGTGTTTCGTGGGAAAACAAGATGCAGAATCAAACTCCCTCCAAACAGAATGAGCATCAGGAAGTATATGACACGGATCCATATAAACATCAGCTTCAGCAGAGCTGCTATCAGGGAAGTTTAATTCACCGTTCACACGCCTGTTAGTTCTGGGTGTTTAGTGAGAGCAGCAGGTAACCCTAAAAATTTGGGTTTCAAATGGCTTGGTGGCTGCAACTCTGCTCAAACAAGTGTTTACAAACGCTGACTGTGTTAATCAAGTGCAGTCAAATGAGATTTGCTTTGCAACACGCTAATTAATGCTTATGGCTTATGATTCACACGCTTTTGATTTTAATGAAACATTGAACAGGATTGTCAAAGCCATTTTAATTAAAATACCCCGTCTATCACCGTACTCTGCCTGAGCTCGAGATAATTTTTCAGGAGCATGTGTTGTAGGCTGCTTAGTGAAGTTTATTAAGCTATTTAGAAGAATGCACCTTTTCAAGCAAAAAAGGATTTTCGTGTTTTTGACTTCTTGGGCTTTCAGCGTGCAGAGAGCCAGGAAAACATTCTGTGCATTTGCTGGTGATCCCCTAGCCAAGATTAGATTATTTGTTTTTTCCACTGAATGAATCAGTCTTAAGCAACATGCACAGTTCTCAGGCCTGGCAAAAAAAAAAAAAAAAAAAAAAAAAAAAAAAAAAAAAAAGGAAAAATATCACTTCTTTTAAGTCTTCGACACAGATTCCATCAAGCTGCAAAAGGGGATGCATTACAACTGAAACATGGAGAGGGTTAAATTGAAATTAAAAAAACCACCCCAGAACATCAGAAGAGAACAAATTCAATTCATTCCTAAGAAACTCATGCCTCAGCTGATCCCTGGCACAGGTTACAGCACTAAAAAGCAAGGATCCCATTGGCCTGTGGCTCAGGACAGACAGACAGGCAAACAAGGAACATGCTCTTGGAAGCCTGGCAATTTTACAGTGAAAAGTGTTCTTACAACTACTATGGAAAATATTCAAGTGCCTCACATTTTGGCTAAGAGGTCAGACACAGTTATTTAGGATATGAAGAAAATATCCCTTCCCAAAGAGGGATCTTACCTGAAATAAAAACATCAAATAACAACGCAAAAATTAAAGCTATTTCTAGCAAAAAAAAAAAAAAGGTGTGTGTGTGGGTAATTAATGAAACAACCCAAACGAACACTGGCTATTTGTTATAAAAAAATGCAAAGCCAGTCTTCTAAGGAGCTGCAGCAATAAGAAATGACTGTGTCCCACAGGCTGCAGGCAGCGCGCTGTTCTGACTCACCTCGAACACGTGCAGCAGGAATGAGTAAAACTGAGACACGTTCCTGTCAACTGAGTAACTGCTATTGAAGCAGAGTTAACAGCCACTGAAAGTGCTGAGCACAGGCAATCTGTGAGAGCCAAGCTGAGGAGCAAACTATCTTCAAACCAATTTTGTCTTACTTTCAACAAACGCACCGAATCCTTGCCACGTCGGGGCCTCGCCCTCCTGCTGATGGTGGGGTCAAAAAGGTGGGCAGCAAGACTAGCACCAACAATGTGACCCAAACTCTGGTCCTGTGGTGGAGTCTTGCCTATCTGGCCCATGGAGATGTTCAATCACGTTGCCTGTTGATGTTTTTGTCTAAGGGGAAAGCTCCAAGCATGGTTAAAGGCATATTCTCAACCCAATGCTCAAAGCTCCTGTGAGATGTTATTTTCTAACTCACACACGTGGTTTTGAGGCTGTGAGCACCACACACAAACCCCAGATCAGAAAACCAAGATTAAGCCTATGACCATTCTACTCTTGCTCTCCAACGAACAGGACACGGAGTTGGAAACCTCTCCCATCGCCCGGTCCGGCAGTGGGGTCACAATCCCCACTCCATGCAGGAGACAGCACCGGGACTCGCCGTGGCTGGTCTCCCAGCACACGCTCTAACCTTGTGCAAGCAGAAACTCCACTGTGCCCAGGTGTCCCTCAGATGCAGCCATCATCAGTGGCGTCCGTCCCTGCTTGTCTGCCATGTTCACATCAGCGCCGTGCGTGAGCAGGAGATCGACGATCTGCAACACACGAAGCGAGGCCACGTGTTGTACGTACAGACCCAGCTGGGGACACACTTTGTACACAGAGACCCAGAGGGGAAAAAACCACAGCCAAGGAAGGGCAGAGTGGTCCCCGTGTCTTGAAACCAAGGCATGGCACCTTCTGAGACTCCTGCTGCAAGACCTGGCCACAGGAGAAGCGACAGTAGTATAAGGACAGGTAAAATGACCTTTTAAGTCAAGAACAACCGATTTGCTTCCCAAATGGTGAGATAACACAGTACTCCAGCAAAGGCCAGAGCCAGCAAGAGCTTGGGGGGGGTTTCAAGCATCAATATCACTTCTTCTCACTCTAATCTACCTCTAATCTCACTCTAATCACCTGGGTGATCCTGCTGTGGCAGGGGGGTTGGACCTGATGATCTCCAGAGGTCCCTTCCAACCCCTAACAGTCTGTGTTTCTATGATAATCATTCACCAGAGGAGCTGAGGTCTGTCTTCTCCACCCACATTTCAGCAAGACGGAAGGGCTGGCCTTATCCTAGACCTGAGACCATGAAGAACCCGCTCACCTGCCAGTGGCCCTGTCTCACGGCGCTGAAGAGCGGGATGACCCCGCGGCGGTTGGGCTGTGCCACCGCGGCACCCTGCTCCAGGAGGAGCCGGCACACCTCCAGCTTCCCGCGCCCGGCCGCCGCCGTCAGAGCTGGAGGAGAGAGAAAAAGCAGTGAAGGGAAAGAGCCACACTCTCCACAGAGATTTTTTTTCCTACCTGGGGATAGGTCTTTCTGAAATGCCAAATGTATCTCGTGACAAGGAAAACAAACAAAGAAAATGAGTTGCAGCCCTTCCATTCTAGCTCTTATTATTTCAGTTTACTTCAAAGGTCAACTCTTCCATGAAAAGATCTTGGAAGGGATTGGGACAATCAGCTTTTTATTATTATCTGTGACTTGCAGTGAAATGGGGTGAGAACTGCAATAGGTCTAAAATAATCTCCAGGTGTGTACGATAGAGGTTCAAGGTGTCACTGCAAAGAAACACGGAGCCTTGTCACGTGAAACCTTCACCAGTTCTCCGTGTGCCTCCTGCAGGTTTCCCTGCTGCAAAAGCCACAGGCTGAAAGACTGAGCATGTCTGAGCAGGGCCACCATGTCCAGGGAAAACAGGTCTTTAGGTATGTACAGCCTTGACAAGACCTTCTGCAACCTGTCCTTCACTCAAGCCACAACTCCAAGAGAGCAAGTGAGGGGTTATGCTGTAGGCACTGCCAGCTCCTGGATGGATGGCAGTCAGATGTGTGGCTTTTCTCCGTCCAGTCAAGCACAGAGCAGCAGAATTCCAATGGAGGACTTTAATATTTAATATCCCACTTTAGCCTGCAGACCTTTGAAACCAGGGAAAGCAGAAGTGGTATGAATAGGTTCACCCATTCCGCAAGAATAACGCCAATTCTGGGCTTTGTTTCTGGGCAGGCCTGACCCTATCAGCAAGGGTCTTCACGAAACTCCAAATTCTCTCACATTTCCAGTACGCTCACAACGTTCCAGGTGGGTAGAAGTAACACCCGACAGTTCCATCCACAACAAAATGTGCCCTGGTAACTCAGAATGGTTGGGTTAGAAAAGATACTTCAGCCTGAAAATAGTTCCAAGGGCAAGGACCTGCCTTTGACTTGTCTTTGGTGTTAAATTTAGACTTTCTGGTTCCTCCCTCCTCTCCCTAAGTTTCTGTGCACTTCAGCCGAGCGTCTCCAGCTCGATGCTCTGCTGCTTCTAGTAGGAGGTTGAGCAGAAGGTGGGAGTCTATTTCTAACTGATGTCGCTTGTTTTTTTTCTTTGAAGTACATTTCTGTGGGACGGCTGATTACGAGGTGTTGATGGGTTTCCAACTGCAACACTGTTAATGCTGGGGGATTTAATTAATTCCCTATTCTGTTCCACATTAGGGTTCAGTTTTCTTCTCTTGGGGCTGAGAGACACCAAGAGTTAAAAGAAAAATCATCTCGCTGCCACAAGCAGAACATACTGCAAAATCTATAATCAGATCCATGTGGGTTTTAAACGTAAGCTACAAATATAGAAGGAGGACTGTGTGTAATGTGCACGGCAGATGGATCAGAACGCACGGCTTTTGGGTTCTATTTCTGAACCTGCCTGCACTTTGAACTGCTGCAGGTTAAACTGAGGTATTTCACGTCAAAATGGCTTAAGTTTGCAACACTGAAAATACTGTAAATCACCTCAGCGCTTGGTGTTCACCAAGAAATATTCCCTGGAAAAGACTTCACTGAAGCAGGATGATTTGATCCACGGCCATTCCCTTCTCTGCTCTGCTTTGCAACCCACCCTACCTGGACTGACTTGTCTTTTTGCTACTCACTTCCTCAGGGTCAAAGCAACTGGTGTGGATATGGAGCTCCAGTCCGTCCTTTGCACCTCCAACTCAAGGGAAGCTCAAAAGCTTCCACGCTACTGAGCAGTCAGACCTTGCTGCTTCAGGAAAGTTCCACACCGATGACCTGAACTTGCTGCCTGCTGCTGAGAGAGGCCTGTTTCAAGGCCATCTTGTGTAACGCACAGATACCTGAGCATCTATCCTCAGAAATGGAGAAGCTCTCCGAGGGATGAAAGGAGCTCAATCCAGCTGGACTCTCTCAGGTAAGCCCGGACTCCAGCGGTGCCCATGCTCTGAACAGAAGGTTGGTCCGGACAATCCCGTGGTCCCTCCAGCTGCAGTGAGCTGGGCAGTCCGATGCTCCTCTGAATGCAGGCGCCTCACCCCTCCATCGCCAGCCTTCTAACCAGGGCAGCTTTTGCCACCCCCAAGCTCCAGCTCTACTGCTACCCAAGCCAAGAACTGTGGCTCTTGTCCAACTGCTCAAGCCTAAAAGCTCAATTAGACGACTTCAGGAGATACTGTAGAAGTACCTGCCTGTTTAAGCCTTTCAGCACTCCTTAGGTGGACTTACCAACCTGTTTCTGACATCACCAACGTGCCTTACAACAGCTGCTAGTCTCCAAAAGACCCACAAGACAAGGTAAGGCTGTGCCTGGATGGTGAAAGGAGACTGGAAAAGCCACGGAAGGGTGATGACAGGAAATGAAAGAAATGGAAATAGTTTTGTTTGAAGTTTTACTGTCAGTCAGAGAGCTGCCATGGACCAGCACGAACAAGCTGAGTCCACCAAGCCCAGACAAGGAGCAGCAACCAGGATCCTGGTCTGGAAAACAGGAACGTTCATTTTGCAGCTTTTTCCTTTGCAGCTTTTCCATTTTGCAGCTTTTCCATTTTGCAGCTTTTCCATGAGGACTCCGTGCCAGGAGAACACCTCACCATGTGATAACAAAGCCTTGGCACAAACACCATGGAGCAGTTGCTGCATTTCTCAAAGACAGCTCAAACAAAACCTGAGGGAGGTTGCAGGTGTGGCCATGCCCCCCTCCATCAGCCACACCAGGGATCTGCAGCGGCACACTCTGCGTGTCTGTTTTCTTAGGAAGAAACACCTTTTATCTAGAGAAGGCATCATTAAACTGCTCCTGTACGGCGTGTGGAGCTGCTTCACAGCCTGGCAGCAAGATGAATGCAGTTGGACGGAGTTGTCCTTTGCACCTCCAACTCTGATGGGAGTTATTACAAGTGACTCAGATACTTTTGTGCTGGGTTTTGACATCGGTCCTGTCCCAGGGGGGAATATTCCATCTGGAGCTGGCTGGAGTGTGCTGTCAGCAATTCCTAAACTCATGACGTAACTTGGCACTGGCACTTGGATGCTATCAGGCTGATACTGCTAAGCCAGCCAGTCAGCTCTGCTCTGCAGAAGATCAGACACACCAGCAACAAGTACTGAAAAACACAAGACACGATGCAGATTTTTAGAGCACTGCTATTCTGAGATGGAAGCCAGCGTTTCGCTTCAGATCTAAACGTGCTATTTACTTTTGGGAATGTAATAAAATGATGTGAAAAGGAGTCTTGAGATCCATGTAAACTTGTCCTGCCTGTGACAGGATACAAGACTGCTGGCTCCTTTTTGCTCATTTTCCCATCTTATGTACCACCAGTTCCGACGGGATAAGCGGGTATTCCTTTGAGATGGCTCCTCAATTTGAGAGTCACAGATCCAGGTTCCCAGCTATCGCCGTTACTCAAACGCCCCCCTCAGACAGAGAAACTCCCAGATGTCCGTGTGAGTCCAGCTCTTGGCGTTGCTGAGGGGAGAGGTATGGGGAGGGGCGACAAAGGGGATGGAAAAGGTTCCTGCTGAAGAGGCCTCGAGTCAATGGGCAGCGTGAGAAGGAGAAGAGCTGGATGCTGTCAGTGAGAAGAGAGCAGTGCTCAGCTTTCAGAGCAGAGAGCACGGCTGAGCAGGATGGTGTGACCTGCAATGGCTCCAGGGACAGGTGGGGTTAGACACCAGCTCACCAAATGTCCATGTCTTTGTACCAGGCTTTGCCAGATTCATCCTGGAACTATCTTAACTCAGGGAGCCTATCTGTAGTATCCGATGTCACCCATGAGGTTACACTGCAGGGAGGCATCTTAGTGGCTTTTGACCAGACTCTGAAGGCAGGTGGATCACCATACTATTTACAAGATAGCCCTCAGGACCTGAACACCAAAGAACACTTCGGATGAGCTGCCTCTGGTCACCACTGTGAACTCACCAACATCAAAACCGCTCCCCTGTTACCAGTGTTGGGTCATTTCATTTGACTAATTCCATATCCCATTTCTTCTTTTTTTTTTTTTTTCCATGACACCCTTTGAAGGAGCTCACTCCTTTCCTAATGCCACACAAGCGGCCCAGAGCAGCCCAGCCACCCACCAGGCTCCCTGCAGGGACAACTCATCCCTCTTTGTCCTTTAAAGCTCAGGGGCAACACTTTCTGAGAGACTCCGTTCACTACGAAGCTCTAATAAAGCTTAATTCTCTAAGGCACAGCGTATGAATCAGCTCAAAATGTGACTCAGCTTTTTCCTGACCCTCTTCCAACCAGAAATGACCTGCGCAAAGACGAAGCCACACACCAGCCACTGTCTGTACCCTTGGCTTGTGTCATTTTTAAGCAAAGCTGACAGAATCAAAATCAGTGCTCCGTTACCCAGACAGGAACATTACCTTGGTGTATTAACTTGACAGGAACATTACCCAGTGATGCAAGTAGATTAGTGAGTTGAGTACAAAAGACAGCGGATAATATCTACGGGGTCACTGGCGTTAAAAGCCAACAACTCCAGGTTTGAATGTCTCCAGAAAGGGAGAGGACAGTGAGTTTGACACCTGTGGAGTGGAAGGGGTGAATGGCTGCTTTTGTTTCGGTAGAAATTAGGAAAGCAGGGCTTCTGTAGCACACCCATCAATGAAAAATACAGTATTGCAGAAAAGAACGTTTGGTTAATTAACCAGGTGCTAAAAAATAAGAATTAGTTTTCAGAAAATCAGTGGATAATTTAACAGTCATGGAGCTGCTGCACGTAACACGGAAGGGGAGAGACCAACAGGGAGATGTTTTGGATAAATCTGCTCCATATCCAAAGAGACAAAGCAGAATTTCGTGTCCATCTCACCTAATGTGAGATGTTGCAGAGAAAGGAGTGACCTGGTTGTGAGAGATGCTCCGTGGCTACGTGCTCGGGGAGCTGCAGAAGCTGAGGATGTTCAAACCCCAAACTTCTCTGTTTGACTTGAGCTGAGTGCAAGCTCCACCTTGGCACCTGTAAATCACCCGAGATCAAATCGGAGGAACTGATCCTTCTCCCTTCATCTAAACACAGCCAGGGATCAGGGATGCGTCGGGCGAGGGCGGCCCATAAATAAAACCACAAACATGCAAGAAGCAGCTACAGCATCTGCAGAAATCACCTGTCTCTCCCCAGAGGCTGTCGAAGCTGTTGATTTGTGCTCGCTCCACCTCCTCTTCATCTTTTTCTGGAAGATCGAGCAGGTAGGAGACAATCTAAAACCAAACAACATGTCAACACATGAACTTGGATGTGTTCCCTATAAACTGCTCACATCTCAGCACGGGCTGCTCTGAATACAGAGGAAAAGGAACAGTCTCTGCCTGGCATCCCGAGCGCAAGGAAATATTCTTCCAGAGATCGATTGCTGAACCTACAAGCCAAAAAAACCCCAAAACCCCAAGTGTCTTGGCATGACCACCCATAGTGAGCCTCTGTAGCACCAGTTCCTTCTAACCGTGTCTGTCCGGCTGCAGATGACCCGGCGTGTGCAGTGGATGCTCCTTTGTCTGCCCTGACCAGAGAGGAAACACCAGGGTGTCCACCTGTACCAGCTCTCACCTGGTGGGGTGCAACGAGTACAAGCATCCCCTGGTAACGCTGGGGAAACTGAGTCACGGCTGAATGATGTAATGGTGCAGTGATAATCATTAGCCTCCTCATTATCTTAAGCTCCAGCCAAGATGAAGTTACATCCAGAAACTATTAGTTCCCTTCTAGCAAACGGTGTTTTTAAGCAGACTGTTAAGAAGACTTCCACTATGGTTTTCTTCCAGCTGTGGATGCTTCAAACCCCAGAGAAGCAAATTAACTTCTTTAAAGGGTAAATTAAAGGATTTAATTGACTGAAAACCAGCAGAAAATTTCAGTGTTTGCATCGTATGATGCAAGAGGCTAAGCAAATGGATGAACATTTTTCTCATTCTGGGAGAAACAATTATCTGCTGGGGTCTGGGCAACTAGCAGCATTTTCTGAGTACCTGGGAGGAAGCTGTGCCTGCTCTGCTGCCTGTGGGCACACACTGAGAGTGGCACTGGTGCAGAGGAGCAGGGATTTCAGCGACAAGTGCCATTTTCCTGTGTCCTGCCCGTGATGCTGCAGTGCTAAACAGGACACTGGGAACGACAGTGGCACGAGGGAAACCAGAAACCCAGGAGAGTGCCCACGTGAAAGATGCTCTTGAAGTGATTTCCATGACCCTTGCACTGGAGATGCCTTGCGTGTAGGCTGCTGCCTCACTGGGACAGTGTGAGCCTGGTGTCACCAACCCCCCATGTCCTCAGCCGACCTCCCAGATGGGTTCTGTCCTCCTCAGTGGGCCTTGTGTTGCCTGACTAAAGCCTGAAGCTAAGCCTGGAGTGGTTACACTAGGGGAGAATCACAGCAAGGACCCCAGTGTGGCTCCAGCAGTGATTAAGATCACTTTATAAACATGCTGAACACCATCAACGGTGGAGATAAAGAGCAAATTAACCTCCACCTTGCGTCTCCTCTGACTGCAAGCACCTCGGAACGGGGAGCTGCAGTATTTTCTCCAAGCAGCCATGGACCTTTTCTAGAATCATAGAATCATTTAGGTTGGAAAAGACCTTTCAGATCATCATCGGGTCCAACCATTAGGTTACAAAAAGAGATATTTACTTATGGTACAAAAGAAATATTAAACAATCCCAAAACTCTCTTCTATACATTTTAAAGGTGACCGCTATTATCTGGGGGGGGAAATTCCCATCTAAAAAATTCTGTGCCCCATTACAAACCCTGTCCTCAGCGTGCAGATCTTTAGGGTTTGTAAGTCACATCTGCTTTGAATCTGTCCAACTCACGGTCTCTTAGCTAATCAGAATTTCCCAGCTTTAATTAGCTCCTGTGATCTGTGCACATTACCAAGGTTTTCATGGATGATGCTTAACAAAAGCAGAATCAAAACTCCCGTAAATGAGAGGAGCTCAATTTAGCAAAGAAATCAACCAGTACAAAAAATCCTCAAAGATACTTCTTGGTAGGAAAACGTGCATCATTTTCCACATCATAAATCTTTATCAGGGTGATAGAAGAAAGCTCTTTGGCTCTTCTCACCCCTTAGCATACAGTCCAAAGCTATATGGGCTCGCGCTCCCCTAAAAGCGCCGGAGGAGTGGCGTAAGCGAGACGTTGTTTATCCACCCTTGATTAAGGGTTTATTCCAACAACTTAAAGGCTTGTTACGCTTCCTCTCTTGGACACCTGCCCAGACCATGGGGGTTGCCAAGGGATCTGAGAACCCTGCTGCCCAGGATGGGGAAGAAGAGTAGGACAGAGGTACTGACTCCACCTCCGAGACTCAATTTGGTCAATTTTTTGGCCAGGAAACGTAATCAGCCCTTGGCTGCCCACCCGCAGAGGCAGTGGTGTGCTGGCAGGTCCTACCTCGGTGTAGCCCATGCTGGCGGCAGCGATCAGAGCTTGCTGGATGGCGTGGCTCTTCTTGAACACGCCCTGCTGCTGCCCAGCCATGGTCCAGTCGCACTGGATCAAGAACTTCACCACCTCCAAGTGGCCTCTGAGAGCAGCATGAACCAGAGCGCACTGACCGTTTTTATCCAGATGATCCACCTGGAAAAGAGATGATAAAACACAATTAAAGCAAACCATGGGCAAAATGGCTTTGCTTCTTCAGAATTTCCAGCCCTGGTTTCAAAATAATGCCACGAGTGCAAAACGTGTATTTTTTTTTTCTGGTAAACTATCCCTTCCACGACCAGAAAACCATTCCCAAAGCAGCTCTGCCCCAGGCTTAGCCATCCTCTTGGCCACAAGTGTTTGCTTTGGGTAAGTTAACCGTTCTTTTTAGCTTTCTTCAGTTTTTTTCAGCCTCAAAGGCTGCACAAGCATTTTCCCCTTTTGTCCTGAAGCACAGCAACCATGTTTCCTTGCAGATTAAAATCACGCTGATATCATCTCCTTCATCCAACTCCACAGCAGCAAAAGCAGCTTGTTTTCCAGATACCATTTCTTTTGAGAGACACAGAAGGTCCTCAGCCTGCAGCCGAACGCACAGCGCGAACCCAACCCAGGCAGAAGTCAATAGGAAACTGAGATCGCTCTTGGCAGCCGTGTAGGGGCTGACTGGTTGGGCTTTAAGGACAGGGCATTGTTTTCACTCACTGCCCCAGTATTATCTGCTGGGGTTTCTAGGGCCTATCCCAATACCAGCAACTTGGAGGAAACAGGGCAGGCAGATCAGCTGCCCTCCTCTTGCTGGTTAACCCTTCAGTGCTCTGCAACGTAGTCTTTCTCATTTCTCATATTATAGATTTGAAAAAATAATTATTATATTAATATATTCTCCTAATATAATTACAGATATATAATACAGATTAAAGAGTTCTCATGATACATTATTATGATGAATATATTAATATTTCTCATTTCTCAACTTCAGCAGCAATCAGTGCCTCAGTTTTCTGTGCCACAATCAAACATCTCAGCTGGTTTTGGGGTATTTCTTCATTATGGTCAGGGCATCTGAGTGGTAGGACTTTTGCAATGCGCTGTGTAGCCCAAATATTTCTGTTCTGGGAGACAGAATGCTGTTTCTTATCAGTGAGTGTCAGGGAGTCACCCAACTCTCTCCCCATGTCCCAACAAAAGCAGACTTTTTTTTTTCCTTCATACTGTCCTTGTGTTATTGCAAAACAAAGCAAGATCTAAATGGATCCCTCAGCCTTTCATACCAAAACTATACGAACCCATAGTTTGCTTTTTTGAAGTGAAGTTAAACATATAGAGAAACCACAAATTGTTTCCAGGAGACTCCACTTCAAAAATCAGCACAATTTGCTTCTTCAACAACATATTTGAACTTGACTCACTATATACAATTAAAACTCCAAACACTCACCACAAAACTAAACAAAGGAGATTTTTCTAGGACAAGTTGGACAGAAGTTTTTGGAAAATGTGTCTCAAGGAGATATTTAAAGAACCCCCCCCACCCCGTGCTGCACAAGCACCATTGCATTTTAACCTCTTGAGGTTCAAGGACTCCTCCAGAACATCCTTCCCCAGCCCATGGGTGCAGTGTGATTAGGTCCTTCCTACATCAGACCTGAATTCCAGAGTGCTAATTCCAGCCTCCCCGGAGTCACTTTGCTTCTGTGTCAATGTGAGCTTTTCAAAGCCACTAAGTTTTAGCAGAGAAGCCAACTCTGCGCAGCAGTGTCTTGGCTTCATCTTCGGGAGGCCAGTCTTCAGTGAGCTTGTGCCCCGCTCTGCATCCACATGGAACGCTTTAAATCAGCTTTGGAGGAGCGTGGTCACTTTACCTTGGCCCGTTTCTTGCACAGCAGCACCACGATGCTCAGAAATCCAGCAGCAGCCGCGTAGCCAAGGGGGGTCAGGCCACTTTCCGAAGCGGCATCTACGTTGGCCCCAAACTCTAAGAGCAAAGCCACCATCTCCGTGTAACCCAGGTGAGATTGGACACACAAAATAGGGGCGTTGTTCAGAACTTCGGTCCGGTAATTCACGTTGGCACCTCCTAGAATCAGCAACCGACTGACCTGCAGAGGGAAGGAATTGCTCCCGTTAGCCACGCCTCGCTGCGATTAGGAGATCCCTGCTCGATACAGAAGAGCTGAGGGACCATCCCAGATGGTAACAAAACCCCATCTCAGCTGATGGCCTCTTCCCAGCTCAGGATGAACACCCAGTGGGCTGCTCAGCACTGCCTGGGTAGGGCCAGCCATGGGTCTGCAGTTACTGTGCATCGCTGGGAGCTCCTTGTGAGACTCTGAGCCACCCCACTCTCCTCCCCCCGCACCTTTATGTTTGGAGTGTAGAGGTTTCTCAGAGATGCCAAAGCCATTGAAAGGCCTTCGGTACTGTAGGAGATCCAAAGCCCTTGCAGGATGGAGGAAGATACACCAACTTTTTTACTCAGACCCTAAAAAAGAAAAGATGACTTAGATCCAAGCTTAAAAATAAGCTCAGTTACACTGGGCAGAGCCTGTTGGGTCTTCGGTCTTCAAAGAGTTTCAGGACACTAACAGCTATACACAAGAGACTGACAATTTCCACATCCAACCTTTGCAGTGAATTAATAAGCTTGTAGGAATTAACTTGCTGAAGTCATGTGCTGAAGCCATCTCCAAGGTCTAGGAGAGGCAGGATTAAACCATGAGCAACCTGAATCCACTCGACACCCTCAGAAAATGTCACGCTAAGGAGCACAAAATGCTTTTTCTTTTTTAATAAAGGATGCATTATTTTGGGAGAACTGCTTCACAAAGTTTCACCTTCTTATTCACGCAGTTACACTAATCTGCTCACAATAAGATGGATTAAGGAAGACTCAACCACAGCCTGGACCAGTATTCCCCCATCTCATACCACTCCATCAGGCTGTGCTGCCATTCAGTGAGACCTGGACAGGCTGGAGAGTTGGGCAGGGAGACACAGAATGAAACACAACCGGGGCAAGGGTAGAGTCTTGCATCTGGGCAAGAACAACCCCAGGTACCAGTGCAGGTTGGGGATTGACTTGTTAGAGAGTAGCATGGGGAAAGAGACCTGGGGATCCTGGTGGCCTCCTGCTATTTGGCCACCAGCACAATGCTTTGTAAAGCTGTTTTTCAAGGACTGACAGACACTTTTACATGTCCATCGCTGTCAAAGTGTTTCTGCCTGTAACCGTCATTACATCCTCAATCAGGGGACAAGGGACACCCATTTCAGGGTTACTGACATTTTAGCTGACTAATTTAAGATGAAATTAAAGACTTCACTTGGGCTGACTTGCAAAAACATATGTCAGCCTGAAGTCTTCTTGTATTGTTACTGCACATTTCTCTTCTTGCCCTTTCATTCCATGCCAGGCCTTCCAAGCTGGGTCTCCACATGCTCCTGTTGAAGACTGGGAATTGCTTTAAAAAACTAAAAGATTTGTACATCCCCCCTGGCCCCCCCCCCCCCCCCCCCCCCCCCAAACTGAGGATGTTTGTGTTTATTACAGAAATCCAGCAGACCTCAACCATCACGTGAAGAGGGGAGTGTGAAAGCTTCTTATCACTGGTATGTCAGGTCACCTTGGGTCTGTGTGTCACCCACTTTTTACAACTGGAAATTCCAAGTGTCCCATCATTACCTTGCACAAGGTTCCAGGGGATGTGAGCTGACAAGCATTGGGGAGGGACAAATTAAGTTTTCTGTGCTGTTTACTCCAAGTTTATCTCTCTACTCAGCTCTCAGCACTCCCTGGCTTGACAAAATAGCCCCCATTACAGGAAGGCTATGGATGTGCTGGGACGTGTCCAGAGAAGGGCCATGAGGATGCTCAGAGGGCTGGAGCACCTCTGCTATGGGGACAGACTGAGAGAGTTGGGGTTCAGCCTGGAGAAGAGAAGGCTCTGGGGAGACCTTACTGTGGCCTTCCAGTATCTGAAGGGGCTACAAGAAAGCTGGGGAGGGACTTGTTAGGATGTTGGTAGTGGTAGGACCAGAGGGAATGGATTAAAGCTAGAGATAGGTCGATTCAGGTTGGACGTTAGGAAGAATTTCTTCCCCATGAGGGTGGTGAGACACTGGCACAGGCTGCCCAGAGAGGTGGTGGAGCCCCATCCTTGGAAGTGTTCAAGCCCAGGCTGGCTGGGGCTGTGAGCACCCTGCTCTAGTGGGAGGGGTCCCTGCCCATGGCAGGGGTTGGAACTGGGTGATCTTTAAGGTCCCTTCCAACCCTGACCATTCTATGATTCTATGAAAATGCTTTAGCCCTCTTCTAATCCTCTCCTGGCTTCACGATAGGTAAATAAAATGGAATTACAACGGCATCAGGCCTCCACAAATACCTTCAAAATTAGGGTCTTTGTGTCTGTGGAAAGCTGCTGCTATTACATGGTAACTTCGGGAAAAAGCACCCTGAATTGATGACCTGACACGCTGCTCGCTTGGCAGCAAACCCGTTCCATCCTGGTAATGGCTTCAGAGAAAGATCAGACAGAACAAAAAGCTTGAATGGGATAAAATGCTTTAGAAATAAACACAGTCAGGAACAAGGAGAAAAGGAGTCCGCGTACATGCTCTTGGATATAATTTCTTTAAAGAACACTTGAGGTCTTAAATAGGGTCTGTACTATTCCAGCTCAACGTCTCCACCAAAACCAAACGCAGCTCTTGTTTCACTCAGTAAACACTCAAAAATCCTCAGTATACCCTTGTTCAGAAAACAAGGAATAAAAAAACCCCAAGGAATACACCCCCAAGGACTAAAACCACAAGGAATATAAAAGCAAGGAATAAAACCCCAAGGAATAAAACCCCCAAGGAATAAAAAAACTGAGGAATAAAAATAAACCTATTGAAAGCAAAGAAAAGGCTCAGTTTTACCATGTTTCTAATCCAAACCCTTTCAAGACTGTCTGGTAGTAAATAACAGACCGTTACACATCATCCCCGGGACGCACTGTTCTCGCTGCAGTGCTGCAAACCCAAGGACTCTGCCGAGTGACCGGAGGCAGAGGCTGTGCAGACGCCCTTCATCCGCCAACTGCCACTTCCTACTGCTGTAAACCCTGCTCGATTGAACCTGGAACCCTACTGGCAACTCATCCACTCCGTGAGAACCGTCACTTGTTTGGAGCCTGAAACCCCCTTTTTTGTTTCTACTGTGCAAGTGCGAAACGGAGCAGCTCTGAGCCAGGTTTAGCTGCAGTTGGCAGCTGCACGGCAACCTCGCTGCCCAACTCGGGAACCTAACTCGGAATCTGAACACTCCACGCTGCCTGGGTGAGATGCTGGTCCAGGACCTTCCCTCCAGCTCCAGCCATCCCAGGCCCAAACGAGGAGACTTTGCTCCTGCACCTGACAGGGGATTCAGCAGAGGGAGCTCAGTAAAGAAATCCAACGGGACTCGACACAAGGCAGAAACTGTTTGCTCTAGAAAGACAAGAGCACTAAAGTTCTTAAGTCTATTGAACCATATAAAGACCAAATAAAAACACAACCTCATTTTTACCACTGTTAAGCACTCACGGGGTGTAAGAAATCCTCTATTTCCTGTGACCTCACAAATCCACCCTCTCATTTCCATCCATGGTAAATGGGCCAACAGGCACAGGAAAGATAATTATTTTATGGGTCATAATGATGCTCACACCCAAGTCTGCCTTTCAATTATCCACGTCTTAAACACCTGTGTGAGAAGTTAAATGAACTGACAATTAGATCTTAATGAGCAATCAAATTTTCCATTTACAACCTATCTTTGGAGTTTGGTTCTTCAAATCTATTCTTTCCAAAAGACTTATTTTGTCTAGATGTTGTTCCAGGAACGTACCTTACACAGGAAGAAAACTCTTATGGTAGAAGAGTAATTTTAGGCAAGGAGGCTATCTGCTGAATTTACAGTCAGAAGGATGGTTTAATTTCAAGGATTTCTTATGTATCATTGCCAATTTTCTGAAGTTTCACTTTTTTTCCCCCACTAAAGCTCACTTTTACATGTTTCAGCAGCCTGAAGCAATCACACTTCTTACAGCAACCCTAAAACAAGAAGAGACCGACTGCTGCCAGAGCTGGCAGATCATAGGCAGCGGGGAGGAGGTTGGCGTAAATCTTCATTGGAATTTTTTGTTACCTTAAAAATATGTGCTTTGAGAATGTGATGTCCCAGTTCAATAGTTTGCTGTCGGTTTAGTTTTCCTTCTTGACGGGAAAACCAGAAGGCAAGTAATGTGTGGCCACTCCTAAAATCAGAAGAAAAGAGTACGTTAGCATTTGCTTGTTACACCACCAAACCAGCAATTTTTGCTCCTGCCAAGCCTTCAACCTCATCCAGCTTTGCCAGATTACCAATTCTCACTCGTAAATCACCAACTAATTCCATCCTTTACTGTTGGTGACCACTAATGGCTCAAAACCCCCCAAACACTGGAGGATAGTAAAAATTAAATAATGTATTTTGCATGAGAGACGTAAATTTGGCAACACCAGCGGTACAACTTAAGGGAAGCTGAAGAGCCACATTTATAGTCATTCTGCAGAGAAGAACTGTACGTGGAAAGCACGCCACCGATCCCGAACTCATTAGAAAACAACATATTTAAAATATTCACACTTGAATAAAAAGTCTTTTAAATGACAACTACGTTTTCCAGCCTGTGACACGTCCTACGGAGTGAAGCAACTTTATTTCCATGTAAAACTCCTTCTAAACACATTCACCAGCTTTTCTAGTAATAAAGAGGCTTCTGGCAATGACCTAAGTAAATTAACTGAGCTACACACAGAGCCCTGTCGAAGGCAAAACACACCAAAAGAGGCACTGACTTCCTCCGCTAACGGTGATTTTTACTGACTTGTTTCTGCACATCCAAACTTCCAGCTCATGACACAGGCAGTGCAACGTGGCAGAAGTACATCTCCACGATGTGAGAAGCGCATTCTCCGCACACGCAGCAAAAAGGTGAAGCAGTGAAAATGGTTTCTGGGTGGTATCAGCAAATACCTGCCCCCGGGGGCACACGTGGGCGCAGCAGCACGAGATGGAGCAAGCCGGGGAGGTGGCCACCAAGGCTCCCCACACTTGGACGTCAGGGGACCTGCGGTTGTCTTGGTTTTGCCAACAAATTCATATTCTTCCGGAAGCCTCTGGGAACTCCCAAGGGAGTCCTTTTTAACCCACTTTATTTCTGGAGCTAAATAAAAATGTGACTATGCGTAAAAGCAATCGAATCCCTTCCAGCCAAAGAAAAGAAAATCCGCTATCAGCTGTGGCTTTAGGAGGGTTTCTAAGGACAGGGAACGTTATTAGCTCATCACTACACGGTCAGGCAGAAAAGAGCTTCGTGTGGCCAGACAGCAAGAAAATATTACAGAGGACAGAAGTTTTCGCAGCAGTGGGGATTCACCATCCCCTTCCAGGGAGAATGATTAGCCCTGGCTCCAAATAAACCCAGGATAAAAGTGACAGACTTGTAAGGCCACGGCCAGGCCAGGTGTTTGGCAAGGTCTCCCCCGAGCCCTGCCAACGGAACTGTTTGGCCCGACAGCACGCGGAGCCCTCTGAGAGGAGCCCGTGATGCTCTGCCAGACCCCGAGCTACTGCAGGACGTGGACAAGCGCCCGCTGGAGGAGCAGGATGGGAAACCAAACACCTTTTGCGTACACGGTAGGGCTGGATCCCCCGGTCCTGACCGGTGGAAGAGCACCGGGTCCCACCTGCATGCAGCAGAACAAAACTCTCACTGGTGAGTAATTCACTGAGCGCCTCTCTCCAGAACGCAGCTCAATTCTTAGGGGCACCAGCAGCTCAAGTAACAAAGCGTTGTCTGAAACGTTTTTATTGACTGCTAGGACCCTTCACACCTGGGGTGACTTGAGCTAAAAAAGAAAGTGAAAAACCCCACTCTGCTTTGGCACGCTCTGTGCCACAGTCCGGTCCACACCTCGGCCTGGCACGTGGCTGGGATCCCGCAGCGCCGCGCTTCCTGTCGCTAGAGGAGAAGCTTCTCCAGATGGGGACTCTGCCCGTTCACGGAGCTGCGATGCCTCAGCCGAGTGTCTAAAATTAGGCAGAATGCCTTTGTGCACAGGGCAGTGCCACCCATTTCCACACAACTCTGCTCACAGCACCAACACGAGGGACAAAGCACAAAAAGCTGGGAAAACAGAAGGGCCTTGGTAGCACCTCAGGTTATCTATGGCTTGTTTCCTTCCCCTCCTTTTGGTCTTCCTCTCTTTGTCCCTCAGCTTTGGAGAGGAGGGAGAACATCAGGTTACGTCCTTTTAAAGCAGACACACAAATCTATTTGCTCATTACACTGATTAACTTCCAGGAATGCCCATGGAAAGGAGAAGCAGAGCAGAAGGAACCAAGTGACTGTGAAAAGCAGCTCGAGCGCTGCCAGATCCAGCTGCAAGTCAAGGAGCGCAGCAATTACTGGATTTTACCCGTCCCTGTTCAGGCAGATGATGAAAGCCTGTAATCACTCTAATACACTCAGCACATCTCAACAGCTCCTCAGACTCACAATGCTGTGCTGGCGGCCCGGGGAAGAGCCAACGCACGCACCTCCGCTGAAAGGTTGGCAGTGCAGGTTTGTCCCAAGCCATCAGCCCGTTCTGGGGACAGTCACCAGGCTGGTGATCACCAGCAGCATCCTGCTGCTCCAGATCCAAGAGCGGCTGTTTAGACACAGAGGGGACCTTATTGATGTCCATAAATATCTGAGGGGTGGGTGTCAAATGGAAGGGGTCAGGCTCTTGTCTGTAGTGCCCAGCAACAGGACAAGGAACAATGGGTGTAAACTTGAGAACAGAAGGTTCCACCTCAACATGAGGAGGAACTTCTTTCCTATGAGGGAGACGGAGAATAGTTTTGTCTGGAAGAGACCTTCAAGATCAAGCCTAACCTTATTCCCAGCCTCATCAAACCCACTAAACTGTGTCCCTAAGCACAACATCTGCCCAGCTCTTAAACACCTCCAGGAATGGTGACTCCACCAGCTCCCTGGGCAGCCCATTCCAGTGCCTGACAACCCTTTCTGGAGATAAATGCTTCCTGAGATCCAGCCTGAACCTCCCCTGGGTCAGCTTCAGGCCATTTCCTCTTGTTCAGTTGTTGGTTGTTGATGGAAGACTCCTTAAAAATGTTTGGGCAGGCTCTGACTGGAGCTGTAACTGGGCAGGCTCTGACTGGAGCTCTAACTGTATCCATCCTAAGCATGAACTGAAGATCCAGAAACCTGTAGCCTGCCTTTTCTCTGCAGGGAGAGACGAAGTGCAGCTCCAGTCTGCTGCACAAGTCCAGGTTCCACACTTAGCTCCTGAATTACTTTTCAGCTGCAGCTGGAGTATTTACCTCAATTTAATTACACGCACAGCTCTGGCCGTTATGAATAAGGTCCCAACTACTGCAGAATAAAGCACGTATTCATGAGCTCTACACTACCCCTGCAGCCTTTCCCAGACCTTGGCTTTGGGCTCGTTGATAAATCCTTGCAGTCACTTGTTCTGTCGTCGTTAATTGCATCCTAAACCAGACTCCAATGGCACAGGGCTCTTTGCCTTTTTTTTTTTTACTCTAGCAGTAATGATTTCTACATCAAGGAGCTCAGGGAAATGATTCACTTTGAATTTCACCACTGCAGAGTTGATCAGCAGCGATTTTTCTATTTTTAATGTCAGATTTCTTTTGGTGAAAAATTAATAGCGCTGCCAGCTCTGCCCGCGGGCTGCCCCCGTCTGCTGCGGTACGGGCCAGGGCTGATGTGCACGTACACCTACAGAGGAAGGCAAAGAGGAACGCTCATCCTCCCAAGCCCCTGCACAGCACGAACTGCAGCAGCCGTACGGCAGCTGTAAGGAAGGCTGATGTATGTGATGTATGTGAAGGCTCTACATGGGCCCAAGGGGAGATGCTGGATTCAGCAGAGTGGTCCCTACGCATCTGCTGCCTCACCCACCCAAAGCCAAGGGACCAACAGCTGCAGGCACAGAACAAGGGGATTCAGGGAGGTGGTACCTCAAGCACATCCCCTCATGGTGCTCCTGTCCCCTGTGCTGGAGATGGAAGGGATGAGGTGTCACTAATAAATGTCAGTGTGACGAACGAGCTGGGGTGGAGGATGGGGAAACAACAAAGAAAATACTGAAAGCTCCTGAACCTGTGCTTCACCTACACACTGCTATCCCTCAGGCAACGTAAAAAGATTTAAAAGGGTGTAAAATTACTCTAGTATTAAGACATTGCACTGCTGGAGTAAGAGACAGGAAAAAAGTGAGTGAGAATCAGTCCTGTTTACTTCTCATAGAATCACAGAATCATTTTAGTTGGAAGAGACATTTAAGATCAAGTCCAATCATTAACTCAGCACTGACCCCTGTCCCTCAGCACCACAGCTCCAGGGCTTGGAAACCCCTCCAGGGGTCACGGGGACTCCCCCCCTGCCCTGGGCAGCCTGGCACAGCCCTGGCACAGCCCTGGAGGGGCAGAAATTGTTCCTCAGCTCCAACCTGAACCTCCCCTGGGGCAGCTTGAGGCCGGTTCCTCTTGTCCTGTCCCTTGTTCCTTGGGAGCAGAGCCCGACCCCCCTGGCTCCAACCTCCTTGATGTCCTTCTTGTAGGACATTTTGAACCTATCAAAACCCAAATTCCCTGATTTACACCTACATCTCCCTTCTTCCAGTTAATTCCATGAAACCATTCCAAATGCAGAGATTTGACACTATGCCCAGTGAATCTGGTCTTCCAAGAGACGTGTATTCATATTTTACTCAGCCCTGCAGAGTGCAGCTTCCTAACTCTGGCACAGAGAAATAACATCTGCTCCGATGGAGCCCGGACCCTCTGCTTTCAGAAGGATGTTATGCCCAGACTGCAGAATGTCCAAGCTCAGCTCAGTGAGATCTTCTTGAAGGACCACTTAATCACCAAAATCGATTCATTGATTTCTGTAACATAGTTCCCTCTGATGTTATAATTGTGAATTAACTTGGAAGGAATTAACATGATACAAGAAAATTCAAGCAACACAGGGAAACCTCTTAAGCACTCAATAGTCTTTCACACAGAATTAAAAACTGGTTTAATTTGCTGATCTAACTTGGAGGGTCAAGTTCAAAGCCAAAGAAGTTCTTTCCATCCCTTGGGTCAGATCTCCTTGCAGTGAGATAAGCTACGGAGTAACGAACCAAAACCCATCAGCAGGGCCAGAAGGAACGGAGGATGCGGCAGTGGTTTGCTACCAGCTGTGCAGACACCTCCCAGCGAGCAGGACAAGAAGCCTATGCCAGCACGGTTGCTGCTTGCTTTCTTCATCCAACGGCTCTCTTATTTGCACTGATCCACTCATGTTGTAACCACAACTGCTCATGACACAGAGGAAAACCTAATGGCATAACTGTGAACTGGAAATCCATCAGTCTGGGTATCAAAGAGGAGGTTTCCAGCCTAAAAGGGGCTACAGATGATTATCTAAGCTTACTTTTTTATAGTGCAGGTGATAAAGCTCAATCCACACACATCAACAGACACAACCCAAATCCAGCCCAGGCTCAACCCATGTGTTGATAGATGCACAAGCTGCAGCCCTGCAAGCCAAGTCCAGCACCCCGGGTTCACTGAAGCAGGTCTCTCAGAAAGCCATCTGATTATCACTTAATATTTCAGTCGTGATGTTATTGCCACCAAGCGGAAGGGCTACACGGACTGTTTCTGGTTTGCAGGAGACAAAGCACTGCACAAAATATCCGTATCCAGCTACCATCTGAACTCCTAGAGCTTCGTTACCATTCCCCAAGGCCTTGTGTGGTCTAAGCAGTGAAAGCAGCAAACCCATGATTTGTATAAAGGGAGAGTGAAAGAATTGTCTGAATCACTCCCTAAGTGTTTGGAAAGCAGAGAAGTAATCACTTAACAGCATCTGGTCTATCCTGAAAAGTCATTTTAACTGAAGTAACAGCACCTTGGTGATGGAGGACTTAAAAGATTCTGACATCTCATAAAATCAATCGGCTCACTGGATGGTTCCTCATTGCCAGGGTGTGACTGAACACCAGTAAAACCAATACCATCTGCACAGCTACAATCCCGTTCACCTCCAGAGGAACGTGCTCCAGAAACTCAAGCTCCAAATGCAGCCAGCGCTGCCTTGCGCCATGGCCCCGGCCCCAGGCAGGCAGGGGACCCTGATGGAGCGTGAGGCGAAGCCAGGGGAGAACAACCAACAGTTAACAGGATCTGCAGCACTAAGAGATGCTTCAGAGCATTTGTGCTTAATGACTCCTAATTTTGAAAGAGCTGGAAAGCTCCTTACCCCTCCGACGTGGTGCTAACAGCACCTACAGCCACAGCAATCAGGCAGAAAGTTTATTCAGTTCACTTACATAGAATCACAGAATGGTTTGGGATGGAAGGGACCTTAAAGCTCACCCAGTCCCAACCCCCCTGCCATGGGCAGGGACAGCTCCCACTAGAGCAGGGTGCTCAAGGCTCCATCCAGCCTGGATACATCTTTCAGGGGTGTAATGGCAATGATCTCACTGCTGCAGCTCAGCTGAAACCCAGGCTGTGGCGCAGACCTGCTCACAATGCCGGTCTCATTTGTATTTCTCAAGGTCATCTATTAAAAATTCCACAGGTACCAACTGCTGCACCCATACTGGGGCCAAGTGGATGCCTCAGATTACGTAAAGGGCTTGGCTATCAGGGAGGAAGAGCTTGTCTGCAGTTCATCTGGGCTCACAGAGCTGCACCCGTGTCAGGAGTGATCCTGGAGAACCTCAACCCTACACGAAACAGCGGCAGCTGGGTGCCAGGAACTGCCAACGGAAGCGGCAAAGAGAAAAACCAGACAACTCTGATGGCACCCTGCAGATTTAAGGTAACAAAAGGTACTCACAATGATGTAAAAACACAGAACAAAAAAAAAAAAAAGGAGGGATAAAGGAGAGATAAAAAGCCTTTCCCAGCACTTACAGGCCGTGATTTAATGCGATTTAAAAAAGAAAAACCCCACGGAGGCAGAGGGTGAAGATGCAATTCCTTCGTCTCTGCTCAGGTCATACGGCTTGTCAGAAATCTGCTGGTTGCCAAGACCAGATTACTTTATATTCAGGGAAAAGAAGCGTTGTCCAAGAGTGGCATGAAAAGGCTGCTGGCGTATTTAATAAGGGCGTCAGATGGGTAAAACAAGCAACACCTTCCAGCAAGCACCCAGTGACTGCACAGTCACCACGCAGGAATGATCTCCGAAGACCAGTGGCGATACACTTCCTGTTCTCCTCCAACCTGATGTCGTTTCAGATATATGGGGCTAGAGAAGAATGGGGATTTGGAAGTGCTTTACTGCTGCTCTGACCAGGAGGAGATGTGGAGATGGCACAGCGTACAGAACTCAAGAAACAGGAAAGTTTTTATGAGGACAGAACTCAAGACACTAAATATATCCAACCCCTCCTCTGCATTCGAATGCTGAGGTTGCATGTCTAATGAGCCAGTTAAAACAAGCTGCTCTGCTGATGTCCTTTATGGTGGCAGCAATCACATCTGCTCTCCATCGCATCCCTCTTGATTTATAATCTGTCTCCCATTTCTCCTCTTCTCTTCCAACTGACGCCGCAGCTGCAGCCCTGCCCGAATTTCGGAGGGAAACCCACAGCTAAGCCACTGTCGCTTCGCCGCACGCGGAGCCGTCGCATCAAGGAGCTCCAGTTGCCTTGTCGTCCACGTGCACCCCCCCTCCTCAGCCCTGCATCACACAAGCACTGGCTTCTGCTGCTCAGAAATGTTCCCCTTACAGCTGCTCAGTTTGCTACCAGTGGCTTTAATAATGTATTTTTTAGCTCTGTATTTCTGCATGAGATTAGAGTCAACATCTAGAGATGCTGGTGATGTGGATACTTCCACAAAACAAGTTTCCTGCGTTCACTTTGCTGAGCTACAGCCGTTCGTTTTACATTTCAAAATGTACTGGGTTACAAGTCATGGAGACCCTCATCCTGTCACCTCCGCCCTCACACGGGGCGAGCGGGCACTGTGTGGGTCTCCATTTCCCACCTTAAGTGTTTAAGGGATTCATTCCCACAAATCCAAACCCCATTATTTTGCCTCACCTTGAATTCAAAGAGCACCTTTGCTCTGCTGAGTAAAACCCATCCCACACGAACGCTGAGAAAAACTACTTAAGCCAGAGCCTGAGTTTTGGTGAATGCTTGAGCATTTCAGGTAACAATCAAGCAGAGTTTTTCAGAATCTTATAATACAAATGAGGAAGAAAGTCAGCTAATCCATGACAGTGTGAGCTACATGTGGAGGAGGCAACTGTGGGCAATTTTTAAGAAGCTGATGAATAATGTAAAGACTCACCCTCCACTTAAAGCTGTTTGTTGTATCCCTGAATTTTCATAAATATCGTTTTCACAAACTTCTTCTCCTCTGGACTTTCTAAATTAATTATCTGTTGACTGGGGATTGTTATTTGTCAATCAGATTAAGCATTCAATCAAAATGAAGAAAAAACCAGACCAAACCAACCACCTCCTTTTTTTCCTACTGGATACACTCTATCATTTTGCTGGGTAATATATAAAAACATTAGTTTTGTGTAGGAAAAGTCTCTGCTCGCAGCGTGTCTCCCGAGAGAAAGGAAAATGCAAAATACCTACACTGCTGTATGAAAAGACAGCTCTGCCAGAAACCACAGAAACCATGGCAATGCGGCTGGTCGGATCGGAGATGCAGACCGTGGTCTGGATCGCTGCTGACCTGGGGCTACGGGGACAGGTCTGCTTCGTGGATGAAGAAGAGGAGGGAAGACCTGAGGAGATGCCCTCAACCTCATGGATGGAGCCACCAGTACTTCTCCCTGGTTATTTTTGTTGGCGATATCCTTGATTATTAGATACCTTCTAATGAAGCCAATGAGAGGGAGCTGCCTGATGAAGTGGGTGCACTGAGGAGAGCATCCAGTGCAGAGCAGCAATCCCTCACGCAGCAACAGCTCCCACGCTTGGGTTGCAGAGCCAGACCAGACCAGACCGGCGGTGTCACCACTGAGCAAGGCACCAACACCCTGACTTCGGCAGATGCCCAACACCTGCCAGGTCTCCCCCCAGACCCAAGCATTCAGCTTTTCTGGCAACCTGGCCACAGATGTTTGGGATTTCAGAAAAACTGTACAAGGAAAGAAAATCTGTGAACCTCCCTCAAAACCTCGTGTATTTGTTAGAAGAGCAGCCTGGACAGAATTCACCTCATCCGGTTTTACCTGTCACTACTGAAGATGTCTCTTGGTGGGCCTATCTCTCCAAGCTCCCTTTATAAACCAACAGGAGGAGACACTTCCCAGGCACTCTTCATTTGACCTATTGTAGCCTTTTAGCTCGTGATGAAATGAATAACTTATTTCTCTCCTCTGACTATAAACCAAGTCTAGACGAGTAACTCAGATGTTGATACTTAAATCTAGATGGAGTTATTTCGCTTCTGAGGTCCACATCTGACTACAGCTCTCTTACTGCCTTGCCAGGCTTCACTTCTGTCTCTCTCACAGCAGCAAAGGGATAAAACATTTTATTAGTGTTGTAAAAACATGGAAAATAATTGCATGGAAGTTTCTGATTTAAGTCCAGGATGAAAACAGCACATCATTAGAGCAGAATTGAGGTCAAGAAACCCAAGTGTAAGAGCGAACGTACAATAATGACCATTTTCTCCGTGCACCGGTCACAAAGGATTTGGTCTTTCCCTAAAATGGTTTATGTTATTTGTCAACTAAGACGCTTGGTTAACGCTGCTGCGCTGACAGGCTGGGGAGGTCGTTACGGTGATGCTGGTTAAACACTCTGACAAATGGGTTTTTTTGGTGCCCTATTAATAAAGAACAGTGGATGTCAGGGGGGGATCCCCATCAGGAGAGCCCACAGTAAGAGTGGCCCCTTCGATGCCAATTAGTCTTGGACAGCATGATGAGCGTTCGAAGAAGAGCATCAGCATCTCAACAGGCTAACATAAAAACCTGGAGGATGGAGATCTCTGGTCATCCTCAAAGCACAGAAAAATGTGCTAATTTCTGGATGTTGTGTTCTTCCTCTTCCCTTTCCCCTCTTTCTGTACTTTTGAGAACATGGGAACTCACTCATTAACGGAATGAGGAAGACTATCCCAGCTGCAGTGCCGGGGATGTGAGGCCCATTATCCCAATTCCCTTCGTAACGTTCTCACACCTGGACACTCTGTCAGGGTAAGTCAATTAAAAGCAGCTTCACAAAACCACATTTCACTTCAAAGCTCTTCTCCTGGGGGAAAAAAAAATCAGCCTCATCAACCTGACTCTTTACATATCAAGATGGCAAGGTCAAATTAGCAGCGCACTCCTGCAACGCTGGCCGACAAGCTTGAGGAGCTGTCCATGGAGCTCTCGTCTCCTCAATTCCCATGCGAGCAGAAAGAAATCAAACTGTCTGTGAACAACCCAGACTCAGGCAAATTTTCATAGCTACTCCTATGAGCTCCATCAGTGGCAAGCTCTGTTTCTTCTAGAAGAAATAAAATGAACAATCGTTACTTATCTTAATCGTCGCTAAGGGTTTACCACGCTCTGAGCTCAACAACTCAGTATGAGCTCTTCCCCAAGAGCTGGACAGGAAGATTTTGAGGAGCACAGTAGCTGAGTCTCAGGGGGTGCTCTCTATTAATCACCGAAATGTAACCTGGTTCATTAACTACCATCTGAGTATAATGCAATTAGTGCGCATTATACATCAGAGACGTGTGCCAGCCCTCGGGTACGTCCCGACCCGCACGCCAGGAGGCAGGAGCCAGCTCCTGCTCTGCAGCTTCTCACCGGTGCCAGGAGCTGCGCCGGGCCAGCTCCGCAGAGGCTCCCCAGGCGGAAGGGGCACGGCCGCTCCCCGCGCACTTTAAGGTCACCATTAATTCATCACGTCCAATGGCACGGAGGGGCTGGAAAGCGATGTCTGAAAATCTCCTGAACGGTTCTGAGGGCAGCGTGACATGTTTGTGACGTCCGTGAAAGGCAGAAGCAACCCAAACCCCGAGCAGAGATCTACTGCATCTCCGGGGACCTGGCGAGTGAATTTGGGCTGATTTGTACCTTTGTGCTAAAACCACACTCTGGGTTTCAGTGCGAAACCACCTCAAAAGCAGCAGGTTTTGAGTTTCAGCCTGAGCTTGGCATTCTGAGAATGCCCTTCCCCACTGCTGTGAGACCAAGCGGGCTCTCTCTGGACCCAGAGCACCAGGTCCCCCCGTGACCCAGCCACGCAGCACTGCCACCACGCACAGCACCCGACACGCGCGGGTCTTGCCCACCACGGACACATCCTGCCAGGTGAGCTGGCTGCCCCTCGCCCAGCTGACAACAAGCTCTTTTACAGCCAGAACAACAGGGGACCAGCCAAAACCAGTAGCACTGGCGGGGAGCAATTGGGAGGGAGAACTCCATCGGAGTAAGTGCCGCGCAAGCATCGCCAACGGGGTGGAAAAGCGTTACGCAGCACCAAGCACTTAATGACTCTGAGGAAGGCTATTAACTAACACTGGTTGATATAAAGACACCTGCAGCTGTGAGATGCTTTACAAAGGGTTCACTCCATGGGACCATGGCGCAGACCCTGCTAAAACACAGAAGATGCCCACTGGGAGAGGCTGCACAGTATTCTCCTACAGCAGCCTGCTTACCACAGAACCGAAAGTGGTAAATGGCACTGACACCAGTAACAGCTACGGGTGCTTTAACCAGCCAGGGGGCTCTTCAGTCCCAGCAGATACCATCATGCTTTCTGCAGGCTGGCCACATGGCTTTGAATCTGAGTGTTTCTCTGATTTTTATAATCATATTGGAAGAAAGGAGCAGGCCAAATGAAGCAAAGCTTATGGGAATAAACTACTAGAATTACAGTCAAGAGTGTCTGTTTCCACTCTTCAGTGGAAACAAAGATAACGTCGTTAATAGTGATCATTGGGTTTAGAGAATATAAATCCAACCATGATTAAATTCTCTTCCCTGTGAGCTAAGCCAGGAACTCAGCTGCTATCAGGAGGGAGATTATGGATGCACTTACAGTCTAAATTGCTAGAGCCTGACTCCATTCCTTATTTTGCTTTCAAAAAGATGTTTAGTAACACTACAAGGAACACAGAAGAAGCCAAGTGTGAAAGACACATCCGCACTGCTCATCCTT
Source organism: Todiramphus chloris collaris (assembly GCA_025345505.1). NCBI lineage: Eukaryota > Metazoa > Chordata > Aves > Coraciiformes > Alcedinidae > Todiramphus > Todiramphus chloris. The sequence continues at coordinate 417,700 of JANVCC010000065.1, read as the reverse complement.
CATCTCCTTCTCCTCTGCTTCATGTGCTTTCAGTACCTTTGCAGAAAGGGAGGACAACTCCCCTCCTCCAACTGAGCTGGCGGGAGCAATCTGCCAAACACAGACACCCCTGGAGATGCCTGCATAGGACTTTTCAGCCTGGGGCCTTCTGAGGAGAAGCAAATTGCATTGTGAAGAAGACTGTAAGGTCTGCTGGGTCAGCTGTGTGCCCAGGGGGTGCGTATTTCCTTCCAAGCACAACACGGATCTCTAGGTCTAAGGTGACTAGTACAGATGTAGAGATTTACAGACCAAAAACGGGTAAGATGCATCCATTGGCAACCTCATAAACCAAAATGATTCAGATAATAGCACAAGATGAACACAGATGTAAGCTCTGATTTCTCAGAGCGTTTGCTTACCTAGGATCACAAAGAAACTTGGTCTTTTCACCTTCTTCTCTCCAAATAAGCCATTCTCGGAAAGAGGGATGAACAAACATTCGCGTCATATCTCTACGTTTGATAAGAAACATAGAAAGGTTCTCCATCCTCTGCTGAAAGTCATCCCACTCCAAAGTGCCCTCAATGTTACCTGCATTAATGGCCTGAAAAATATGTTCATCTGTTAATGGATGCAGAGATGCCACTGCCACATTCAAGAGAGGCATAACCCGATCAAAGGAAGACTGCGTTGGGAACTTCATATTGCACTGCAACAGGTAAACTTCTGACAGAGACACTGGGACTACTTTGTAGCTGGAGCTTTTTAGTACTAGGTATCCTTTCTCTATGAGATCGAAAGTGAGTTTTAGGTACAGATAGGACCCTTGGCTCAAGGTCTTGAGGTGAGAACTGAGTTTGCCAAACGTAGTGTTGTCCATTTTGCCGTTGAGTGAGATGTTGTTCTGGATCTCCGAGCTGCTGTGTATCCGATGAAGGATATATGCCTGCAGGTCCTGGTCTATGGCTTCGTTCTCTTCCAGTCTATCCAAAAATATTCTGTGGAAGGGCAACAGCTTAATTATTTCCTACAATGAAAGAAAGAAAGAAAAAAAAAAAAAAAAGAAGGATATTCACACTGGCAGTGTTTATTATTCATTAAGTAAACTTAATTTGTATTACAATAGCACCTTTGAGACTCCTTTAAGACCTCTTCCATCAGGGCGAGCACACAAGATGGCAGTTTGTGCCCTCAGGACCTCACAATCTCATCTATAATCAAGTAGGTTGTGTGTGAAACATGACTGAAATAAAAATGAAGGACACCATTCCCATCGCAGCATTGTGGAAAGGGCTGGAAAGTTCACACAGAGCAGTGCCCTTGTTATTCTTACCTCATCCCAACCATGTATGGACATGCCACCCCTTCTGCCGTCACGCCAGAGGGAATGGACAACTAGATGTCAGGTCTGAGACCAGAAGAAATTGTTCTGAAGCTGAGCCTAAGGACCTCCCCAGGAGTGGGTGTACTGATAGAAACATCAGGAAGATAACAGCAAGTGTTTTCCAGTGCAAGGTAAATACATTTATCTGCTGTAGGGCACTCTAGGGATCCTCTCATCTGCTGAACTCACTGCTGATGTTTATGCAACATAAACCAAAGATCTCCAATCCTTGGAGACATTCAAGGTCAGGCTTGATGAGGCTCTGAGGAACCTGCTCCAGTTAAAGATGTCCACACTCACTGCAGGGAGGTTGGATGACCTTTAAAGGTCCCTTCCAACCCAAAGCATTCTATGACTCCACGATCGTCAAAGGCCTTTCCAAAGGAATTCCTGTGTCATGGGCTCTCTGCGAAGGAGCTGGTCAAGGCAGATTCAGGAGAAGCCATCAACTCTCCAATAACCTTAAGAGGGTGAGCACACAAAGCTTGCGGTGAAGTCTGTAGGGCTGCAAAAGCCCTAATTAAATGAGGAATTCAAGTCATAGGGATGCAATTTACCTACAATTAGAACAAGATTTCTTCCAAATGATGTTTAATCTACTCCATTACTGAGCAAAAAAAGAATTGCAGCACAAACCGTAAGACAGCCTGTGCTCTCCTGGTGTCCTGGGGAGCAGCTGCCGTTCCCAGCAGCTGGCTGCAGCGATGGAGCTGGAACCAGCACTCAGCTCCCTGCCAGGAGGACCACAGTAAATCAACCTGTGGATCTCAGTAAATATTAGCAAATCTCAGTAAAACTGCTTAATGGAGCTTGGTAAAAATGAACTCCGCAGCTCTGTGCTAATGAAAAAATGGCTAATAATGAAAAAATGGGAAACCTAGAGCTGCAGACATGTCCAGCTGAAGAGTGTCCCCAAACGCATGTCCCGTCCCTCTGATACCTGTCTCCTCTGGGCTCCTGGCTCCGACACTCTGTGAATGGCCCCGCAGGTGATGCCACCAATCAACCAGCTCTGCTGTGCAAGCGTTGGCAGAGCAGATCTGCCCTAACTGGGTCATTGTGCTTTCTTCCCAGCTCGCTCCATTCAGACGAGCAGTTGAGCCAACAAACTAAGGTCAGCGTAATCCTTATGCCAAGACAGTGATGATGAGTAGCTAAAGACAAGCTGAAGGTAAAAACCTGCCCAGCTGCACACTAAAATAAAAATAAACTAAACAACATTCGGCTCAGAGCTTCAGCACCTGCTCAAGATAATTCTTCACTGACCACGGACTCCTCCAGACTGAAACAATCACACCTTCAAGCTCTGGGTCACGCAGAAGGGGCAAGGAGATAGAAATTTCTTTGCCCTTTCACACGGGGGAGAGAATGTTCCTGTTCATCCCAAGCTGACAGGTATCAGGCCCTGCCCTCCTGATATCCTCAGTGTTGGCAGGTGAGCTGTCTGACCCACATGATCTAAACCACCTGCTGATGAACACTTATTGACATGAAAAAGCGATGCTGGATTAGATCCAGCCAAAGCTGTAGAGTGAGTCAGGGGACACGAATGTGAACGCAAGTTCAAAAAAGCCCAAAGGAGAACCTGAAACAAAGGGCCTTAAGCAAATGCAGATATCCACTGCGATATTCTTTCTCAAATCCCACCAGGACAATGATGCAGCTTATTTGCAGTTCTTGGTCTCAACCTACCTGTAGACTGGTCCGGACTGTCACTACCAGCTTCAGCCAGGAAGGGAATTTTCCAATCATTTTGCTCAGGAATGATACTATGGTGTCTCCATAATCTGGCTTGTGAAATTCAGCCTCATTTAAACCGTCAATTAATATAATGAAATCTTCATCAGGGATCTTCCTCTCTGAGGGAAGGAGAAAAAGCATTTATTTGAAAGGCTGGACACACGACTATAAAGTACCACAGAGTCACCACGGTGTTTTAAAGCATCATCAGATGTTGCTGAAGGAGAAAAAAAGACACAGCAGCACCTTTCTTAGGCTACGTAAATTGTGCACGCACACAGAGGGGTTCACATAGACACAAGTCCAAATTCTTACAACATCTGCAATTTTAGTTACAATGCACACAACAGAGATACCCCACAGATAAAAAAGGTAATCTTCTTTTTAAACATTACCCCTTCCACAAAGTCTGTGGTACTTGATGTGAATCACTCTCTCTCTGCTAAGGGTCAATAAGCACGTTATCAGCAGTTCTGTAGGTTCGCCAAGAAGTTCACCTCCCAAACACCTCTAGATCCTTTCCATTTTGGCATCTGCACTTTGAGCACTGGCTTCTTGATCAGCTACAGTCTGGGCAAGTGTTTGGAAACAAAACCAAGCCTGATCCACAGGACAAACAATTCTCTGAGGAGAATAAACCACCAGCCTGCGTGGGTGGGGAAGTCAGTCAACATTTTGGAGGTTACATCCTCTGTCCAGCAGAGACTGTTCCAAATAACTCTGAACTTCAGTATGGTAAAGGAGCTCAGTCAGAAGTCTGTAGCCAAAGCCTCCTTTGTAAAGGAGTCGAGGAAATAAAAAATATCCTTCAGAAAGCAAATCACAGATGTTTTAAACAGGATTTTTTATTTTTGGGTGGTGAATACAGTAACCAAACTATGCAGAATAAAGTCAGATGCTGAGAGCTAAGAACTTTAGAACTGAAATACAGATTCTTCTGCACTTGCATCTTAAGCTCAAGCATTATCTTTTCAAAGGAAATCCTGCCTAATAGACTCAGAAATGGGTGGGAAACAGGACATCTGAATCTACTGTTGACACACGCTGTTAACAGGCACTGCAAATTCCGAGCCGTATAAAGTTTGCTCTCCTTTGTAAAGCACTACGGATAAATCCTGCTGTCAAAAAGCTCAGTACTCCCAGCAGCAGGTGAGCTTTTCTCTTTGACTTTAAATTGCAGCAGGAAATTTTCTGCAGAGAACCAGCACAGAATGTTCACTGGCGACACGAGCTGCCTCTGTGGCGTTCCAGGGAGAACAAGAAACGCGTAAACACCTTGCGTCGGTGCTGAGCATCCAAATCCCATCTTGTCCTTGCCTTACGTCACCAAGTTGCATTTATTTCCTAACGTATTGTTAATAACCATATGAAAACCATGTATCTTGCATTAAAATTACCACAGAACCTTTTTCAGCGAACTTCTCAGTAGGATTATTGGGTAGACTAGAAAATAACACTTTATGACTCTCTGAAATCTTGGGAGTGAATATAGTGCCTGAGTTTTATACCCACATCTCATGTTTCTCATAAAGCCTGAGGGAAAGAGGAGAGAGCAGGGAGTAAGGGAAGAATCAGAACTTTGTTCTCCTCTATATTAGTTAGATTCCTTGAGATTAAAAAAACCCTGTATATATATATATTTGAGAAACATGAATCTAACTTTCTCGGTGACATTCAGCGTCAACGGCTGTGCAATGATTTTGTCCCAGTAGCATTAAAGCTTCAACAGCACCTTGTAAAAGACCTGCTGATATATTTACAGAGTCTTTAATGTTATGTATTTTAAAACCAATTTCCAGACACTGTTCATTTCGTTACAAAACACTCGGCACAAACGAGCTTGCCAGCACTCTCCATCAGCAAGGCTGGAAGGTGGGAGTCCTGATCGTTGCCTCCACTGGAACTGTGTTGAGTGCAGAGCCCAAAAGGGGAAAAAAAAAAGCTCTTATATTAAAATTTTCCACCCTGCAGATTTTAGGACCAGATAGGGGTCAACCTGCTTTTGTCAAGAAAAACAAGCAACCTTTGAAATGCTCTGAATTCACGTGCTGGAACACCTCCCAAGGAGTTACTGTAATAACCACGAATTATTTTCCTTTAGAGCAGAGGTTCCTAAATGTATCTTATTTTTCTTGCCAGGAGTGTTGGTAGGATGGAGTAGCCACGCTCCTCCTACAGTGACATTTCTCCATGCCAGGAAATTCGAGCGCTGCCGAGCTGCGCTGGCTCTATGGGTGCTCTGTGCCTGGTGGCACCACGCGTGTTGGACGCAGATGCTGCCGCTGCTCAGAGTTTGGATGCTGTGTTTTGAAGAGCTGATTTAACACCAGGGCTTTGGACCTGGTAGAAGCTGCATCTCTTACACGTTGGCTCCCGCACTGTCGGATACAGGGCGGTAACAGAAAATGAGCTGAACTATTTTTGCAGCCAACTTGCAGCACGTCATTTTAATAAACACCGTTCTGCAGGACAACAGAGCCCTGAACTCTGTGACGCTCTGGTAGTTTTCATGGCAACGAACACAGCTCTTAAATTTAGCAATTGTCGCAATGAATTAGTTGTATCTAACAGAGGAAAGAAAGAAGAGACAAAGCTAATGCTGCATTAGAAAAAACTCTGAAATCTGCCATCAGGACTGGGCTTGTTACCAGTTCCCCCGAAGCTTTACACAGGGTGTCCAAAGACTCTTACGGTATCAGCTCTTTTTGGTCAAAGCTTCAAATTCTCAAAAGCTCACTAAATAATGGCAGGGAAAGGGAGAAACATTCACCCCCTAAAGAAATCACAACACACTGACATAAGCAGAGCTGGGCATGGAATGTTGCTTGTTTTCACCTTCAGAACGGTGAGGCCAGATTTGGGATGTGGGAAAAAAAAAAAGCAAAGCAAGAAGAGCGTGGGCAGCAGGTCGAGGGAGGTTCTCCTCCTACTCCGCTCTAGTGCGGCCACATCTGGAGTTCTGGGTCCAGTTCTGGGCTCCCCAGTTCAAGAGAGACAAAGAACTACTGGAGACAGCCCAGTGGAAGCTGGGAAGATGCTGAGGGGCTGGAGCATCTCTGTGCTGGAGAAAAGGCTGAGAGCCCTGGGACTGTGCAGCTGGAGAAGAGCAGCCCGAGAGGGGAGCTGAGCAATGCTGAGCAAGAGATAAAGGGCCCCGGGGGGCAAGAGGATGGGGCCAGACTCTGCTCAGTGGTGTCCAGGGACAGGACAAGGGGCAGCAGGCACAAACTGAGCATGAGGAGAAAGTTGTTTGGTGTGAGGGTGTGGGAGCCTGTGGAGTCTCCTTCTCTGCAGAGATTCCCACCCCGGCTGGACCCTGCAACCCTGGGCCCTTGCTCTGGGTGCCCCTGCTGGGTGGAGCAGGGGAGTGGATGAGATGATCTCCAGAGGTCCCACCACACTGGGGTTCTGTGTAAAGCCCAGGTGTTGACTAAGCAGCATTTCTTAAAGAATAATAAAAAAAAAGTTGTCAGGAGCCGAGGGAAAGCGCAGGGAGCGTGGCTCCAATACCTTTGTGCAGGTTTTCCAGGGGCTCCAGGACTCCCCTGCGGAAGGAGGCCATGGGGTCCTGCACGCAGGACCGGAGGCTGAGCATGCTCTGCAGGTGGGGCTCCCGCAGGAGCTGCTCCCGGTAGGCGACGAACTGCGGCGAGCGGCAGAGCAGGGCGGCCACGTTGTGCACGAACTCGGGCACCAGGCAGGTGTAGGCGTTGTCAGCTTGGCAGTAGTGATAGGCGACAACCTGGCGGAAGGGAACAGAACAAAAACCACACCTTTGTCAGAGGGCGAGCTGGGAAAAGCAGCGCTGTTTCCTTCGGGAAAAGCGGCGTTTTCTGTTTGTTTGGTGAGTTTGATGTGTTCTGGCAGGGGAAGTCTTTAAGAGCACTGAGCGTTAACTACCTGTGACAAGAATCCAGACAAATCAGTTGGTAAAAACAGGCACTGATCCTGAAAAATGACTGGACCTGCCACTTGAGGAACAAATGAAATTAAGCCGTAGCCGCTCGCGGAGACGGACGCTGAGAGTACCTGACACGTCTAGAGCGCTGCGCTGAGCAGGGAGCGATAGGATTGTGCTCTGAGCTCTGGTTAAGGACTTGGTGTCAGTAATAGCTTGTGATTGTTTTCCTGAACTCAGTTTTTTCTTTGCCATTCTCAAATGTCAGGCTCTGCAGAAGGAGGCAGAGAGCACAGGCTGAGCACCTACCGCGAGGCAGCTTCTGCTGACGACAGATTCCCGCGAACAGGGATGGGGGGAATGTCAGACTTACTACACGTTACTCATCCACTGTGATCCCAACTCTTCATTCAGAAAACCAATCTGATTAAAAGAAAAAAATGAAAACCTCCTCTTTTCCCAGGCCACCTGATTTTCCCAGCTCTTGCTAGAACCCACTAACTTCTGCACACTTACTAAAATAAGCAGGAAAACAGCGATACCTTCTCAGTCCCACCTGCCAACTTTCCTGTTTTCTTTTGCAATATGAAAAATAGACCAGAAAAACCTCTCTCTGGTGGCAAAGTGCTCGGCAGGCTGCTCCAGTACCTTCCTGATACCAGCCTCTCCTGGTATTGCCTGGCCATTTGGTGCAAGCCTCTGCCAGGTCAAAAAGCTTTTCTCCAGCTCCCATTCACCAGGTTTTCTTTTCAAATGTCACTGACAGTATCCAAAAATATCCCGGCAAGGCAGGTGGGATCAGTTTTGTAACAAAAGCACCACTGCCCTGGAGCACATAACACAAATACTGCCAGATAAAGCACATTTCTGAACTCGGAAAGGACACTAGAGCTGAGGACACAGCGCACAGGAGACGGCTGCAGCCTCTCTGGAGGCTGCGTGAGCTCAGGTGAAATGTGGCCTGAGGCTGCTGGCTGTGAATAAGCATTTATTATTGATATTTATTATTTTATTCTATGTATTTCCACCTGCAATCACCAGCCCACAGTTCACAGCAGGCTCCAAGGCACATGGGGTGATGTGTCCAACCTCTGAGCTCTGCCACTGCCAGGGATGGTACTGAGAAAGGAAAACATCAGCCTGTGGGGTCCTCGCACGCTGCTGCCTCAGCACTGGCTTTTAATTTTAAATAGAAAAATACATGAAATTACCACTGGGGTATAATTCAATGATTACCTTTTCCAGTCAAATTAAAGTGCAATACGTACAGTGACGCTAAAGCTGGGCTGTTATTTCAAGCATCAAGCCCTAATACATGTGCTTAAACTTTAATGGATACCTCTAAATTCCTAACAGATTTTTTTCTTAGCATCCAGTTAAAGTATAACGTATTCCCTTCGAGAACAGCACCAGGTAAAGCAGTAACAAAAGCAGTGATTTCTTTTCAACAATCCTATTTATTTGGGAATTATAACTTGTGGATTCCACAGTATAAAGTTCTTAAGCAGCCCTCCCTGGATATCAGGTTCCCAGTAACAGAAACCAAATCGCTGTACTCGGAGCTCTTATTTCCTACACGATAGGTGTGCAGGCACAAAAATAAAGTCCCCTTTTTATGAGAGGCATATGAACTTCTTCCAGGAATATAAAGAGCCACAACATGGAATAGGGGACACTTAGAACCCGTGAAAGAATGGTCACTGATGGATACTGGGACATACACACAGTTACAACTCAATTAATTCAAGCCCCTTCACGTACATTCTTGACCCTCGTGCTGGATTTACTGGTATATTGACTGAGCCTTACACAGGAGGATAAATGCAACGCTTAATAGGTGGATCTGAAGCTAAACCAGTAAGTAATGAAGATTTGAGAAAGGCAACCAAAGGAAAGGCATTACGATGTTCTCAGAAACGCAACTGCGCCAACATTTCATCTTGATGTTATTTATTCTCCGTGACATTTCCTCTATCTTCAAATCACAGAGAGACTGCCAAAAGCCAGAGCTGCAAACTGAGCCTGGCGCTGGAAACCAGGCTCCTCAGCTACACAGACAGAGCTGGGTGGGAAACAAGTTTTCTCATCCTGTAAAACTCTGCAAAGTTTCAAGAGAAGCCTTCTGCTTCAAGGGACGTCGGGGCAACCAACGGGCTGGTGTTGACAGGTCACACCCAAACAGGTCCAAACCCTGTTCTTTCTTGCTCATATTACGTGAACACCTCGAATACCTGGCCACTAATGCTCTGGGGAAGGCCTCTTCCCAATTATTTCACTTTATTAATTGCTCAAGGATGCAGCAAGAGGGAGGGATTACCATCTCCACTGCTTAGGATTCCAAGAGAGAGGAGACCATGCCCCATCCTTGCTCTGCATCTGAAATGGCCACTCCCTGCACAAGCTGTGATTCTGAGGTGTGATTAGTCTCCTCCTTTTCCTCAACTGAACAACCCAAGAAGTACATAAAAAAAAAACCAAAACAAAAACCAAACTGAACTTGCACAGCCTGGAAACGAACTCCTTACTGAAAAAGGCGTGCTCTCAAGAAAAGCTTTGTTTTCCATCAATTTAACTGCTTTGCTTTAAAAAACTGCTTGAAAAAGTTCCAACCACTTTTCATCACAACCCAAATCCTTGAATTAAACATTTAATTTTACCCAGAAACTGTGCTACAATAGATGAACTCAGCAGGGCAGAGCAGGCTCTCCCAACGTGATGGGCACGCCTGGATGCTGTGACCAGTGACCCTTCATTTTTGTCTGATACAATTTAAGGCAGATTTTTTTCTTATCATGGCTTCAACTGGAGCGTTGTTCTCGCGTCATGCTAAACACTATAAACACACAATTGGACTTCCCAAACGTTTAAATCTTTATTTCAGCTGGCAGGTTTGTTAAATGATGTTGATAAAGTTGGTTTACCAGCTTGAAAAATTCCTTGCTCTGAAGTTTGGTAAATGTAAATCACTGGCTTGCAAACATTAGGTAAACAACAGCTCTAGGCAACTCGAACACAAACGACGTGTGTGCCGATGAAGGGTGGGAAAAGGAACACCTATCTCTAGAGAACTGCCCAGAATATCTGCTCGTGGCATTTTTGCAAGGGCTCAGAAGGAAGTTTTGGCAACTGGAGTGACTCCCCACTGAGACACCAAGACATGACGTTGTTCACATTCAGCATCAAGTGCCAAAAGTTACACACTTGTATAATTTCTCTTCTTGCTTGAAAGGGACTTTTGAAGTCAGTCACACCCGGACGAGGTGTATTTTACTTCCAGTGACCACCTCCTCTCCTAAAATGATGTGGAGAGTCCAGCTGGCTACACACTAAAGAAGTACATTTATTATGAGCTTTCTGGCAGCTATTTGTAAAAGACATTAATTACGTGTTGCAAGGCTTGAGAAACATGAGAGGCAGCGAAGGCAGAGCCCTGCCTGCAACAGACCATGGCCAATGTTCAGCACAACTCCATTTTCTCCTGAAGTGGGGTCAAGAAGCACCAAAACTCTCGTTTGCTCAGAAATGACACAAACTTCACCTTCTTAACTGCCAAAGCAGAATTATGAAAGATATTACTCTTTAGGTGTTAAATTCATCAGGTCTTCAGGTGTCGATTCTCCCAACCCTCCAACATCAGCCATCCTACACTACCCTTTCTGCCACAGCCACTGCCTGTCTCTCCCTCCGGCCAGCCTCGCAGAACCTCCACCAGATGCCTACCCCCTTTTGGTGGTCCTCCCACTTGGGTTCACTCCTCCACTCCCGGCAGGGGCTCTGCAGAGATCTGGCCAGGCCGGATCCAGGGGCCGAGGCCAGCGGGATGAGGTTCAACAAGGCAAGAACCTGCCCTTGGGTCACAACAACCCCCTGCAATGCTCCGGGGAAGGGCAGCAGAGCTGGGGAAGGGTCTAGAGGATAAGTCTGGTGAGAGGTGTCTGAGGGCCCTGGGCTTGTTCAGCCTGGAGAGTAGGAGGCTGAGGGGAGACCTTCTGGCTCTGACAGCTCCTGACAGGAGGCTGGAGCCAGGGGGGTCGGGCTCTGCTCCCAAGGAGCAAGTGCCAGGACAAGAGGAACCGGCCCCAAGCTGTGCCCGGAGAGGTTTAGGTTGGAGCTGCAGACCAATTTTTTCTCCTTGAGAGTTGTCCAGGGCTGTGCCAGGCTGCCCAGGGCAGGGGGGAGTCCCCGTGCCCCCTGGAGGGGATGCAGTGGAAGAGGAGGTGAAGAGCTGCATGGGAGGAGGCTTAAGAGGGTGGAAAAACAATGACAGATTGTGTATCACCCATGAAGAACTGAGGGAGAGAAGAGACTTGGGGGGGAGAAAAGCGAGAGAAGGGTAAGAAAATGACACATCAGGGAGAGGCAGGAGATAACAGTCATACGAGAAAGGCTGGAAGGACAGTGGAACATCAAAGGAGAAAGAGGGTCTGAAGACGGCTCAAGGGAAATAAGTTATTTTTACTTAATAGGACAGGCCAATTTTAAGCAGTTCTCTGGCACTGTCTGTGAACTGAATATCCTCCACTTAAGAAACGTCCCTTTGACATCACACCTCAGATGTGGTGTGTCTCTGTAAGTCTCGTGCCAGGAGGCCATTCTGCCAACCCCCCCTAAAAGGTCCAACCTCCCAGATCCCTGAGCTCACAGCAACACCCGGGTTCCTCCAGTGCTCTTAAAGGGCTTCAAGGTTCCATTTTAACTGTACTTCTGCACCTGGTAAGATTTCTCTTTTTTTGACCCATACAGAACACCTTCAAATAAATTCAGTGCAATGCCTTTACCTGCCAAAATGCCATTTGCCAGGCGTAGCGTTGGTTGCAACGGTCTAAATGGCAATCAGCCCTGCTGGATGTTCTCCATGGCACACGGCCGTGTGGGGATGTGGTGACCCAGTTTATTGGGAACGTTCGTTACTTCTACAGAGCCGAGCGTGCCAGTAAATGCCCTCAGAAACTCATTAGTGTTGCAGGGCATCAGGGCTCAGAAGTAATGAATCCCTCCACCTCCACATAAGGTAGGAGCACTGCTTTTCTTTTTATACGCCTGCAGCAACGAGAATGACACTTTGGCTTATGGCTTGGAGGATGGGGAGAAGAGCTTCTGAAGCCACCAGCCGTGCTCAGCATCAGCTGGCTGAGCTAATGCAGCGGACGTTCAGCTCCTCCACCAGCTGCTCTGCCCAGGGTACAACCCATTAGTGCAGCAGAGCTGGCTTTCAGGTCCATTTGTTTAAGTGCTGCTACCACAAGCAACCACACAGCATCCAGAAACCCAAAGATACAGTGGTTCAATGGGTTATTTCAAACCGTGCGGCCAATCCATTAAAAATCCTCTGTGAGTACAGGATAAAACCTTCAGGGAAAATGGGGAAGGTGACCCTAACCAGAGGGGACACAGTTCAGGTTACTGCCTTGGAGCTGAACTGATGTGACCTCGGGCTATCGTACCTCAGAATGGCACTGGTGGCCCTTGCTGAAAGACCAAGGTCACCACGGACGTGTATTTGTGGGTCAGTATTTTTCAGCACAGCCCAGGGGTGGGGGGAGAGCCCCTCATTTCTTTTCTCTGAGGTGAAGGACAAGCTTTGGACAAGCGAAGTTGAGCCCCCATCCCTGGAGGTATTTAAAAGCCATGTCGATGTGGTGCTGAGGGATATGGTTTAGCAGTGGGCTTGGCAGCATTAGGTTTATGGTTGGACTCGATGATCTTAAGGGTCTTTTCCAACCCAGATGATTCTATGATTCTAAGGTCATGCTCCAGCTGAGTTGCATCAGCACAAGTGATGCCCAGCACCACTTGGAGAAGAAAGGTGGCACTGCCAGCACAGCCACGTGGTGACCCAGCGATGGGTCACTCAGCTCCCCTGGCCAGAAGAGGTAGAGCCAAGAAGCATTTTCATGGATAAAAGATTAAACAGTAAAAAGGCACAAAACCCAAGACGCTGCCTTTTTAGGGGATCTTGGGTTTGAAAACCTAACGTCTTTTTTTCCCTCCAGTTTTACCTTGCAGCCATCCCATCCTATCAGGCATGATGTTTACAAGCACTGAGCAGCAGGAGATGGGTTTGCAGTTACACGAAGCCACGTATTCAGCTACACGTGGCCAGCTCACCAGGGAAGCTGGGACGCATCTATCGCGGCGAAGGAGACAAGTCTAGCTTGACTTGTTGGCAGCGCAGAAAAACTGGCAGCCTGCTCATTGTTGGAGGGCAGACGTGAAATAAATTCAACAATCCTGCAAACTTATTTCCATAATTCATGCATATATCTTAAAACAAAAGACTAACCAAGCAGCTTTGCCAGGAACGCTTATGTTTCATCTGCAAGTGTCGAGATGGGGGTTGCAACGTGAGTAGTTTTCTTCATGACTTTTGAGAGTCTAACAGATCTGGCAAGATAACAGCTCTTGTCCTTCTTCCCTGCAAGCCTCTACTTCATGCCACGGTACAAACCCCTGCCAAGCCAGGGGCTGGAGAAAAAGCTGCAGAGAAACCTCCCCAGCAGGGACCCCTCCGAAGTCCTGTGCTGAGTGCTGGGCTTTGACACGTGTGCACACGCTCCTCCCGTGACGGGTGGGATGTCCATCAGCAGCCTCCGCCTCAGCTCCTCCTCGGCTGCAGAAGCCCGTGAGTGAAGGTGAAGAAGGGGATTGTGACAGCTCAGTTCCCAGCAAGCAAATTAATGGTACCTTTAAAATGAGGATTTTGATTCACAGAAACCTCTGCTAAGAAGCTGTTGACGCTGCTGTATGCTTAATATTTTCCTTGCAAGGAAATGGAAGGGAAAGCCCCGACCTCTTCATGCCTCGAGTCTCCCAGCACATGTCTTTATCAAAGTACCAGCCCTCAACACAACACCAACCCCTACCTTGAGCGTCACCCTGGTGTGACAGCAAGACTTTGAACTTTCCCTTTAAAAAAATGTTCTCTCTCATCTCTTTAGAGAGTTTGGTTCTACTAGTGATTAATGTTTTGCTTGGCTGATCAGGAAACCAGGGTTTAGTTCAGCTTCTTTGGTTGGACTCGATGATCTTTGGAAGTCCATTCCAACACTAAACATTCTGTGATTCTCAGACACATCCCAAACGATGGCAAGAAGCTGGCACAGGACAGCTGGGGTGATACTCCAGGCAAATCCTACAAAGGCATTATTGTACTTCCAGTATTTTCTCCAGTAATCTCTCAAGGTGGAACCACCCCACTCCCACTTCCAAAATCTGAGTAAGATGGGCCTGCTGGGAAGAGAAATGACAAAACGAATGGAGTGACCTCAGTTTTAAGCTCCTTGTTTTTTCTCATTCTTTCAGGAGAAACTGCTGCAAACCCTGAGAAGTATCCAACCCTTCCTCCTTGATGGGTACTTGTATGGCAGAAAAATCCACTTCTGACCAAAGAGGGGGACTAAGACAGCTGCCCAACAGTGTCTGGGACGAAGGAAAATCTTCCCCATTTTTGATGTTTTTCTCCTCTGGGATCCCCCGGTGACGATAAGTTCAGGTAAGTCTCAAACCAGCTGGATACCACTTTCCTAGGACAGTTTTTGAGGACCAAAATGACATTTGGTACTGTTTTTCTACATTGCCTCATTTCGAAGCATTTTTCTTCTCCATTAGCTTGCTGATGAACACTGGACTAGAAATCACGATAACTTCAAACTTCTCCCTACAAATACAACCAAAAATGCTCTTTTCCATCATGGCAAGAATGAGCAGAGCTCCTGCTACGCAGCCTCCCGTTACTTATTTCTAAAATTAATGACTTGTTCAGCTCTGACAAGAAGAGCTAAAAGCAACCCTTGCCCCCAAGACCTTCCTTCATGAAAAACAGGCAGAAAAGTACAACCCTGAATAATCCAGAGGAGGAAAAGCAAATGTTCACCTTTCATTTCTGTCATCATAAACACGCAACTTCTGAGTTTTGGGATAAGTGACATTTTCAGAAGGAATGGAGTGGGTGAGAGGGACGACGTGCTTCCCACCAGCATTCTGGAGCCCGCACCAACCATTCCTCCAGCCCCTTAGTATATTATTAACCTGCTTTCATAATGATCTGCATTTCTCTAGCGCAATGACCGCCGCACACCCCGAGAACCTCCCGCTCTGCTCAGTGCCCCCAGAGGTGGAACATCTGCTTTATTTCATGTACCTTTCATGTATCTCCTAAAACATTCTGAACAATTGTGGTTGTCCATCACTGTCAACACTTTCTTCCCTACTTCAATTCTGACTCTAGACTTAACGCAACTAGAAAACACAAACGTCCAAGAAATATTTTCCAACCCATAGGTCAGTCTATCCTTTGCTTTCTTGGTCTCTTTTTTCTTCAGCCAGATGAAGCAAACCTGTTGTAAGTAGGCCATCAGCAATCCTTTTTTTATTTCACAGCTACTGATACAGGAAAATGCTGCTCTTCCTTCCTCCTGCACCAAAGGACATTCTGCTTATTTTTGTCCCCTTCTTTTCTTTTCTAGATTAGAGATTGGAAAGCCTTTAGCTTATCTATGTGAAGGCTTCTCCTGAACTGTCCCCAAGAACGCCTGCTGGAGAATATGGCATCAGACATTCAGATGAGGCAGCTAAATTATTTTAACCAACTATTTTTACTGTTGTCTACCAATATATCCAGTGTATTTGCTTTAAGAGCTCAGCTTCTTCAAAGCCTCTTAGGAACAATAAATTCTCATGATCTCTCAAAGGCAAGTTAGAGGCGTGTGATCGAGTTTCTGAATGAGGCGATCGCAGACAGAACAAAGAGTTCCACGCTGTTATTTTAATGGATTTTCAATTCTGTGCCAGGTCAGTAATCCTTTTTCTCCCCGTGTCACTCAGAGACTTCAAAACCCACAGCTGGGGTGGAACAGTCAGTGTTTGTTTTATCTAGGAGGACATCATACGGCATGGTTCTTTCTAAGCAAATCAATTTATCTGCTGTTGACAGCAAGTATTCATCAGCACTGATGCTGAGTTGTACTACTCAGGAGGTTACCAAGAGTGCACTAGGCACACGACTTCCAGCTATCAATTTGACAAACACCCTAAACCATTTTATTTGCCTTTATTTCCCTTCCTGAGGCTCGACAATCCATCAAACTTACTGTCTGCAGCATGCTGCACAGCAGCTCTATGGAAGTTTCTAATGCCATAAACACAGAAACCCCCCCAAAACTTTGACACTTTCAAAAAATATTCCTCTTTGAGGTAGGAAATTAAGCTCTGAATAAGGATTTAAGGATGGGCTTTATTGCAACACCTGGCTTCATCCAGGCACACACCGCAGCCCTACCTGGAAGCCAACTGCTCTTCTGAATTGAGAAAAGCAAATAACACCCAGTTCAGGGATCACTTTTCTTTTAATAGAACGGCAATGGAGGCAGGCGGATGAGATGCTGGTCTCCAAGGATCCCCACAAGGCTAACGGCAAAGCTGGGAATAGACCCAAGGTCTCCAAATGCTGAATCAAGCCCTGCTGCTCTGACTCATCCCAGGAACTGTTTGCTAAACATTCTGGAGCTCTTCAGAAGTTCCACGTGCTGCGTCAGCTACTCGGGCAGCAGAAGAGATTCCAGGTACTCTTAAGGTCAAGTCATCAGCCTTGGCACTGATCTTTTCAGGAAGGCCTAATGTTTGGAAGCCCAGGAGGGTTATTTCTGGAATGTGCCTACATTTACAGTAGTTGAGATTTACTGGGAGATTAACAGTGGTACTGGGAGTCTGGAATCCCGCTGCTAGCACAAGAGGTGGGACATCTTCCTAACTCATTTGATACTTTCTGACAGCAAAAAACAGGATTTGTTTAGCAAAAAAACCATTTTGGCCAGGGGATGAGCAGGGCTTTAAAACCCTTTCCTACAGGAGTCTGCAGCCAAAGTGTAACAACCTATTTATACTTAATTTTTGCCTCTAAAGATTGTTTCTTGCCCTTTTCTCCAGCGATCAGAGAGGCAAAAATGCCTCTCTGTATTGGAGTGCAGTGGATGTGACACACTGTTTGGAAAAGTCCCATCCTTTCCCTTACTCAGGAGGAAACTGAAGCTAAAACCGTCTCCATTTATCAATTACATATCTGGCAGGATTACTTCAGCACTCAGGGGAAGAAAGATGAGACGGATGAGGTATTTCAAGCAGAGCCAGCACACTTTACTGGCCTTACTGGTAGTCTGTAGCTCTTAATGATTTGCAAGGAATATGATGACTAATGTGTCCTGAACAAAACCAGGCCCAGCCATTGCATTCCTTCCAAGAACTCCACGTGGGCGAGGAGAATATCAAGTCTTAATATTTATTTCTGCAGGTATCACACGCTCTCGGCCTTGCCAGCTGGGTGCAGAGAGGACAAGACAGTATCTGGCAGAAAAAGCCAAGCAAAACACATCCCGGCAAGAATTCAGAACAAAGACTTTGCCTGCAGTGGGAGCAGGCGAGGGGAAGGCAGAATGGCTCACGCCCTCTCCAAGGGTGTAGGAGGAGCAAGCTTCTCAGATTTCAAAGCACCTTCCCCAATCCACAAAGTAAATCTCAGTAATACAGTAAAACTCAAGCTGTGAATCACACCTACAGTAAGTGACGGCATTCGACACAATCCACTCTCGCCATGAGATCAAACCATTTGTGTTTCACTCCAAAGGCTACCATCTGCTTTGTGTAATTCTCCAAGATGATGCCTGAGCACACACAGCAGTCCCCTCCCAGTCTGCACCACTACCCTCCCTGCTCTTTTCAAAACAGAACACTGGTCAAACAATCGGCAATTTTTTTGTTTTCACTGCTAAAGAAAAAACACCGCAATTATTCTGGCAACTGTGTCATATACCTTATGTGGGGATAAAGCACAATGGCTGGGAAAGATGAACTCTCAGAGCAGAAGGGGAGTGTGTTTGATGGAATGGGAATTTAATGTTAAAGAAATAACCTTCCTAGGGTAATAAAACTTGTTCCAAAAGTTTTCTCTAGACTCTCACAGTAAGCACTTGAACGCGTGCATTTCCCAGCAGACCAAGTGATGGAAAGCAGGAGACATTCCACCAGGTACCGTTAGAACTGGTGTTTTCCTGAGGACCAGAAGAACCTCGAGCCGAAAGCTTCCATACCTGGGAGGCAAGTCTCCTCATGGCCTCTTCCTGCCGCCGGCGCATTTCGGGGGTCCCCGGGCAGCTCCCACTGGTGATGGACGAGTGAGCAGAAGGCGGCTGGGTTAAGGGCAGCTCTCGGTTTGCATCCACATCTGTCCCAAGGAAAGAGGTTATGAATTGCTACAGGACCTTTGTTCTTACAGAATAGGCAGCTCGTACACGGCAGTTAAAATACTGGGACATCTCTCTGATGGGGAAAGGCTGAGAGCCCTGGGGCTGTTTGGCCTGGAGAAGAGAAGCCTGAGAGGGGATCTGATGAATGTCTGCAAATCTCTGCAGGGTGGGGGGCAACAGAAGGGGCCAGGCTCTTGCCAGGTGTGCCCTGGGATAGGACAAGAGGCAATGGGCACAAACTAGAACACAGGAAGTTCCACCTCAGCAGGAGGAGAAACTTCTTTGGTGTGAGAATGCCAGAGCCTGGCCCAGGCTGCCCAGAGAGGCTGTGGAGTCTGCTCTGGCAGGGGGGTTGGACTCAATGAGCTCCAGAGGTCACTTCCAATTCCTAGCATTCTATGATACCTTCCACAAATAGTCTGGTTTGGATTTCAGACAGCAAGAGGCTGTGACATCATCCAGCCAGGCCGGAGGCTCCCCAAGAAACTTCCTTTGGAAGCAGCACTTTTAGGAAGGACCACTAAGACAAAGCGTTGGGCTTCTTATTCATCTTCTCCACTGTAATTTCACTGACTGGGAAATAATCACAGTAACTGAGTGAATTGTGCTCTCTCTGAGGTCTGCTCTGTCTCCAAGTTTGGTGCAGTTCAGTGCAGTGCTCTCCTGCTCTGCACTTCTGTCAATAGATCTTTCCTCACTATGAACAACTGCTGGTTAATTTGTTTCCAAGTCCTTCCTCAGTGGAGACAGACAATTTTTCTGAATTAAGTGACTATTCTGTAACATAAATAAATGGAAAGCCCCAGCTAACATATCCGTCTGAAGCCCATTACTGCAATCAGAGGGAGTGAAGTGGGAGTAGCACCAGGCTCTGGAAAAGGCTTGCAAGCAAACAATGAGATGGTGGAGTGACCATCCCGGAAGGTGTTTAAAAAACCGAGTAGATGTAGCACTTGAGGTGATGGTCTGGTGGTTAGGGAGATGTTGGGATGAAGGTTGGACTTGAAGATCCTAGAGATCCTTTCCAACCATAACAATTCTATGATTCTGTGGAGCCATCTCTGCCAACTGTAAGTGCTTTCTATTGTGATTTAGCTGTTTCTTTTCCCTGGCAAAGCAGAAATTGGCCTTACCAGTAGCTTGCTACAACAGTCTCTTCACCTGGCCTTTCTGGAGAACATTTTCAAACCATTTTCACAGAGTATTTTGACGTGGCACAGAGACTTGATGATGTCTAATTGTGGATGTCTTTATTTCAGGAATGTTTTAAAAGCAGCAGTCTTCTGAAGTGCAGTCTGACTACAAATGGATTGCTGCCATGCATCCTTGAGCTTGACTTGAAATCATAATGCACACAACGACCCATTTAATGGCAAACAACAAAGGAGGACGACTGCTGCCTCCATAATTAAACCCTGGATGTGCTGGGAGTGATGCACATTCTTAATTTTGAGCATGCAATGCTACCTTCACCTGCACTGTTTTTCTGAGACAGGAATTAAGAGTGTGAGGCTGTACTGGTACCAGTTTTAATGCTGACAGCACAACTGGTGTAGTACAGTCAGGTCACGGGATTAGCGTTTATTGTTAAACAGGTTTTACTAAGCATAAGAGGATTTTGTTTTTCAGCATGTAGGAAAAAAAACCCAATGTAGAATCATAGAATGGTAGGGGTTGGAAGGGACATCTAAGAAACTTGCAGAATTATCTTCTATAGCTAGATTAGAACTTGTGATTTCTTTAGGATATAAAGTCAAATAAGTGATGGATTCTAAAGGTCTCCATCCCACTAACTCTGAGGAGTCACTGGGCTTCATGGACAAACCAGAGTGCCAACTAAACAATGGTGTGTTAAGTGTGGCCAAGGATCTTCATCCTTTGGGCATGAAAGACGCAGGGCACCTTCTCATGTGAAATTTCCAGAAACAGTTAAGCACAGTAGTCTCTTTACTCTCCACAATCCCTCTAAGCAGACTGGGGACACACATGGTTGGTGCACTGCAGAGCTGCAGTTAAAATATAGGAACAAGCCCTGCCTGTCACTACGCGTTGTCCACGTACCGCTGACAAGTGCCACTATTCCACATGCCAGCATTTGGTGACATTCAGGAGTACTGCATTCCAGCAAACAGATTTATCTACAGCTTCACTGAGATACCGTGACACAGAGCCTCAAATATACCTTTAGGTACCTAGCCTGCTATTTTCAGTCCTGTCTTATTCATTTACTGAGAGCTGAATGATTCTAAAATGCTGTCATCCCCACCCGCAAACAGGTCAGCATGGAGTGATGTGAATTGGATGGGACTACAAGAGGTAGAGCAATCCTGAATGCTGAGCCTACAGGGGCTTGGGACCCACCCTAAACATTTATTCCATGATAAACTGAGATTAAATGAACCATACGGGAAGGAGGATACAGTGGCCTGGATTTGCAATAGTACAACATTAACGACTGAAACAGGGAGCCTTCCCAATCAGAGCACAGCCGGGATGTTTCTAAGCCAGAGAAAGAAGAGACAGACTATTTTGACTCTTCAAACAGTCGATTTGGAACAGAAGGAGTATAAATATTGCCAACAGGTGCTTCCTTTGCTTGGCAACAAAGACCAAGCTGATTTCTTGGGCTCGAAGATGATCTTTTCAGCCAAAACCCTTCTAAAAGCTGACGGTCTCTGGGGTTTTTTCAAAGATCTGTGTCCTGCTCTACTTACGTTTTGGAGAGGCGTGTGGACTATCAGAAGCAATCTGCCTCATACGTGTGCCATGGCAGCTAAGAGCAACCAGCCTGGAGATGATGGCCGTCTTGCCAAAGCCGATGTTCCCAACGATGACTACGCCTTGGTTGACGCTGGCGTTTGAACTCTGCAGCTGCGCGTCGATCTCGTGGAACACCCAGTCCCGGCCCACGAAGACGGACTCGGTGGTGATGCTGGGCACCTCGAAGAGCAGCGGTTTCAGAGAGATGTCGGGAGGTCTATAAGGTGCAAAGCGTACTATAAAGAGGAAACACAGGGAAAGAACATGAACATCCACGCGAGCAGGGAAACTCTAGTGTGGAAATTGCTCTTCAAGTTTCCTCTGTGTATTGGATCTGACTGCGCTGGAGCTGATCTCCCAGAGCAGCCCTCCCTCCAGTGCCGGGCTGTGCCCTGGGAGCTGGAAAGGTGCTGCTCACCCCGGGCTGAGGCTCTGCTGGGCAGGGCTCGCGGCACCGAGGCCGTTTGTCCAGCATTGCCCTGGGGTGGGATGGGGGGCACGAGATCTTGGGAGGGGACGCGACTGGGACGGCTGACCCAGGCTGGCCAAAGGGCCGTTCCAGACCATCTGACCTCAGCTGAGCTATAAAAGCTGGGAAAAGGAGGAGGGGGGGCCTTGGCTCGTCCTCCCGAGCGAGCGCTGCGCGTCTGGAGCCCTGCGTCCCGGCAAGGGGCAGCCAGCGCCTGCCCAGGGGAAGCAGAGAATGCAGCTGGGCTTGCTTGTGCTTCCGCACACGGCCTGGCTTCGCTTTCCAGTGAACTGCTTTTGTCTCAGCCCACGAGTTTCATCTTATTTTCTTCCCCTGGTCCGGCTGAGAGGAGGGGTTGGAAGTGACAGAGCGGCTGGGTGGGCACCCGGCCTCCAGCCAAGGTCAAACCACCACAATTTGAAATCTTTTAATTGGAAAAGGCAAAAAAAATACAAGCTTGTTTATTACCCACAGGTTTGGTGATAAAAGCATCTGGCTCATTCACAGAGTTTTCCACTAAAGAAGTTCGGAGAATTTTACAGGAAGAAGTAGTTTACAGCCGTGGAAAGTGTAGATGGAGAAATGAAATTTCTTACTTAAAATCACCATAATTGAAGGTCTTGCCCATGCAGAACAACACAGTCTCCAAGGAGCTACCCTCGTACCACAGTGTTCTGTGTCTGTTCAACATATAGATGGGTAATATGGTGTCTGGTAATACACCATATAATGTAATATATGGTGTATAATATGATGTATGGTCACCTCTTCAATCCAGTGAGAACAGAAGAAATCTGAGCACTTACTAGTATTAAATCAATCTAAGCAAAGTTATTTCAACTCCTCTGAAGTACACAAATGAGACCAGACTGCTGATAAGATTTTTCCTTAGGACAGTTAAAACATTGTCTCTTTTCACAAGGAAAAGCAGCCTCTCAAGCAATGCAAAGTTACCAAGGAGCAGAGGAAATACCTCCCGAAGGGACCGATCGCATACGCTGGTGCAACGCTTATGCTAAGAACACACATCTCCATCGTGTTACTTTTCCCATTTTTTAGGCATTAGATTATAATAAACGTACAACTAAACCCAAACCAGCCATAAAACTTTTTCAGGAACATTTTGGGGGTGGAGGGAGAAGGTATCTGCCGATCTTTCCATTTGGCACACGCTATCTAGGGAACGCACACCTAAACAGAGTGGCAGCCAGGAACAGATCTGGTACAGAGATGCTATTAGAGAGATCAACTCATATGGTGAGTTCTGCCCGTGAGATCTGTAATTGGGAGATGACACACAGAAATCTATAAAAAAAGTTAATTTAGAAAGTGATGGAAGCACTTGGTGCCAGCAGAGACGGTTCTGGATCTTCCCACTTCACCACCAAAATGATTTCTTAATTAAAAACTTTCAGAAGGTGGCCACAAAGACAGCAGGTGGGAGGTTAGTCACACGGCCGGTTTCAGCACCGAGCTTTACATTTTAGAACAGAATTCATAGAACCACAGAATGGTGGGGGTTGGAGGGACCTCTGGAGATCCTCGAGTCCAACCCCCTGCCAGAGCAGGGTCACCCAGGGCAGCCCACACAGGAACAGAGCCAGGGGGGCTGGAAAGGCTCCAGAGAAGGAGACCCCACAGCCTCTCTGGGCAGCCTGGGCCAGGCTCTGCCACCCTCACACCAAAGAAGTTTTTCCCCATGTTGAGGTGGAACTTCCTGTGTTCCAGTTTGTGCCCATTGCCTCTTGTCCTACCCCAGGGCACCCCTGACAAGAGCCTGGCCCCTTCTGTTGCCCCCCACCCTGCAGAGATTTGCAGACATTCATCAGATCCCCTCTCAGGCTTCTCTTCTCCAGGCCAAACAGCCCCAGGCTCTCAGCCTTTCCTTATCAGAGAGATGTCCCAGTCCCTTCAGCATCTTCATAGTCCTCCATTGGACTCTCTCCAGTATTTCCCTGTCCCTCTTGAAGTGGGGAGCCCAGAACTGGGGACAAGACTCCAGATGTGGTCTCACCAGTGCAGAGCAGAGGGGGAGGAGAACCTCCCTGGCCCTGCTGCCCACACTCTTCCTTATGCCCCCAGGACACCCCTGGCCTTCCTGGACACAAGGGCCCATTGCTGTCCCAGGGAGAACTTAACTGTCCCCTTACTGATGTTCAACATACCTATTTAAGCTGATGCTGAAAGTTGTGGGAAACTGGAGCTGTGGATCACAGAAACTGAATTCAGCTTGGTCTCAGATCCCACAGCACACTGCAAACAGCCACAGTTCTTTCTGCTTCACAGAAACCCCGTGGGGCTGCAGAAGGATTCAGTTGAAAGAAACCAACCTATCGGTTTGCTCAACATTCTCTCTTGGCATGAGCAAACTCCCATCGTTTACATCAGCTGCTTCCAGGGGAGACCCATTTGGTTTCTCTGAAGTTTTAAGAGCCTTCAGACACTTAAAAAGCACCAACATCATTTGGCAACTGCTGACATCTGTCACTCCTTCACCCGCTCACCTTCTGCTCTGGTTCTGCGGAGGGTGGTTCAAACCCCACGCAGACCTCCTGGCCCGGGCTACAGATGATGCTACTGCACCAGGCTTTGTACTAAACTCACTGAAAATAGCTTCTCAAATTACAACAGAGGGATGCTTTATCTACATGGGAAGAGGTTACAGATGTGCTACCACCCCAAAGATCTCACCATCACTCTGAAGCTGTGCTTTCTGACCAGAGCAGTGAGGCTGTACCAGGCTCTGTGCTTCGGGATCAGCTCTGCTCCCAGGCTGGGCAATGAGTCCCTCTGGAAGCTACAAACCATGCTGGCTCCACACTCCTTCCCAGTATCCCCAACCTCCCTCCCTCCCAACCAGTCCAGCAGCAGAAGGGCTGCTCCCTCTGACTCCCAGGCTCTGCCGCCAGCATCGCCCCATCCCCGTGCCCTGACTCCATCGCTGCACTGGGACCCTCCCCAGGGAACTGCTGAACTGATGCTCATGGCTCAAATCACCTTGAAATCCCTCAGAGACCTGCCCAGGGAACTGATCCATTGAACCAGAGCTGATAAAGGGGCTGGAATTTAACGTCACGTCAGCTATGCCTACAGAAAACAGCTTGCATTTGAAAATGTTGGGTATTCTGAAGTTGTTTTTTTTTAACTGATACACAAAACGTTGCAGACAGGAGCTGTATTTTTATTCCTTCTTGAAAATTTTTATTCCCACTTGAAAATGATGAATGCGCTTTAAATTTATCCCAGGGTGGAGACGCCTTTTCAATTGCATGAGCTCACAAGCAGCTCGTTTGCTTCCCCTCGCCGGGCTCTTGTCACGCGAGCGCAGCAGGATGTGCTGGCTCGGGAAGATGCTGGAGAAGCAAAACCACTGGTGTTGGGAGAGGACGAGGCAGCCCCAGGGCTGCTGTCCCCGGCACAGCACCGGTCCGGCTGACGGGCCTCCCACCAGAGGATGTCACGTTGCACGGGACGCGCGCGGACGTGGCAGAGACCACCAGCCGCAGCCACCTGACTGATGCAAACCAAGCTTTCCCGCATTGCATTCGATGAGGGAAACGTTCTGTTTGCATTATGCCACTGACAGTATGTAGAGGGAAATAAAATAAATAAATAATTTTAAAATCAAAAGACTCCATTTGGAAAACATCAAGCTGAGATTTGTTCTCGATAAGCCACAGCTTTACTTGATTTACGTGTGTGTGTGTCTGTGGAATGCCGTGTTAGCGAGTGAAAATGTACAATGATGCTCTTCTGAAAGGCTAACAGGTACCACAGGGGCTCATGCCCCTGAGACAAGACTGATCACCTAGAAAAGCCCTGGGAGCCAATAAGCTCCTGCTTTACATGGTGGAGACCTGGACTCAAATCTTGGCTTCTTTTCAGAGGGACAGATGGCTTTGAATCTGTGTGACACCTACACCTCTGACCACAACCCCCCAGCCACACAAAGGACATCTTAAAAGATTGGTCTTCACCAGCGTGGATGAGAAGATGCATGTTTTGGCTGTCAACTGATAGTAGCATATCCTGTCCTAAAGAGGGCTCAATAAAACCCAGAGAAAAAACAAACCCACTTATCTACCTATATCCCATCCTCCTGGCCCTCCACACCTTCCAACAGCACCAGACCCTGACCAAAGCAAAGTAAACCTCTTCTCCTGCCAACTGGTGGGACATTTCACAGCTTCATAATGTCAGAGCTCCCAGAGGGCCTTCAAGAAAACTCCTAGTGACACATGAGGGATGGTCTCCCATTCAGTTTCCCTGCACTGGGATTCCCGAACACTGGGGACAAAGCAGCGAGCTGGAACACGTCCCCCTGACACAGGGCCAGGAGTGGCTTTTCTATTCTCAGCACAGCACCAAAACCAGAGGTATTAAACTTAAACCCAAGTTTAAGATTGCCAGGTGGAACAAAGGGCTGGTGATTGTACCAGCCCAGATCGACACGATCTCACAGTAATAGCTGGAAGGGGTAGTATCTGGGGGGAAAAGCTCCCTCATGTTCAATGAAATGAAAATATTTCCAAATAGTGGTTTGGTTTTTTCACACCCTCTTCTTCTCTCTCGCTTTTTAAAAATAGCTCAGCACCTCAAACTGGAATCAGAAGCAAATCCAAAAAAGTTGGAATACTGCTTCTATTCTCATGCAACCTTCACAACACAAGAACAACAAAAAAAGAAGGAAGAAAATATGTAGTGCTACATGGGTTTTAAAAGTGCGTCTGGAAAACAATTTGATTCTGTTCCTACAATAAAGTTTAATGTTTTGGATGCGATCGCTGCAAATTACGAAGCCTTGGCAAGCTGCTCCCCTCGACCATATGGAAATTTTGTCTGTCAAACTTTGCTTTCTTCACTGACTGCCTGCTAATACATTTTTATAACCGCCCCAGGAGCCAATATGATTCCATTACAGACTGCGATCCAAAGCGACACTAAACCCCTTTTTTCTTCCGATCAGGGGCTCGTGCATTTAGCTGGCATCCCAAGCAGGCTGCAACAGGTTATGCTTGTGGCGCTGAGCTGAAAACCCAACCTGCCAACCCTACCTGAGGATGGTGGGCACTTGCTCAAAAAATATCTCAGGGAAGAGGAAAGTTGAATGTACTTCCAACAGAAAGCCCCCCCCTCTACAGACAGGGAGAATGAAATAGTCTCAAATCATGGGAATGACCAGAAAAAAAATCCCAAATGATCTTTCTCAGCCATTTAGTCATCTCTGCAATGACAAATGCTAGGGGTGAGGCATTAACTGCCCCATCTGCTGCATTCGTGGGGATGTCATGGTGATCGCTTGAGGATGCAGCCAAAGACCGTGCTCAGATTAAAGGGGGGGATGGAAGCTCTAGGATGGGCTGGAACCCCAAGGACAAGGCTCAAACCCCAAGGACAGGGGCTGAATCCCAACAGACAGGGGCTGAAGCCCCAGGGACAGGGCCTGAATCTAGCTGGAGTTGCCAGGAAATAAAGTACTAAAATGTCAGCCCTGTCTTCTCTTCTCATTGCTCACATCTCTGTTGTGGAATTTGCCAGGAAGAACCACAAAAATTTCCTCTCTGAAAAGGCCTTTCAGAAGTCAAAGGGCTGCCTGAATAGGGGCATTGTGAGGGAGGCATCGGGACGGAGGCTCCACGTGCTGCGCTTGGCTCGGGCCCTATTGCCACGCTGCAGCTCTGAGGGGGCTGAGATACTTTGCTGTTGTTGACGAAAAAAAATAAAGAAAAAAGCCCAGTACCCATATAAAATTCACATTTTTTTTTTAGAAACTAACAAAGTATTGGCCCTGCAGGGCTCAGAGGCTGCCAGGGGGCTGCCAGGGAGCAATCAGGAGAGGAACACAGGCCAGGTTCCTCAGTGGGGCACCATCCAGCTCTAACCCCCAGACAGAAGGCAGGAGCACGTAGCTCATGACTTCATTTATCTGCTCTCCCTCGCCCCGGCCAGGCCACCAGGGACCCTGGGTCGCCTCCTCACGGAGCGGCAGAGCTCACTGCCTGTGCACGGAAGGGTCTTGCTCCAGCATCTTCCTGTGGATGAAGGGGCTGCACGCCAAGCTCCCACCCCAGAACCCCCTGTGGAACACAAACCCCAGAGCTCCTACCTCGCAGGTCCTGCTGCGTGCGAGCGCCGGCCACGCTCTGCCGCGGCATTCGGAGCGAGGTCCGCAGGGGCGTGTGTCTCTGTTCATCCAGGTAAGCGAGATCTTCCAAGTGGGCCGAGCTGGTGGCTGCCAGGAGAAAGCGAAGAACCACATCAAACTCAGCTTTCAGATCTAAGACTCTGGTTATCAGGGTTTTCACTTTCAAACAACATACACCAAGTTGTAACTACATTGAGGCAACACAGCTAAGATGAACCGACTCTCATTTCCCCAGCCAGCAGTAAGGAAGAGGCTTGGTAACTTCTTCTCCTGGCCCACTGCTATTGGCTCCAGTCTGGCGTCCTGTTGATGGTCACATATAAAAAAGACACATGGAAAATGGAGACAGGGAGTCTCATATCAGATCTTTCTTCCCCCAGTCGCAAAACCCACTCCATTGGGTGCGTGCAAAGCTCGACAGTCGACACTTCCTCCTACAGAAGGGACAACTCAGCACTGCATCTTATGCTGAAGGCCACAATCTCCTCTTCAATTCTTTTAGAGATACTTAATTTGCATATTAACATTTATCCATTCATAAACTTGGAATCAGCAGCAGAAAAATTAAACTTTCAACCAGCAAAAATAGACAAATAAAGGAGAAGAACGTTATCTGAACTGAAGAAGATAACTTCACTATTTCAACACTACTCGCTCACAGGAGAATGTCATTTTCTTTACAATGTTAGATGAAATAGGAGTAGTTTCTTGGTCTCTGATGAAAGTGCCATCACTACACAAATAAGAATGGCTGGAGCAGAAACTGCAGCTAGAAACTTTATCTCTCTCGTAGAAACCGGCAGACAATACAGAGCAAGTTCTTTATTTCTCCTTTTTCTCCCACTGCAGCACGTGGATTGTCCCACCCCACCTCCCAGTGACCGGGCTACTGCTGCAGGCAGAGCTCCAGCAAGTTTGTAAGAGCACAAAAGGTACAGCCAGCCCGATTCCAAAGGTATTTCTTTAAAATCCCACGGCCTCAAGCATCACCCCAGATGCAGCACTTCCCACCACAATGTGACATTCACAGCAACCACTTCAGCCGGCAGTTTTTAAGCGACACTTTTGCAATTACATGTAATTTTTAAATGGTTTTTCATGACAGGTACTGTTCAGTTTGTTAGGAAGTGCCTCTGGACTGGATCAGAGTTCAGCTGCGCTGGCCACAAAGCTCCAGCAAACACCGTGGGTTTTTTGCTTGGTGATGATTGGAAGATAGGGAAAAAAAAAAAGAGGTTTAAGCCAAACACGCTTACATCTCAACATCCCCATATTCTGCCACATCAGAACCCTTTTCAGCCAAGTAACTTACAGAATAGTATAAAACAAAAGAAAGAAAGAAAACTCCACTGCATGAAATAATCTCCCCAGCTACAAACAAGTAACCTAAAGACAGCCTGTGCAGATCACCAGCTCTGTTCTTGGTCCAGAATTCACATTAAACATCTATCTATGGAAATCACTCTGCTCCACACTGGGCTGCTCAGTGCTCTGGATCTGATACTGCTTTTTTTCCTTCAGTTTTTGGTGAATTACCATAACAAGATTAGTATTCTAAATTGAGCTAATTAATTAAATGATTTCTTCAAAGACTGCCTGGGAAGCTGGCATTAATTCTTTGCTGTGAAAGGGGTGACTGTTTTGATACAGCGCTCTAGAGTAGCTCACAGCACTGGACTTTGAATCCCTCCTCCTCGGCACCCAATAGAAGGTGTAACAACTCAACAAAACTGGAAGGTGGAAAGTTCCACAACTAAGAGAAACACTTTCTGGTTTTCATCCACTACCCAATGACCATGAAAAATCTTCACGATTGTGTCCCAGTCAAAAGCTAAGCAAAGTTCAGAGACTGCAGTAAAAAAATTTAGGAAAATAAAGAAAATACTCCAAGTCTGAAAGCTTTTCTATCTGTGAATGCCACCACAGTAAGCTTATGCAGACGATTGTGAGGATAAGGTCTATCACCCTTTCCAGGCACATCTTCTGCCCCTGAATGCGAGTTATTAACGCAGCACATGCTGAGCTCAGCAGTTTCGCTGCACCGAGGCTTTGTCGTGCACAATGAACAAAGTTGCTGGCTGAAAGAACTACTGTTTCTTTGCAGAGACACCACATTTTCCCTAATGACTTCTGCGAAACACCCTCACAATTTCAGCTGGAGTTACCCTGTTGAAGCTGCTTCTCCAGGAAAAAACACCAAGAAGGAAAGAAAACAAAACTCCCTGTACTGGACTTGCTGCTAGATAGATAGATAGATGTGTGTGCATATGAGAGAGTGTGTATGGGTGTATATATACACCTATAAATACCTATCAGCTGCTGTAGGACAACTTCTCCTCCCTCTAAACTCCACATTCAGGCCTGCTCCAGCCCCACGTGAATTCTGTCCAGCGCAGAGCCAGACAGGATGACCAGGAACATTCTTCTTACTGGTCATTTTATTTCTTTATGTAAGACCGTTCAATGTGGCAACAAACAGGTAACAACAGTTAAACCAAAAAATTATTTCCTCCCCAATTACTCATCACAAAAACCCCCTAAAATAACCTTTTTTTCCATGACTTAAAATGCCAAACTGTCATTCCTAAGAGGCGCGAGTCACAGCCACAGACAGCCTGTGCTGCCCCAGCCGCCTCCGGCTCTCGGAACCTTGCTTTAGCCGGTTCCTTTCAGAAGCATCGGCAAGTGGCACCTCCACACCTCGCACAAAGTCGCCTCCAGCCGCTGCTAACTGTGCTCGCTTAAAGCTCCGTGGAAAAGGAGCTGACGAGGAGAGGCTGTGAGAGTGCGCCCAGGTTTCCAAACGCTATCAATCCATCAACCTCATCCACCCAGCAGGGCATCTCCCCTTGACACACCACTTGCTTTAAAACAGGGGCTGAAAACCAGCCTGGGAATATTCATCACTTTGCAATACTGGCAGCTCCACTTTTTGTCTCCTGAGAAGGCAGCTTTTAAAGTTTGGGTTTTTTCTTGGCCTTTTTATTGTTTTCTCTTTTCATCCTTTTTCAGTCCTCAAACCCTCTTTTTAGAGCAGCTTCAGATGAATGGAATCCAGTAATACTTCATCTCTTACATAAAAGCCACAGTTAATGGCCACAGAGCCCAGTGCCTCGTACACATCGTCCCTACCTTCTCCTTACCACCTGCCTACAGGGCATAGGATTTTCCTATTTATGACCCAGGGAAAGGTTTTCAACACGAAGCTGAGATTTCTGGAGCCGAAGTGATGGACAACCGGTCACCACAGTCGTCAATGCAGAGCTAGACTTTGGACACATCCTTAGAAAGTGGTTTATGGTGTCCAGACCAGGAGGATTAGCAACGTACGGGGTTTCTGAGGAACATCATCTTGCTGGCACTCGTGCCATTACAAAGCTCTTCTAATGCAAGGGGCTGAACGACCTTTCAGATCTTTATTTTTGAGTCCCTACCACAGATGTGCAGACTCCCGGAAGAACTGTTTCATTTCCTGGGAAGAACTACAACCCTGCTGGTGTTGTTTCTCGACTGTAAAGAGTCTGCATCTCAAGCTCTGTCCTGTTGGTGAAATGATGGTGAATTGATGAGCCGGCTGCGATCCCAGCGGTTTTGCAGGGGTGGGCTTTGTGCACTGCCAGAGAAGAGAACCATGGCAGATGGCCTGATTTCTTGTCGGTCCCACAAGAAGCAAGGAGTTGTTCCTCAGCAGGCCAAAGCCAGGCTCTCTCCCCACCTTCATCATTGTCTTCTGCAGCCAGGACCGAGGCGATGCAGACAGGACGAGCCGCAGTCGGCGGGAGCTGCCAGGTCCGTGGCACGCTTTGCCAGGGGTTATTTTTGCAATTGTCAGCACAACTAAACCGCCGTTTCTCAGGCTGATGGACTGAGATTTATCTTCCTGATTTAGGAATGAGGAATAATTAAAGAGCTCTAAGGCCAGAGGAACTACAAATAATTTTTTTTTCCCTGAGAATATGCTTTGGTACTTCAAAAATGAGGCAAGATCAATCCATCTTAGAAAATGTAATGTTGAATTCTCAAGATTCTCCTCAATTCTAAACCTTATCCTGCATAATGAGGCACAGTGACTGCAGATAAAACACAAGGGAGGAAAAAAGCCCAACCCTCCTCAGAATTAGTATTTGCATATTGCAGACGTAATTCTCCCAAGGAAATGGCAAACAAATAGTGGAAGATAATTCAGCTTCAGTGTACTATTTGAACAACAAACACAAACCAATCTGACTTGAAATTGGTATTTGGCAGTGCTGGGAGGACTCTGGAGACTGGGTCTTCTGGGGGAGATGGGGAAAAGGGGAGGGGGATCTTGCTGCTCTCATCTGAGTCAGCAGATTCAGCTTGCCATGGCAGACACAAGGACCAGATCATGTTATTACCAGGTATTCTCCACATACCCCAAAGTCAGGTTCCTCACAGATAGCTTTCAGATTTAATGACTTAATTTTTGGCTGAGTATCCCCTCTCAGGCTTCTCTCCTCCAGGCCAAACAGCCCCAGGCTCTCAGCCTTTCCTTATCAGAGATGTTCCAGTCCCTTCATCATCTTTGTAGATTCCGCTGGACTCTCTCCAGTATTTCCCTGTCCCTCTTGAAGTGGGGAGCCCAGAACTGGACACAACACTCCAGATGTGGTCTCACCAGTGCAGAGCAGAGGAGAAGGAGAACGTCCCTTGACCTGCTGGCCACACTCTTCTTAATGCCCCCCCGGTGACCATTGGCCTCCTTGGCCACAAAGGCCCATTGCTGTCCCTCTAACTTACTGTTATTATATATAGTATAATATACAGAGAGAGCATAAAACTAGTATAATATAGTATACTCTATATATAGTATAATACTTAAAGTGAGTTATAACTTATTGTCCCCCAGGACCCCAATGTCCTTCTCCACGGAGCTGCTGCCCAGCAGGTCCCCCCTGCCCTGTACTGGTGCGGGGGGTTATTCCCCCCAGCTGCAGGACGCTGCTCTTGCCCTTGTTGACCTTCCTTAGGTTCCCCTTTGCCCAGCTCTCTGGTCTGTCCAGGTCTTGCTGAATGGCAGCAAAGCTCTGGTCTCTCAGCTTCTGTTCCGGGATCGATTCTGTCTCCCTCGGGCAGAGTTGGAGGTGTTCCTCAAAAGCTTCTGCTTGCTGCAGCTCCCCGTCTCACAGGCTGGCCACCCCAGATGGGACCATTGTGCTCACCCGGTTCACGTCACCCTTCCCAGTCTCCTCCAGGGAAATCCCGGGACAGAGGAAAAGCTGAACGTATTTCAACGGTCAGAAACCCATTTTTACCATCAGTTTCTTCCAATCCCTTTCATTAGCTGCTCAGATTCCACCGCCTGCCCTCGTGTTTTTCTGACTCTAAGGGACAGAAGTACTTGCTTTGCTAAAAATCACACTTTTTCAGCGACATTTTATAACCTTTCTCGAACCATCAGCTTATGCTTTCGCCTTGGGCAGGGCAGGCAGAGAGGGGCAGCTCTGCCCACACTGATCTCTGCCAGAAACACGCTCAGAGGAGCCGCTGACAGACACGGGATGCTCCTGGAGACCGCCACTCTTCTCAGAAGACATAACTTACGAGCATTAATACAAACCCTGCTCTCAACACCACTTTTCTAATGGATAAAGAATTTAAAGTTAATGACTAATAATGTATTTGCTGCTATTTTATATTCTCCAAGAGGAAAAGAGAGGAGCTAGGATTACATAAGAGCATTTTAATTCACTATTAATATTTAAAGAGACCTTATAAACCATGCATGCGGTCTAAATAACACAGGAGTTCACGTTCCATTTCACAAGCAATGGAAACAGAATGAGACATTCATTCACTGGGCACACAAAATACAAGCTTTCCTAAGAAATTTGGGCTTGGTCAGATATCTCAATGCCCAGCTCCAATGCCAAGAGTCTTTTGATCATTAGTATGGAAAACGTTCAGGTACGTAAAATGAATTATGGTGCCTCTTTGCCTGGGATGGGGAAGATAAAGTTGAAGTTTTCCCTTTCTGGGAACAACAAACCAGGAAAGCAAAGGGATTTTTAGGGAGCTGAACTGTAAAACTGAGTTTTAAAGAATTATTGCAAGACTGTTGTTTTTATAATTTGGTTTTGTTTTCCTCGGATCATCTGACAGCGGCAGTCCTCGGTCAGTCCGGAGCACACACCATCTCTCCTGACAGGTAGGAAGTTCTGCACCACACAGTAAAGGTCACATTTTGGTGCTTTGAGGGTTTCTGGGGATGACTTTTCCGTATCTATAACCAGTGGTGGTTCTAACCTGGTAACACTTCACATTTTAGACAGCCTGGGCTGGAGTTCACCCAAAGGGTTTATTTTCAAGTTAAGCATAAGGCTACCAGGACTCAAGTTGATATTTTTTTTTTCCTCCCTTTTTTTCAGCTATTTCCCCAATAATACAATCATCATGCAAACGAAGCTGTCTCAGATCACCAGGGTCAGCACCATTACAAGAGTTTAGTGCCCCTGAGAGCCTCAGGAAGGGTTTAACAACAGCAGTTAAACACCAAGGAAATCTTTATTTCTGAGGAGTGCTGGGAGCTCCCCACTGCTGTGAGTGCAGAATTTACCTCCAGCAGAACACAGCTCTTCCCCTTGTTTTCACATCCACCACGGCTTAACAGTTACACTAAAGCTTTTCAGAAATCTCAGTCATTTCATCTTGAAATTCTGAATTCAAGTAGTGTAACTTTGCTTAATTTATAATCTACTTAAATGCCCAATATTAAAAACCTTTGGTAGCTTCAGGTAAATCTCCAACTCCAAGAGACCCCAAGAAACCAAGGGCAGTATCCAGGAAGGGCCACCTCTCCTTGCATCCAGTGGGACCTGCTGCAGTTTCCAAGACGGAAGCTACAAAACCATCTCATTCCAGCTGGTTTAATGCAATTTAGCTGACAGAAACCTGAATTTCTCAGGTGTGGGTGGCAGCAAGTGTTCTCTCCAAAGACAAGAGAGGGAACCACTTCTCTTTTGGAATCATTAAGTGCTTTATAAGTGAAATGGCACAAACAGTATAATCTAGAAATTATTTTTAAAATCTTAAGATGTTAAAAAAACCTTTGGTATTCAGGAGAAACATAACTAAAAAAAAGTGCTGGAAGAATATCAAACTCCAGCAGCCCGAGAGGAAAAAAAGGGCAAGAGAAATGCTAATTCAATAACAAGATCTTTTAAGATTCCCTATGGAGATCAAAAATACCTTTTCTGGAGCAAAAGACAAAAAAGACAAGACAGAGCCAGGCTGGGCTCCTCTCCGTATTTATAAAGACAGTCTGCAAATGATGCACAAACCCCACTTCAGGAGCTGAGTTGCATTTTTAGCTCTGAAAAGACTTGATGAAATTTGAAGGTGGAATGGGCTCGGTGCCTGAGCTGCCCCGCTGACTTTAAAGGGGGGTTGGCTCTGAAGTGTGGTGGCACTAATTTATATATAGCTGAGAGCTGTTAATGTGGGCTATTAGGAGAAAAGAACCAGCAGCTCTGGTCCCTGAATTTCTTAATTTTTTTTTCCTCTTCAAACATGGTATTAGTGCAGAAAGAATATGTTCACATTTTGTTTAATTTTCTTCTAATTTATTATTAGCGCTTTACCTCGCAGCCAAGCTGTGAGCCATTTGCTGTCTAAGTTATGTGTGACCAGGCAACACGCTCTTGTAGCCATGAAGGCCAAGGGTCTCTTGGGGTGCACGAGGAACAGCGTGGGCAGCAGGTCCAGGGAGGCTTTCCTCCCACTCTGCCCTTGTGAGGTTGCATCTGCAGTACTGGGTTCAGTTCTGGGCTCCACCATCCAAGAGAGACAAGGAACTACTGGAGAGAGTCCAATGGAGGCTCCGAGGGTGATGAAGGGACTGGAACATCTCTGTGCCAGGACAGGCTGAGAGCCCTGGGGCTGTGCAGCTGGAGAAGAGCAGCCCGAGAGGGGAGCTGAGCAATGCTGAGAGGTGAGAGGATGGGGCCAGACTCTGCTCAGTGGTGCCCAGGGACAGGACAAGGGGCAGCAAGGGGCACCAACTGGAACCCAGGAGGTTCTGTCTGAGCAGGAGGAGAAAGTTGTTTGGTGTGAGGGTGTGGGAGCCTGTGCCAGGCTGCCCAGAGAGGCTGTGGAGTCTCCTCCTCTGCAGAGTTTCCAAACCTGCCTGGACACTGTGACCCTGGACAGAATTTTCTCATCCATAAACTGATAGGAGAGAACACGGGATCATTTGATGACCCAAAGATTTATCCCAATCCTGTATTGCCCATAGTTACTATCACAACAATTTCTCCTGGGACATAAAGTTTGTTAGCTGACATACAACTTAAAAGCAGCAAAAACCCCACACAACAAAACCATCCAGAAGGAAAAGCTGTTCCCAGACCTTGCCAGATAGCTTGATCTTGAAATAGTGTTTGCCTCTAACTGCATCAAGCAAGCCAAAAACCTCCAGAGTCCACTAAACCCCTGCACACGCATCATTAAACGTACGGTATCTGGGCTACCTGGTGTTGCTTTGAAGGGGTTTACACAGTGTCATCTATAAAAGATGAACCTAAACTAACGAGGTTATGCAAGTGGATTTTCCTGCTTCCTCCACCCCCATCTCCTCTTTCCATTCTGAAATCCCAGATTATAGCCTTTCAGATCTAAGGAGCACATGTTGCTGTAGCTCTGTGCTGCGGGTGCCTGGACTTTAGCATCTATAAAATCTCATTCTGACATCACTTTTAGGCCTGTGACTGTCCAAAGTGGGATTAAAAAAGGAAACCTCACCTCATTATGCAATGCAGCCTGGGCTGCCCAGAGCTGCTCTTTGAACAGACAATATCCCAGGCTCTGCCCAGGACGGAATTTCTGGAGCAACACTCATGGTGCCAGTGGGAGAATCCTGCAGGGACTGGACAAAAAGACAAATTGTAGACATTTCTCCCTATCTCCCCACAGACTGACCTAGAAACTACCTCAACAAAATGTTTAACCCCAGAGATGGTACCCAGCAAAAATAATAGTAAAAAAATATGGGGCAGCTAAGCAAAGGAGAATAATTCCAGGCAAGCAGCTTTTCAGTAAAGCTTTAGTATTTTTAATCCTATTTCATTTCTGTCCTGCTGTTCCCAACTTCAGGGGGAAACTCAGCGGGTTGTTAAAACACATCAACAAGATAAGTCACAGCATCATTTAGAAATCTTTCCAGCAGCAGACATGAAATTAAATCAAGAAAATGTTGATGTTATGCCTCAACAACAACAAAAAATTCAGTCATTAGCAAATCCCAGATGCTGCAAAAGCCAAAGCAGCGTGTGCGCACACATGTGCCAAGATGTTCGCGACATCAAGATGTTCAAGCCCAGCAAGATGGGTGGAATCTGCAGCAACTTCTCTGCAGACAGAAAGTATCCTAATTCTCCTAACTCCAAAGTTCTTAAGATCTTCAGAGAAGATCAGACACTTGACTTTACTTGCAACAAAGACTCTGAAATAGTACAAATGGTTATGACGTCTTGGAATTACGTGGTGCTTTAAACACAAAATTATTTGCATTGTAATGATGCAAAGAATCCTTTCTTTTTTCTTTTTTTAAATATTCTCTAATAATCTTGCAGTTGGACAATTTTGTATAAAAGGGACCAAAGACTGCCAAAATAACCATTACAGATCATCAGAACCAGCTTTCTCCACAAGACTTTTCCATTCAGAAGCAAGAAGTCAAGGGGAAAAGACAATTTTTATCATGCTTCATGATGATGATGATGATAATGGAAAGGAGATTTCTGTCTGGATAAGGCAAAGGTGAACAGGGCTGTGACGTACACAGACTGCATCTCGCTCTGACTGAAAGGCAAAAACATTTGTGTCTTACCTGCTACTGAATTTGGCCGTGGCATAAGGTAAAGAGGAATAGACTGAACTGACTGGGACAGGACTGTCTCCAGGTTCCTCTCCGGGATTTTGTTCAGGCTGTAGGTGGAGGCCGTCATGTTCTCGTCGACGCGGTACAAGCAGGAGTCCATGCTGGATTTCTGGGACTGCCAAGGTTTCAGGTTTCCTCCAGATCCCAGTTCTTTGCTGCTTTCCCCACCGTATTTAGTGCGTTCCACATTTTCTGAGTAGCTCGTCAAAGTAGCTTGAAGGGAGAAATGATAAACCAAATGAGTAACCAACAACAAGCGACTTGCACACGGCCGCTCTGCGACGAGTTGGGCAACGCAAGAGCCAGAAACGATGCTCCTCGTATTTTCTGCATTCACATAAATCAGAGATTACAGAATTTAGTCTGACGGTACCGTTTTTTGCTTACTAGTTCTAAATGAACACTGAGGGTAGAATGTTCTGGCTCAGACCGTTAAAAGCCATTTGTAATTACAAAGAGTATTAAAAATTCTGTGCAGCATTGTAGTCGAATAAACAATCCCAGAAAGAGCAGGAACTACTAAGGCACCAACACTACCAGTGCTGGTCACAGCTTTTAATTTGCACTCAGTGACCACCCTTACAGGACTCTTTGGAGGAGTTTATAACCTTGCCAAGTGTGACACTGCGACAGCAGGGAAAGCCCCCACCTGACGTGCAGGAACAACCAGCTCTCCTGGATTAGCTTCTGCTTCAGAAATGGAATCAAGTATCTCCTTTAACTGTAATCCATACATTTTCCCTTGTATTATTTCATTTTCCAGAGCAGGATTGTTGCTATACTGATCTTCACACTGGGAAGTGACAATGCTCTGCTGATCTACATCTCCCCATTGGTATTTTCTCTTCTGGATTCTGATGGATTTGCCCCCCAGCTCCCGTTGGGCTGGTGACTTTCCCTTCATCTTTAGTCTCCCCTATTTCATTCAAGGTCATAATCAGACCTCTCAGTCATTAAGAGAGGTTCCCAACCCCCATATCTCAGTACCACCATATCTCAGTGTGTCAAACTTGCCTGGTCCCTAATTTAGAGGGAGGGAGGAAAAGACAAGAAAGGATCAAAGAAAGAGATATCACAAACCAGAGCTCACAATCTTCTCATCGCCCCAGTCACACATATTCCCACTGCTATTCAAAACCTGGAAATCCAACTGGATCCTGAATATTTGGAAGCCCTGGATGTGCCTTTTGCTTGTAGATCTACCTGCTAAACCCACTGAAATCCACCCTTTTCATTTAGCTGCCGTGAACACCCTTCCCAGTCCATATTCTCTGCTGATTTCTGTGCCATCTGCCC
This sequence comes from Todiramphus chloris collaris, assembly GCA_025345505.1. Classification (NCBI taxonomy): domain Eukaryota; kingdom Metazoa; phylum Chordata; class Aves; order Coraciiformes; family Alcedinidae; genus Todiramphus; species Todiramphus chloris. The sequence goes on along the minus strand of JANVCC010000065.1, from coordinate 378,891 downwards.
CTGGACACACCAGTGTGCATCAACTGGTTTGTGTCTGACACAACCCACCCTGCAAGGTCTCCTCAGGGCAGCCTCCCGGCCTTTGCAGAGCCCACTCCTGGAGCATCCCGAAGGAGATGCCACCTCGTTAACAAACGGCACCACGTTCATTTTTCCCTTGATAAACACAGACAGTAAATTACTCCAATGACTCAGATGCTTTTAGGCTATAGCTTCTTCTACACTAAGTTTGAAGAGCAAGCATCCTAGAAAAGAAGTTCCCACCAAAAGGCACCTGAAGGAAGATGCCGTTTAACCGCCAATGGTTACGGTCAGTCTGTTTGGTTTTCTAAATACATGCAGAAGCAGAGTATTTTAGCCAGTTGTTTACATATTGAGTACAGGAATAAATTCACTGCCTAATATTAGGCACTTAATTCTCAGAAAGACCCTGAGAAAACACTGACAATGCAGAAAAGTGGTGTCACCTAAAGGCAGGGGCTCTGGACAGGTCTCCAAGCAGACCGCTGGACACCATCCCCAATGCAAAGCCACAAACTTCAATGACCAAGGACTAATCTTGCTCAATTATTCACGTTAAATGACATTATAATAGGAACCAGAATTAACTGCTTGCATCTAAAGTCATAAAATCATTACTAAAAAAAATGCAATTAAAAAACCCCAAGATTGTCATTCTTACTGTGCCTGTTCTTTATCCACCCCAACAAACTCCATGTGGCTTCAACCTTTGCCCCCATTTCCCTTGGCTTGTTTTGCAGTATTTGGTTTCTTGGCTACACAATAAGATCTGTATCTTCGTATCTCATCAAGTGTTCCAAAATTTAGTTGTTTGGAACATGTTTTGAACTCTAAAACCAACACACACAACTGCTAAGAGCCAGTGGTTTTCTGCCTGCGCTCAGAGGTTTGCTGTCAGGTAAACACATTTACACTTCACCATAGGAAAAGAAGATAAAAACAAGGAAAAGATGTTCACAGTCTCCGCTTGCTCCTTCAAAATGTTTAATATTAGGAAATAGGTTCAAAATGGTTTTATTGCAGAATCTCCATTTCCAAGCCTGGCTGTGGGGTGCCAGCCGTAGCACGCTGCCGATTTCCATAAAACAAATTAATCCATTGATCCATTAAAATCCATTAATTTAAAAAAAAACCCTCTCAGAACATGTCTACTTAATCTTTGTAAAAACACATCAGCAGCTGAAATCAGCCACCTTCCAACACACCAAACTGAGGGAAAACCAAAATAACTGTGTCAAAACAAGTTTTCTCCAAATGAAGCAACCAAGAAAAAAAAGAAAAAAAAAAAAGAGTTAATAAATCCTGCCAGTCCCTTTTCTAATTGTCAATTTGTGTTCATTTTAAACATAATTTTCACTGTTTTGCACTAAAGCTGTTTTATGTGCAAACTCTTCATTGACTCAGGTATTTAGGATTATTCCCTGTGGGTTAATTTACCTTCTGAACAGCCCTGGATGATACAAGTACTGCTGCACGGGCTGGAAGCGATTGCTCTGTGGACGTAATCTCTTCTAGGAGTTATTTTAAACCAAACCAATCTAGACTTTATTTAAAAGGCAAAAGCATAAGGGTAGCTGAGCCCACAGCGTGAACTGCCACGCAGAGCTCTTCTCCTGGGGGACCTGCAGCTGCCCAGTGCCTCACAAGTTACGACTTCCCAAGCAAAACCTGAGAAAGCAATGCCTAATTTCAGAAATTCCTACTATCTGCACGACGGAGGCTGGTGCAGTGTGAGACTCAACTCTGGGGTAAAACGTTGGTCAGCGCTGAAGTGCTCAGGCAGTTGGACAAGATGACCCCATGCAAGGGGATGAGGAGAAGCTTTTTCATGGTGAGGGTGGCAGAGCCTGGCCCAGGCTGCCCAGGGAGGCTGTGGGGTCTCCTTCTCTGGAGCCTTTCCAGCCCCCCTGGCTCTGTTCCTGTGTGGGCTGCCCTGGGTGACCCTGCTCTGGCAGGGGGTTGGACTCCATCATCTCCAGAGGTCCCTTCCAACCCCTACCATTCTGTGACTCTGCAAGTCAACCTCATTCCACTCATTTCCAGTCCCATCCTACACCACGACTCGCCTCACCGCATCGGAGACATCCCAGCTTGCTTGTACCAGTTGGCAAGGAGTAAAATAAATTTTTCACCCTAATCTACATAAGCTTTCATAAACTCAGCCCCAGAAGGATATACCTAAATATAGCTGAGCAACCCAGAGTGCTCCAGGGAGATGAGCTGCCAAACAGCAGGGTTTGGGAGGCACGGGGCAGAGCAGAAGCCCCAAACCCTTCCCCAGGGCGGGCAGCAGCCCCGGGCCCGACCCACAGCCCAGCAGCCCCTGGAGCCCCCGCTGCTTTTGGACCATTATTCTCTGCTGGACACCATCAGCCAGAGAGTTTAAGGCTTCCCCATGTGGAAAAAAAAAAAAAAAAAAAACCAAACCCTTAAGTGTGCCTTGCTCAAGGCTCGAGGAGAATTACACACGGCTCTTTGCATGTTTAACTTCTCTTACTGCACTGGTCTCAAATTGGACACACACACACACATAAAATACAAAATAGAATATAAAAATAAAAATTTCCCTTAGATATTAGTAAGAAATTCTTCACTCTGCGGGTGGTGAGACCCTGGCACATGTTGCCCAGGGAAGCTGTGGATGCTCAGTCCCTGGAGGTGTCCAAGGCCAGGCTGGATGAGGCTCCGAGCACCTTGCTCGAGTAGGAGCTGTCCCTGCCCACGGCAGAGGGTTGGGACTGGGTGATCTTCAAGGTCCTTTCCAGTCTAAACCATTCCAGGATTCTTATCATAGACCCTTTAACCCTACATCAACTCCCATCACCTTCTTGATTCAAAGCCCTCTCTGTGTTACCCATCTCTTGGATCCTTCTTTATTTTCACCCGTCTTATCAACATCAGTTCACCTTTTTCTTTTCCCTTAGCATCAACAACTTTATTTCTTTTTCTAAGTCCACCACAGTCTTGAAACCGCTTTTAAAAAGGTAAGATTGAAACAAGAAAGCAGCAAGGAGTCAGGGCATCACGTGCATGGGTGTGTGCACAAGGGAAGCTATTCGTATCTTTGCATTAGCTTTTTGGGCAAGCTTGGATCATTGTGAAGCTTTTTAAAACAGTGAAGGTTAAAATCTTGCTGCTCTGAAAATAAGAGCTGAGAGTTCCATCTCATGCCATCAAAAGCTAAAGCATTATAGAAAAGTCGCTTAGTGCAGTATCCAAAATAACACCGTGGGAGTTGAGAACACTGAATTTTCCTCCAGTTGTCTTAAAATCTGTCTTTTCAGTTTATTCTCCTTTTCAATTTTTCACTTTTTTTTTCCTATCTACAATCTTTTTTATCTATTTATTTTTTCTATTTTTTCTATCATAAACCAGAGCAGATTTCACAGTTCAAGTGTAACATCTGTTTGTGTCACTTCCTTCAGCTTCAACCTCTCTCCTTTCTCCCTTTCTCCCCCAGTAACATCACCAACACCTGTAGCTTACCCATTATCTATCCATTACTAAAGGACCAGCTTTTGGTGTCAAACCCAACCCTTGAAGCCCCAGTGGCTTCACTGGGGGAAGGCAGAACTGTTGCCTCATGACTTCCCGAGTCACCCCTGACACGGAGCAGGTCACAGGCGCACACCCGTGTTTGCTTTCTGCTCAATTTGCCCTTTAATGAAACGGAGAAAGAATCGAGTCAGGATTCAGAGATGGTGCCCTTTTGTACTTCATGTGGTTGGGATTCTGTGACCTCACTAATTTTGCTCAAGAGTCAATGAGATGTCTGATTAACATCCTCCCTTGTCACCTCCTGAACTGTCAGCCCCATCACCTGCAACAGGCAGATGCATTAGTGAACAAAAGCTCAGTATTCATCAACATCCAACATCTTTCAGAGAGCTCCTCCTCTGGGGAATGAGCCCCAGTGGAAGGTGGTTCCATTCAAAACAAGGTCCGTAATACTCCGAAATCATATTCACTATTAACAGGGCATTTCATAATACTGATAAGAACGTCAGAATTCAAATGCTTTAGCTGTAAGAACACAAAAATATTTAACCTGAGTTAAATTTATCTTGATGTCTCTTTTGAACTGCTCTTTGTTCCCTTCTCCATGCGGCTAAACTTGCAAACAACTCTATCTTGGTTTATTGTCAGCAGCATCTATTCTGCTTCGCATGCTCTCTGGATGAATTTATTAGCAAACCTATTTTTAACCCATGAACACACAAATCTGTAGAAAGCAGCAACTTGATAAAAGCTCAGGAGTCAGAGGAAAAAAACACCAAAAAAAGAACATGGAGAAAAAAGAACATGGAGGAAAAAGAGGATGGCAAAGATGGGAAAAAAAGAAGATGGAAAAAGCTTCGTGCCAGGGAGCTCCAGGAGGGGCTGGGGTCCTTTACGTGTCGTTCTTCATTGTAAAATTCCACAAAATCTAAGCGAGGGCAACCGGCCCAGATGGGATCAGACCAACGTACATCCCCGCAGCAGTGGTGCAAGAGGATCCACAGAGCTGACTGCTCTGCCTTCAAGATGCTTTAACAGCTTACCTGTTCCCCTGCTCTCGATGACCTACCCAGAGGAAAGCACAGTCCCTCCAGGAAGAATCAACATGGGAAACAGCCATTCCCGGAACGCCCTGGGGAGGCTGATAGGAAGCGCTGCCTGAACATCCCAAGCACTTGGGTGAGCTTTACTGCAGGCAACGAGCATTTCCTGGTTTATTCTGCAGGCTTGCTGGGATTGTGGCGGATTTTCTTATATTCTGCTGCATTCCAGCAGCAAAACTTTGCGGTCCACTTCTGCGGGGACATGAAGTGCAAAGTTCCCCTGGAGCAACACGTGATTCTTTGACCGGTTTTCTTTTCAGTAGCAGGTTTTTGAACGTTAACAGTTGGCTGCTTTTACATAGCAAGAACCAAAAAATCCTGGAAGCTATTCAGAGGTTAAAGTCAGGTCAGCATTTTCACCAGCCATTCTGTTTTACATGAAGAGGATTTAGTGGCTTCCAGGAGAAAGGGCTGACTTGCTCCTATCTCTCCTCTTGGCTCACCTCCCTCCTCCCCCTTCCTCATTTCTTTTCTTTCACAAATAGAGTGTCTGAATGTGAAGAGCTGGGCCTTGTAACACTTTTTGTTACTCTTTCAGCATAAGTCAACTGAACGGAACTTCACTGCAGAGGATCTAAATTTCCAAAATACGTCCGTCCTAACCCGAGTGATGCATTTATTAAAGTCATCAGCAAGCATGAAATAGTCCCTGTGCTGTGCAGATTAGAGATAGGACACGCTTGTTCTCTAATAATTGGAATTATATAAGAGGTGACACAAATGGACTCCAAGAGGACAAGTCACCAGAGAAAACCAGACTGGTAAAAATTTGCTCTCTACATCCAGATTAAAACAGCAAAATGCCCACTCCAGACACCTTAGTGGATAGGTATATTCTTAATGCAGTTGGTTCAGAGTCTAAAGAGCCACACTCTGATTTAACTCTGACAAGTTAATGTCGTGTCTAGCAATACAGATATGCAAAAATCAGCTTAACATGTAAAAATACATTTTATGCTAAGGAAAATCACATGCAGAGAAGCAATGATGCATAATGGTGTAAGGATCAATTCACACCTTGATTTAACTGCTTCATTTCCTAATTCTCAAGTATAATGCCCAAAGAGCACATTAACCCTCTGGGACACACATGAAAGCCTCTGTGTTTCTAAAATATGAAATCTGGTGGTAATTCACAGTTGCGAGGTGTGGAGGCGATGCTCAATGCAGCTCGGGACTGACAGGTGGTGAAGAACACGAGATCTTCCCAAAACTAACTTTTATCAAGATGGATAAGAAATAAATTGGAGCTGCCTATTATAAAAATACACCTTGGAGCTAATGAGCTAATAGTTTAAATCATTTATGTGGGTGAAGGAGGGACCATGACTTAGGAAACATAAAATACCCAGGGAAACATTTACTCTTTTTCTACACATAATAATGGCACAGCACTGTAAGTAGCCCTGACAAGGAAATCTCTGACAGCTTTACTCTTTTGAGGAACCACGTGAGCTGCTCAGCCCAAAAGCCACATCATTACAGTCAGAGAACAAACACCAACAGGCAGATCTGCATCTAATAATCAAGGAATGCAACCAAAAGGGAAAGCTGATCCCTGACCCTCCAGAAACAAAGGAGCTGACGGGAGAGCAAAGCATGAGTTGAGTTTTGCTTCTTACAGGTGGACAATTTGTCTGCTCTGGAGTGAAAATAATTCTCAGGAATTGCACCTTTCCATGTTGTCACACAGCCAGTTCCCACCCCAACGGGAGGGCGATGGCCAAACCGTGCATCCATCTCTCGTGGGGCAACTGCTCCGCTTGCTCACACTGATCTTACACTGGCAGGAGACAGTGGAGATGCAAAAACCCAGCAGAAAACCTCCTGATCTTTTTTGCCGCTGGAAAGTATGATTAGAGGAGACCATTGTCCCCCACTGTGTGTTACAGCTGTTCAGCTTCTGTCAAATGCCAGAATAAGAAGGTGCTGAAAATATTATTGTCAAAATAAAAGAGAGGAGGAAACAAGGGGAGAAAGAGGCTCCTGGTTTCCTTTGAGCGTGAACACTAGCAGAGGAAAATGTTGCTTTGAAAGCCTTGAGAAGTGCTTCCCCTGCTCCACACCACATTTGCACCCGATTTTTCCACCTGGGATACATTAACACAGCATTGGGATAAGCCACCTTCTATTACTTCTAAAGTTTCCATGGGAAAATCTAAGTTCCCAAAAGAAAAACCTCTAAGAGAGACTCTTCCTTGTAAGGGACAAAAGAAAAAATAAAAATAAGTTTCAGGCTTAAAAATTCACTACTACAGACCTGCTGAAAAAAGGCTGAGCAGAAAGATTCAACACCTTATCAGGTCAGGAATCGGGATCATGCTGACCCTTCTCTGACACAGAGGAGTTCCCATGGACCTCCTCTGGCATTCGTGTGGACAAAGAACTTCAGATGAAACCGAACTGCAGCAACCCATCGTTTTGTCACCTGCCAACCACCCAGGAGGGCCAGAGGAGCCCAGCACGACAGCGCAGCAGGCACCGACTGGGCTCAGGGGTAAGAGCAGCTCAGAAAAGGAGAGGACACTTTGGTTTTGTTGATTCTGCTGCTCCACTTCAGGCCTCCTTCGGGTCTTAGACCCCTGACTCGCAGCTCTGCCAGAGGTAAGACGCAGCTGGAATCCAGTGTCATTTCTACTCGCCAAGATCCTGCAGCTCAACCAGATGACACAAACCAGAAGAAAAACACAACCAAAAAACCCCCAACAGCCTCACTAGAACTAAAGGAGGCAAAAAAGTGTTGGGGAGGAAAGACTGAAAGAAGCAAAAGCGTAAAGATGGGAAGCAAAAAGACAAGAAGGAAGATAAAACCCTTACTCTTCCACGTTCAAACAAGTTCCAAAACCCTGCATCAGTTTGTTCACTCATCAACCTCATCCCAATTTTTACCAACTTGACGTAGCTTTACCTACGACGAATGGAAGATGAAGGGGTAACAACTCACCACAGTCACTGCAGCAGTGACTTGAACCATGCAAAACCACCCTGTTACTAGCAAACTCACGGAGATCATCTAAAACAACGCCTGTTGAACCGACCCGGCGGACGAGTGCCCGGCTGGGCGGCAGGGCAAGGAGGAGAAGGGTGAGGCCACTCACCGATGATCCCGCTGTCCCTGCTCTCCAGGGTGGAGGTGGGGCTGGTGACGGCTCCGTAGGTGCAGTCCTTGGTGGTGGCACTGGTGCTGACGGGCGGGAGCGTGGAGCAGGGGCTGCTGGCGGGCGGCGAGGCCGTGCTGCTGGTCAGCGTGGAGCAGGGGCTGATGCGCTGCGTCACCGCCGAGCTCTGAAAAACACCAACACGTCACTCACCACAGCGGGGGAAACGCTGCCCACGGCTCGGGCTTGAGAAGTTGCTTTGGATAGTGAAGTTTAAAACAACTGCTTTGCTGTTCAAAACTGGAAATGACCATGTGGGTGGAAACCCGAGGCACTGGGCTTGCCTTCTACTTCATGCCTCATAGAATGGTCAGGGTTGGAAGGGACCTTAAAGCTCACCCAGTTCCAACCCCTGCCATGGGCAGGGACCCCTCCCACTAGAGCAGGGTGCTCAGAGCCCCAGCCAGCCTGGGCTTAAACACTTCCAAGGATGGGGCTTCCACCACCTCTCTGGGCAACCTGGGCCAGTGTCTCACCACCCTCATGGGGAAGAAATTCTTCCTAACGTCCAACCTGAATCGACGTATCTCTAGCTTTAATCCATTCCCTCTGGTCCTACCACTACCAACATCCTAACAAGTCCCTCCCCAGCTTTCTTGTAGCCCCCTTCAGATACTGGGAGGCCACAAGAAGGTCTCCCCAGAGCCTTCTCTTCTCCAGCCTGAACAACCCCAACTCTCTCAGTCTGTCCTCATAGGAGAGGTGCTCCAGCCCTCTGAGCATCCTCAGAGATTCCACCTTCCACGTTCAATAGGAAACGTGGAAAACACAAATCACGTGTTATTTACCAACCCCCAAGCCCATACTTTGGTAGGAATTTTGATCGTTTTGTTTGCATTGAATTGAAAGTGAAACAAAAGCACATAAAAGCACAAATCACAGTACACAGAGAAATTCTGCTCCTCCGTTGATGCAGAGATCTCCCGGGTGGTAAATCTACAGCATGAGCTCACTTTTTCTTCCAGCAAAAAAGCTTCACACACAGGAAACCTGACAAAGACCTCTGGGCCATTTCCGTCTGCTGCAGTTTTTATTTAGCTCTGTAAATGTTTCCTCCATTCAAGACAAACAGCAGTGGCTTCACACCCCCACGAAGAGGAAGCTCAACAGCCCTTATCTGGGCACGAGGCAGCCTGCCCTGCCCAGACGTGTTTTCCCCAACAGATAAAAGTTTTGAATGAAAAACTGTATTAAGGAAAATGTTGCCCTCCAGAATGAAACAAAAACAAACAAACAAAAAATGGATCAGCACAAAAAAGGTGGTTTACATTTTGGAAAGACCCTGTAAGAAACCTGTGAGAGTTTGTACATCTGATGCTGTGCATTAAGTTTAGTTTATTAAGAAAACAAAATCCTGCTTGAATTCAGTTTGAGACAAGCGGCGAGATAAGGCAGAGCCCTTGTTTGAACCACAGGCTGCGGGATACAGAAGCATCCCCAGCATGCCTGGGATGGATTTTTCTAAGTAGAACCCATGAAAGATTTACTGTTTTTTAAATCAGAAGGAAGATCCCACATGTGGCTACTGGGAAGCAATCTAATTTGCCCAAGGTATCCCAAGGGGGCTTACCAAAAATCCCTTCTGAGCACATCACCACCCCGGTGCTGGAGGCAAAGCGGAGCATCCCTGGGGCAGGGGGCCGGGGCAGCTCCCCCTCCGCCACCCCACGGCTTCGCTTTCACACCAGGGTGACTGCATCGATCTGACTGTAATGACAGAGCCCCAAACGTAGATTAGAACATCGACAGCACAGGGATGGAGAGCTAACGCCACAGCTCCGGGGGCATGGCTTTTGAGATGAAAGAGTGAGATGCTCTTTCAATGCAGCAGAAAATGAACCATGTTGAGCGTTGCCCACGATAATCTGTAATCTCCCTCTGGTGCCCATAAAACAATACCCACCAGCACATGGGGAAGCTGCCGTCACAATGGCTTTTCATAGAATCACAGAATCAGTCAGGTTGGAAAAGATCCCTGGGATCATCAAGTCCAACTGTTAACCCTGCTCTACAAAGCTCATCCCTAAACCACGTCCCCCAACACCACACCTAAATGACCCCTAAACACACCCAGGGAGGGACTGACTACTCTTGCTGGGACAGATTTTTCTCTAGTGTCCAGTCTTTTGAAGCACTCAGGAGGAGCAAGCCAACACTTTTCTCTCCTTACCCAACTTGCAGTGCCATTTGTGGATCATGGTTACTGTTATTTCCCATTCTTTTCCATTCTAGGTGCTTACATCTTCTTCCCCAGTTGCCTTCTAGGAATTGCAGGCAAGTCGACTGCTCTATAAATTCTGGCTTCGCACATTTGTTGTATCACTTGTCAGGCGCCTCCTCTCTCAATGACCCAGCAAAGGACCACAGAGATGTCTGAAGAACTGGAGCATCTTCCATAGGAGCTACAGAGATACTCAAACCCAACCAACGACGGTCCTGAGCAACCTGCTCTGAGATGACTCTGCTTTGATCAGGGTGGGTGGATTAGACCATCTCCAGAGGGGCCTTCCAGCCTCATACTGTGGCACCTAAGAATTTCATCAGCTTGCACGTGGGATCCTTCAGAATGTGAAGTATTAGCAGTATTAAAATTTCTCTATGGCGAGGTTTTTCTATGTCCTTGTCTCAGCTGTTATTCTAAACAACCCCCTGCTGAAACTTCTCAGCGCTAACAAAATAACACCTGCTAACCTTAAAAGCACAGAAAAAACTACCCTCTAAAGCAAATTAAAATTCAGTGTAAGAATGGCTCACTCCTCTTCCCTTCAGCTGCTAACATCATTGTTCCATGAAATGCCAAAAGTGATATTCTTGTAAGTTCTTTTATTCGTGGTGTTATCAATGCAGCTCCTGAAGAACAAGCTCCTTGCAACTGGAAATTACTAAATAACGCAGAATATCACTTGGCATTGATTGACATGTTTTATTTTGGTATTGATACAGGAAAATGCTCCTCTGTACGAGTTTTAAATATAAATTTCCATTGACAGAACATTCTGTATTATTATTGCTGCTGTTTCATCTGTCACATTTTCACTTAAGCTTTGAAAAATGACACTTTTCTGTCACAGTCTCATTGTCCTTTGCGCTCCTCTGGCAGCCAGCGCAGTGAAAAATTAAGTTTCCCAAGAAGGAGGAGAAAAAGGCATTTATTCCTTCAGCATTCATGGTCTCTCCTGAAGGATAGCACAATTAAGAAAGGGACAGCACGTAAAACACAACTTCATAGCACTCTGGATTAGAGAATCCATCCTTCGACGGAGTCCAGTACGGCTGCTGAATGAAAACGCAATGTGCCGATTTACAGATTGGGGCAGTTTTAGTGAAAACACCTTTCTTCCTTATCTTCACTTGAGCTCGAGCGTTGGCGAGATTGCAAATCATTATCTTCTCACTCGAGAAGGCAACGCATGGTCAGAATAACAAGCAGCAGTTGAGTCCCAGCTTTTGATACAAAGAATGTTTTCTTTGCCTGGGCCATGTGAATTAACGGATTAAAATGTAGAAAACTATTCTCATTTTTAAATTCAAGTGCAACTAGTAGTCAAAGCCTCAATCAGATTTTAATTAATCGATGGTTAATGGAAGAATTCATCTTAGCAAATCCCATAAACGTCTCACTGAGTGACTTTCAACACTATTTTAAGTAGGGTAGGTGAAGAAATTCAATTTGGAAGGAGAGTCGGAGAGGTTTTCATAAGATTTGCTGCAATTCCAAAGCAGCTTTAGCTTGGGCAGGATTTGCGCATGGCTCCTGTCCTGAGACAGCCAGTGGTAGATGGCAAAAGTCAAGGGAGGGCCATCAAGACCATCAGGTGGTTGGAGCTTTGGACACAGGAGGAGAGGCTGATGGAGAGGGTTCCTTCATCCTGGAGAAGAGACGGCTAAGCTGGGACAGCTGCAGCCTTCTGCTGTCTGCAGGGGGGTGCAGAGAAGACACAACCGCGCTCTTCTCAGAAGCGCAAAGGGAAAGGACAAGTCTCTAGAGTCACAGGTTCTACCAAGGAAAGTTTCCACCGGGTAGAAGAAAAAAAAGTCCTTTGCAGTTGGAGCTGTGAAAGCCCAGAACCGGTTGTCCTGAGACCCTGTTGATTCTCCATCTGCGGAGACCTTCAAAGCTTACCTGGACAAGCCCTGAGCCACACGGTCCCACTGTGAAGCTAACCCTGTCTCTAGCAAGCAGCTGGATGAGATGACCTCCAGAGGTCATTTCCAACCTCGTGTATTCTGTGATTCTAGGCGAGCGCTGACAGCAGGAGATGCTCACAAAGAAAGGGAAAAAATTAACTCGGTAATTGAGGAACCAGCGTCTCTTTATCTTCCCCGGCACACGAACAGCATTCAAAGGCTCCTGGAAAACTTTTTCATGCAAAAATTAGCACAGAGCCCAAGATATCCATCTATTTTAGAGGACAACTCTCTTCTGTTTCTCTTTAGATTTTTCTTTTATTTATGTTCCAAAGACATCTTTTGCTTTAGAGAAAAGATGGGATTTTAATTTTTGTCAAAAGGCAACAACAAAAGGAACCATTTATAGCGGAAAGCTCTGCTAGGCTTTGAGGTATTCGCTTCAACTACGTGCCTGTTAAAAGAACATCCTCTAGCACAATGTATAGTACAATGTAAATTACATTTCAAATCCACCACAACTTGCATAAAAAATTGAATGAAAGCGTTAAAAGCTTCATGAATGTGTTAAAGGCACAAAGTTCACAAAGCCCCATTTCTTGGCTCTCGAGCATACTGTACAGACTCACAGAATTGTTAGAGGTGGAAGGGACCTCTGAAAATCGAGTCCAACCCCACTGCCAGAGCAGGACAAAGTTAGAGCAGATCACGCAGAAATGCATCCAGACAGGTCTTGGAAGTCTCCAGAGAAGGAGACTCTACAACTGCTCTGGGGACTCTGTTCCAATAACTTTAGCCCACGCAGGCGATCAAAAACCTTTTGTTTCAGACTATGGTGCGGGGTCGGGAGACCCCAGGACACTGACCTCCACCCTGCTCACCAAGAGCACTCCTTGCTTTGTGCCGGGAGCAGTCTTGGGCTCAGGGAACAACTTTTCTCTGAGTTTCCTTTGAAGTGGCACAAGCTGGGAGAGAGGTTCCCATGTGCCACCAGCGTCAGGATGAGCATTTGGCTTGGATGTACGGGAACTATCTTCACAGAGTCATAGATGCTTTGGGTGGGAAGGGACCTTTCAAGATCATCTGGTCCAAGCCCCCTGCAGGGAGCAGGGCCATCTGCAACTAGAACAGGTTGCTCAGAGCCCTGGCCAACCACCCTGGGATGGTCCCAGGGATGGGGCAACCTGGGCCAAGATCACACCACCCCCAGTGTAAAAAATTTTTTCCTTCTCTCCAGTCTAAAACTCCCTCTTAGTTTAAAACCATCATCCTGTACCAACAGGTCCTGCTAAAAAATCTGTTGTGTGTCCGTGTCGTCGTCCCCCCTCCCTTTCTGACAGGTCCTGCAAGGCCCCCAGAAGGTCTCCCCTTGGGGAGCCTTCTCCTCTGCAGGCTGAACCCCCCCAGCTCTCCCAGCCTGGCTCCCAGCAGAGGGGTTCCAGCCCTCCCAGCATCGCTGGGGCTCCTCTGGCCCCGCTCCACCAGGTCCCTGTCTCTGCTGTGCTGAGGACTCTTCTTGGCCTCCACTTTTCACTCACTCTCTTAAGGAATCCAGGACCTTAAGTCAGGTCCTCTGAACAGCTGAGTGACTTGTGCAGCTTCATCAGCGACTCCATTAAATGGAGAGAGAATTAGAACTGGGCTTCTGAGTTTCATGGTCTTTTGCTACATACTGGACTATCCCCCTGTCAATTAAAAAATAAAAGAGGAAAAACCCATCTCCTAGCTTCATTCTCACCAGCACTGCTGGGAGGGGGTATATTGTCCAGGCTTGAGGAGGAGGAGGAAGAAACTCAAGCAGTTCCACAAAATCTACATTGTAGTCCTGAGCTTTTTGTTGCTTTGCTTTGCAGCCAGCCACGGGGAATGGAGCAAACTCCATCCCAATAAAGATTTTATGATTCGCTTTCTGTGGTTATTTTCAAGCATAAAATCACCTTGTTCAGCAAACACGAGCAAAAACTGTGACTATCTGTAAAATCAGGCCAGTGCTGCTTCCCTCTCCTTCCTGGAGAAACCCTGAGCCTTTATGTAACACCACTCAAGGACTTCTGAAATATTGCAGAGAAGCAGCCGTGGAAGTACAGATTATTTTGGTCACTCTAATCTGATTAGAAACGCTGCCCACTCCTGCTACGCTCGCAGCAACAGAAAAACAACAGAAGCTGTTTCACACAGTAGCAGCTGATCCCTGAAAGATGCTCTGCTGGGCTGGAAGGATGATTCACCCTTAAACAAGGAGATACAACCTCTTACCTCAGAACAATTATTTTACCATTATCAGATACTCAACAGCCCTATAATTAGAAGATAACCCCTCTCTTGCATGCTGCAGCCAGGTCATAACATGGGCAGTACCAGCAGGAAGGACTGGGGGCGGTCGTACCTGGTTCTCATCCTGCACCTCCATGCTGTACTGGGGCCCTGGCTGTACCTCCGTGACTTTCTCTCCCAGGAGGAAGCCCAGGCGAGTCATGAGTGTGTTTGCTGCCTCATCTACGGACGGAGGGGGTCCCAGCTCCTGCTCAGTATCACCTAAACAGGAAGAAAAACACATGTGGTCAGGAGTTGTTTAGCCTTGGCTACTGCTCGGTGTTTCCACCCCCAAAACACCTCTACCTTCTCATGCTGCTGTGTCAGTATCCGTGTTTTCAGGTCATTAGTGTTAAAACAGGTTTGAGTAACATGATGTGCTGGTTGGTCACTGTAGGATTTGCATTGCTCCAGCTGTTAATACATGTTTCTTCTAACGTGAGATGTTAGTTCTCCTCGCATTGCTCATCACACACTCAGCACCGCTCATGGAAGCAACACAGCCATCTTCCTCTCTCTGTACCAGAAGGACCAAAGCCACCAGGGAACAAGATTTCCTGGACCAACAATGCAGAAGGCAGAGCCTTCCCGAGCTGTCCCTCTCCCCTCTCACAGCAACCACCTCCAAGTCACTCGTGGAGAAACCAGGGGCTACATGTGCCATTATGGAAGGACCCCACCAGACGCAGAGCAGCCAACCTGCACTACCAAGTGGTTAACAGTGAAGAGGAGGACAGGAACACGTCTTCCACTGTCACTGCTGCTTCTGCCACGCTCACGGTTACGTGGAAAGCACTGCTCTCCAGACACCAAACCTCCCTGTGCAGTCACAGAATGGGCCACAATACAAAGCCGAGTCCACGTGCCAAACGCCCATCAAGTCAATAAAATAGGTCAGAAACAACACTGCAAACAATTTTTCCTAATGATTTTCCACCATCTGTAGGAAGAGCGACACAGAAAAGCTTCCAGCCAGCAACACACACTGGGGAAAAGGACCCGACACTTACATTGGCATTTCTGGTTCTTTTTAATTTTACAGCAAACATTTGTGGAGGTTTTTGACCTGTGGCACCACAGAGGCAAGGCGAGTTCTGAGAGTCAGGTTCTTCCCTGCTCACACCACCAGCACTGTTAAAGCCTGAAGGTCAAGTTCTTTCCGCGTTGCTCTGAAGCAATGCCATGTTTAGTGTGGTTGTCGGAGACTAATTAGGATTTGCAATTAGTCTACAGTTAATTATTCATCTGATAATGTGCAAGCTGGAGAAGAGCCCATCTCAGTCTCCCAGCTCCGTCCTGGCTGGGGGCTGCTCCTGCACTCAGCCTGAAGCCAAAGCAAAAAGACATTTCTTCCAATATTGCTTTTCGGTAACTGCAGCTGAAACCCATGCAGCACAGAGCCCGGGGTGTGCGCGAGGCCTCTGAAGATCTCAGACAGCTCCTGCCAGAAAGTCCCATCTGAACCCGTAACGCACGTCCCATGGAAGCGCAGAGCAAGTTTCCGCTGTCTCACCTGCACTACTGCAACGTCAGCCCCCGGGGCGTCTTGCACACCGCGGTGTCTCGGTGTGTGAGCCCCATCAGCTCTGGAGGTGAGCATCTGCAGCAGTCCCGACGTGGTGACTGCAGTCAGGAAAATGGATTATATAGTATGATAATAGGAACTGTCTTTAAGTTACTGAATCCCTCTCCTGCTGCTTTAAACAAGGCTGACGTGAACAGGATAGATTTAAGAGAGAGACAAATTTAGATGGATGGCCCACTTTTCTGAACTGCTGACCACCCACATCCAATCTGTGGGCATTTACTATCTCGGGGCGTCAAATCCAGAACAGACACATTTACGTAAAATGAAAATTACAGAGACTTATTTCCAAGGTTATTTTTTTCTTTTAATAAGTAGACTTTTAGAATTTATCCCAGATATCTGTATCCAGGATACGGCTCCGTTCATAACCATTAGAAGTTTCTTATGCACTGCCCATTCTGCCTTCAGAACGCATGACATTAATAAGGCTCCAACGGCGCTGACCTACACATCTCAGCACACAGGAAAAGCTGATCTGGCTCTGCACTGCCCACCCAGGGAAGGATTTAGGGAGAATACCCAGATTCATAGAACCACAGAATGGTGAGGGTTGGAAGGGGCCTCTGGAGATCACCGAGTCCAACCCCCTGCCAGAGCAGGGTCACCCAGGGCAGCCCACACAGGAACAGAGCCAGGGGGGCTGGAAAGGCTCCAGAGAAGGAGACCCCACAGCCTCTCTGGGCAGCCTGGGCCAGGCTCTGGCACCCTCACACCAAAGAAGTTTTTCCCCATGTCGAGGTGGAACTTCCTGTGTTCCAGTTTGTGCCCATTGCCTCTTGTCCTATCCCAGGGCACCCCTGGCAAGAGCCTGGCCCCTTCTGTTGCCACCCACCCTGCAGAGATTTGCAGACATTCATCAGATCCCCTCTCAGGCTTCTCTTCTCCAGGCTCAACAGCCCCATGTCCCTCAGCCTTTCCTCCTCAGAGAGATGTTCCATCCCTTAATCATTACAGATTGCACTGGGGTAGGGCACTGGGCAGAGCTGGTTTCCTTTCCCTCAGTGTTAGGAACCGCTCCTGAACCTCACCGAGCACCCTGCTCCTCAGAGGCTGTCCTTAAACCCCCCTCTTCTCTACTACCCCTAAAATATCTCCAAGGGCCAAAAAAGCTGTTTTCCATCTGTAAAAGAAATCAAATTACAAGCTTATCCTAGGCCAGTGCCTAAGAATATCGAAGATACAGGGGATAAGAGCTTCAGTAACAGCCCGAATTCACCCACGAGATGCTGCTCGTGCCACAAGGTATCAGCAGCGGAAGCAGCTGAGCTCCAAGGGCATCACCTTTAGTGTAGAACTAGCAATTAGTTCATGATAACACGGCTTCCAGAGTACAGATAACTTTGAACTTGGACAAAGCACTGTTGCACTGGATTATTCCCTCTTTTGGTTCGAGGTCTCTCAAAGGAAGTGCAGTCATTCCACCGAGTGTCATGAGAAGAGACATCACGGCTCCGAGATGCCTGTGAACACGTATTATGGACAACAACTTGCCTTTCAAGGTTGACAGTAAGTCCTAATACTCTCTAAGTTCAATGAAAGGGCATAACCGAGGGTTTTTTCCTCCCTCACCACGTGTGCTCGGCAGTGGATGCTGCAGCCAGATTTTACACGCACTTCAGCACTCCCAGTGCCCCCAGTCCTGCGGGGAAATTTGAGCGCTCGGCTGATAACAGAACTAGCCCGAGGTATTTTTAGGTATTGTGACACTACTGCCACAGCAGCTCCAGCACTCGGGCTTCAGTCAGCTCGGAGAATCAATCTCTGGTACGTCAAACCACGTTACAAGCAGTAACAAACCGCTCAGCAAACCTGAGCTCAGCGGATTCAAGAGATCCCAAGGTGGTTCGGGGTCTGAAGCTGCTGCACTTGCTACAGCAGATCAGGAGCTTCTGCAGAAATATCCAGCAATATTAAAAGCTGAATCAAAATGCTCAGTGCCTGGAATTTTAAAGAAGGATAAAAAAACTGCACTCCCTGACTCACTGCATGTGCATGAGGTTGTCAAGGAGTTCTAGAGGCTGTGTAACTTTATGTCAACTTATGTTCAGCAGAAAGCTTTTATTTTTCTGTGCACACATAAAACAACAGGAGGGGAAAAGGCTTCTCCTGAGCTGAGGTGCTGCTGAGCTGGGCAGGTAAACCATGCCCACCTACCCAGGCAGGCCTCCTGTCAGCTCCTCCGCAGCCCTGAGGCTGTGCAACTTGTGCGCCCAGGGCTGCTGGCACCTTTGGTCAGATGGTTCAGATGTGCTTAGAGGCACCGAATCACGGACTCGCTCTGGCTGGCAGAGCCCTTTCAGAGCACCCAGTCCAACCCTTCCCCCAGCACTGCCCGGGCACCACTGCCCCTGTCCCTCAGCACCACAGCTCCACGGGGGGCTTGGAAACCCCTCCAGGGGTCACGGGGACTCCCCCCTGCCCTGGGCAGCCTGGCACAGCCCTGGCACAGCCCTGGAGGGGCAGAAATTGTTCCTCAGCTCCAACCTAAACCTCCCCTGGGGCAGCTTGAGGCCGGTTCCTCTTGTCCCATCACTTGTTCCTTGGGAGCAGAGCCCGACCCCCCCCTGGCTCCAACCTCCTGTCAGGGAGTTTCAATCGTATTTGATTTTAAGCAAGAGGTTTTTAATGATAAGCCCCGTTGCAGTGAGAGGGCCATGGAAGGAACACGAGTCCCAGAGCTGTGTGAGCCGGCCCATCTGGCACTGATGGGATAACCCAGCCAACCACGGGCCCATCTCATCTATATTCAGCTCTAGCCAGAGGTGAAATTACTTCTGGTCACACCATCTTTGCACACGCTGTAGCATTTACTGACCCCCTTGTGCTAAATGCCCTTTCTGAAGATTACTAAAGGTTATTTCCAATGAATTGAAAAGAGAAACTTTCCCCCCTTGGAACTGTTCACATTTAATTTCAAGGCAAGCGCTCGAACCCTGGAGTCAGCATTTCGGTTACTACAGGCAAGACTCAAAACCAAAAGAGATTTACTAGATGTTTGCCACTAGCCCAAGGACTTTCATCACAGAAACAGCCTGCAGAGTACAAACGCATCGCACTGAATTGCTTATTTCTAATAACATAAAGAAAAACCCACCGACAGCTCCAAGACAGATCAGCCTCAAAAGCTGCAGCCTGCTTGGAAGGAGGGGTAATTTGTCCAACTGGTACAGGGATTTTTAATTTTTTTTTCCTTGTAAGAAAAATTTAAGAAACCAGCCTTACGTTGCACTGCAAAAACAAATGAACTCAAAAATAAGACATTTAGATTCTTCTGTACTCAGCTACAGAGAAACTGAAGGTATCTTCTAAGAAGTGAAAGGCAAAGAAAAATATTCAAAAGACGACATGAAATACTCAACTGAATTTTAGCAGAGCTTTTTGGTGCCTCTGCCTAAGTGATACTCAGAGCCTGCAGCCTCAGTGCTGCTGCACACCCAGAGCCATCCAGGAGTGGAACAGATGGAAGCGAACATCAGCAGGGTGAGAGCTTCCCCTCCCCAGCACCGAGCCGTGCGGAGCAAAGGAAATCCCAACCCAGCACCAGTCCCTCAGACCTCTGTACCCGCATCCAGTCACAGAGTGAACTGGGTAGGAAGGGACCTTCAAGATCACCCAGTTCCAACCCCCCTGCCATGGGCAGGGACCCCTCCCACTAGAGCAGGGTGCTCACAGCCCCATCCAGCCTGGGCTGGAACACTTCCAGGGATGGAGCATCCACAGCTTCCCTGGACAACCCATCCCAGTGTCCCACTGCCCTCAGAGTGAAGAATTTATTCTGGATTTCTCATCTAAATCTACCCTTTCAAAGTTTGGAGCCGTTACCCCTTGTCCTGTCGCTACAAGCCCTTGTAAAAAGTCGCTCCCCAGCTTTCTGACAGGCCTCCTTCAGATGCTGGAAGGCCACAGTAAGGTCTCCCCAGAGCCTTCTCTTCTCCAGGCTGAACGATCCCAACTCTCTCAGACCATCCCCACAGCAGAGGTCCAGCCCTCAGATCATCTCCACAGCCCTCCCCTGAACCCTCTCCAGCAGGTCCATGTCCTCCTTGTGCTGGGGGCTCCAGAGCTGGACACGGTGCTCCAGGTGAGGTCTCACAAGAACAGAGTGGAGTGGGGAGAATCCCCTCGCTCGACCTGCTGGCCCCGCTCCAGTGCTCCCAGTCTTCATGGTAATGGAAAAAAAATTCAAAAATCCAACATAAGTGTGACTTAATTACTCTGAAACCAGAAGACAAAGTAAAAGAGACAAGAATATGTGATTTCTCCGCTGCTATCCCTGGAGGAGCATGATATGATTTTGTTATTTATTTATTTTGCTTCTGGATTGAATTACACTGGAACAGATGAGGATGGGACAGACAGGGAGACAAGCAGAAGGTTAATCAGATCAGGGGTCTGGAAAGCTGGGAGGTCATCTCACTAAGGGAAATTGTGTTGCCAAAGGCAGGAGGGTGTCTGGGACAGAAAAGCCTGCTGAGGCAGAGGCTGGGGTGCTGGGTAAGGAGAGCGATCGATCAATTGACCGGGGGGCAACGGGCATTGATCAGCAGCTGAGCAATAAGGTCAACAGGGTCCCGGGGGTGCAAGGGGAGAGGAGCAGAGGATGCAGGAGGAGGACAGAACATCCTTCCACCATGAACCTGCCGAGGAGCTCTTCACCCATCTGGTAGCGCAAGAACAATTTTCAAATATTACACCTAAGTAATTAGAATAATAAAGAACTAAATCCAACATGCAATTATTTAAGAAGCTTCAGAAAGAGCGCAGATACCTAAAGGCACACACATACAGCTCTTTCTTTCTTATTAGTAACTTAGCTTCCAGAACTGGACCAGGTCGCAGCAGCGCGCACACCTCCACGCTTTCCAGCTCTACCTTCTCCATCCTTTTAAGTTAATGACTTTTTTTTAAATTGAGCTGCAAAAATGCAAATCAGAAATATTACACCCTGAGCTTGTCAAATAATTTAATACCTCTAATCCTTCCTCCCTTAAAAAAAAAATGAACCCACTTTAAATACTTCGGAAGACCTCTGCAATTCACCCAGAATTGATCTCTCTCAGGTGTCTTAGCTACAAGAACCTCCGTATTAACACCCCCTGTTAATGTCACATGAAGTAGGATGGGGTTCACAGGTGCTCACACATGTTTACACAATTTCCTTAAAAATCAAATCTACCATTTTCTAAGCACAGTTACTCAACTCCCTCCTTTCACCAAGGCTTTCAAAACGCACAATGCTTTTCAACATCTTCTCTTTAGAACAGCTTTTCTGTTCCATTCTTTCAGTTCCTGTAACGGAATCTGCCACACAGTCCAGCTGCAATTGTCTACAAGCAAATGACATTTCTTTATGATTTGGTTTGCACTTCTGTGACTTGTTTGAGAGCGACCACCATCCAATCTTTCAGACAAACGACAAGGGTAGTGCCCCTGAGAGACACTAAGAGAATATTTTGGATTAATGGTTATACTTTTACTTCCAAAACATCTGCAATCTCTTCCAGCGAGTGTCTAACTGGGTAAGAGTTACCCATCAAAGAATCTGCCTGAATATGAAATCAATTTATCTTAAAATCAAAAATTCCTAACTTAGCAAATTAAAAACTAGAACTGTCATATGCAAAGAGGGAGCACCTATGGAACACCAGAAATAAATCATACCTTTTAAGATTCTGATCTTCAATTACATAACTGTAAGAGTTTTATCTGACCATTTCCCTCTCCCCATGTGGCCTGAATCCGTCCCGTTATTATGTACATCTGCTTTAAATTATTCTGGATACACTGGAGCTATATTTGGAAAACGCCCTTGACCATTTCTGCACATTCGCCCCTCATCGCAGAAGTCATGGAAGATTTTCTCATTAGTCCTGGTTACATCCAGAAGAGATATTTAAAAATCCAGCCAGTAAGAGAAGAAGGCTACGCAGTACACCCTGCTTTAAACGGCTACTTTTGTGCTGCTGCTCTTCGGTACTTAAAGGGGGCCGAGAGGAAAGCCTGGGAGGGACCCTTCTCAGGGAGTGTGGTGATAGGACAAGGGTGATGTTTTAGACTGAAAGAGAGGAGGTTTAGATTAGATGCATGGAAGAAGTTCTTCCCTCTGAGGAGACCGTGGCACAGGTTGCCCAGGGAAGCGGTGGATGCTCCATCACCGGAGGTGTTCCAGACCAGGTTGGATGGGACCTTGAACACCCTGCTCTAGTGGGAGCTGTCCTTGCCCGTGACAGGGGGCATGGAACTGGGTGATCTTTAAGGTCCCTTCCAACCCAAACCACTCGATGATTCAAATCTTTAGCAGTCCTGACAGGGCAACGGGAAATTGTCCCATCAACTGCAGTCACAGCACAGACAAGTGACAAAGTAAATACATGCTCCTTGTATAGGGACCTCAAAGCCTTCCAGCCAATAAAAAAAACCCACTGAACTACAAAGGTGCTCAAACCATGGCTCTGAATCAAGCTGTGCCCCATGTGCTGCTCTTGCTGTCGTGGCTGCTGCAGCTCTGGCCAGCATTTCTCTAAGAAACTGCAGAAATTCTCACTGACCCCACTGTGTCAGTCTCTTTCCTCAGTTCCACACACACTTCCTCCAAGAAAAAATTCAAACAAAAGAAATTCTCCTCTGCGCCGCATCTAAATCCTGCCCCCAAACCAGTCCGTCCCAGTGCTGCCAGTGTCCTTTAGTATTCCTCCAAGCAGGCTGTCAGAAAGACAGTTATTTTTAATCAGAAACCATACCGAGCCAGAGATAGGCACCAAATGTAATTTCAGTGCTATCAGAACATCTAATTCAAAGCATTTCATGTTCTAGACGTTAAAAGCAGCCCTCTGCATGCACATTTGGGGATGAATTTTCCTGGATTTCCGCTCCCACTGAAGTAGCAAAGAAAAAAGAATGGGAGAAATGAGAGAACATTCAGTGCCCTGATGGCCTGATCTGTATGAAAAAAGAAAAAGGCCACAATTATTATAAATATGAGCTTGGGTATGGGGAACATTTTCTAAAAGCTGGATTACACTTAGATCCCTGAAAAGGTTCCTCAGCTCTTTAACGTATCAAGGACAACGTGACCGAGGCAGTAAGTCCCCCACGGATGGAAAGCAGAGATGCAATTATTTCTTCCTTTACAGTTTTGGCATTTCATCTCTAAAACATCACCTGAGCACAAACACGGGACTGTGGTCCCAGCTCCCAACGTACAACCTCCCCCAGACTGATCGGAGGCCTCGACCCACAACAGGAGACAAGTGACCACAGCCATCATCCCATCTCCTCTTGCCAGGCAAGCAAAACAGATGCTGAGAGGAGACAGGGATGGAGAAGGGAGCCCAGAACACCACAGTGCCCAACACGCTTCTCCAGGCAGGCTCTGCTGGCAGCCAGGAGTGGGGAGCAGCACAAGAAACCTGCTCCAGATGCCACCACGTGTGATGGGACAATGCCTCCCGGGAGGGACAAGGACATACAAGAGAGCCAGCAGTGACTCGACCAGAGAAAACAGAAGCGAGCAAGCGGAGGCTGCTACGGTCTCAGACCAACTACAACAATCTGGGACCCTGCAGTAAGTTACAGACCAGGAATTTGAAGATAGACTAGTACAACCAATGCTTCCCAGCAAGGCTGGCCTTTAAACTGGCAGCTGGCCAAAGTACTCGTGTTTGGATTCAAAGCAATTATTTTTCAAGCGATTAGGAGTCAAATAACTAGTGACATAAAATGCCAAAAGTTCTGCTTAATAAAGCAGAGAAGCTACCATGGTGCGGGAGGTTCAGAGCAAGCTGGTCTCCGCTGCTCAGCGTACAAGTGCAGCCCAGCTCAAGGGGAAGGAGCAGGCAGGAGGACGGGGGAACACCCACCAGCCCAACAAATTACAGCAAGGGGAACAATATTCACGCTGGATAAGAATAAAGAAGTGCTTGTTCAGCAGTCCTGAGGAGGGTTAGGAAGTCAAGGCAACTGGTAAGAGAGCAGAAGTAATGGTGTGACTTTCAGAGCACCGCATATTTTCACTTATGAGCAGCTCTCCATAGCATCGCTGACGGTCGAGTACTTTTTGCATATCCCCTAAAAAACCCCCACGCTTCCATTGGCCTCATGTGAACATTAAGACATGGGAACCAGGCTTGTAAAAGAATTGAGCAGCTTTGTACAAATGCCACCACCCCTCCTCCTATTGTTAGAGCTGGTAAAAGGATACCGAGTTGGAACAAAATAATAGTATCTCGAAATGCTGTAGGAAAAAGAGAAGTATAATTATTGACCGCTTCCTCTAGACTGTAAATTATTTGGGAATAACATTCTGAGCCAGAAGGAAGAGGGCAGACCAATCAGCTCAACCATGACAAAAAACATCCAGCAACCAACATCTCCTTCCTTTTTTGCCTCGCTTAGCATCCTGGTATTTCCACTTGTGACAGGTACCAAGGTAAGGCGAAGGGTAACTTCAGATTAATCTCAACCTAAAGAGCTCCTGGGGAAAAAAGCCAAACCAAACCCACCACTATCTCTAGGAGCTAAGCTGGAATGTTAGTTTTGTGTAAAGACATCAGCAGCATGGCAAGCAGAAGCCCAAAGAGAACTAGGAGAGCGCTGTCACTGCCAGGTCAGGGCTCCATCGCCCTGGGACCCTCGGACGCTGCCCTGGCAGCTGCTGCCAAGCTAACTCAGCCTGGCGGGTGATGAGAATTACCACAGGATGCAGCAAGTTGAAATAATTTCCCAAATCTAATTTGACAGGTAGTGTCTTCCCCAAATTGAAAGCGCTAGAGAGTTTTTTCTCCCAAAGAAAGGAAAATCTGCGGAGTGATTCAGTTTTGGCTAGAATTTAGAACTACAAACGCAGAGCAGCAGAGTCTGCAGCAAGAAGTGAGCAGCACTGCAGGGACTTCAAAGGGCACGTTTCAACAACTCTGTCGGCAAGAAACTGAGATCCTGAAGGTGAAGAAATGGCTGAAGACTTCAGTGATACTGGCAGCAGATGCTTTGGATGACCAAGCATAAGAAGTAACCCAAAAGAAACAAAGCAGAAGGCAAGAACAGACACATTTGTTACCTCTTATCTACAGAGAAGAAAACCCCAATAATAACGCACTCTGACTGCTCAATACGAACGGTTTCTTGGTCTGACGGGATATTCTGTACCTTTGCAAACCACGTAGGTCAGAGAGAAATCAACGTTCCGTAACCTAAAGACAAACCCTACACGGCAGCTTCCCAACACAACTGATCCCTGACTAACCCTTCTAACTCCAAGCACCTTGCTTCAAAGAACATGAAGTTCTTGCAGCCATACTGCCCGAGCTGGGGTATCTGGGAATATCAGTGCAGGCTGCTCATGTTTGCAGAAATAATGCACCAGAAGAGCAAACTCCTCTGCCAGGAGTTCCTCATTCAACGGGATGTCTGACGCCTTCCATCCACAATGAAAAGGATAAGGACACAATACAGGGAAGGTCTCTGATGCTCCATCCATCCAAGAAAGTCTCCTATCAAGCACCTAGCCACATCTGCCCAGATGTGGAAGAAAGGTCACTGACAGTTTCAAAATCAACACGGTTGGTTTGCCTGTGTACATATTTACTCACTAGGAAGACAGAAAGCTATAAATATTCAATAAGTCAAAGTATCAGCACAAAAAAAGTTACTGTTTCCCAACAGGCAGACAACTGAAAGCACACACTCCTGTTTGATGAGGCAAAACAACTCAACAAACTCCCTGGGATCCATCCAGAGGGGCAACCAAAAGTGCCAGGCTGCAGGAAATGCTGCTGCTGAAGTGTCTGATGTGAAACGCGCTCTGGGGTCTGCCCAGGTTACATGGTTCGTCAGCAGCCACACCACTGCAGAGTCGGGCAGTTCTTCACAGAGAGAGAATTTGGATCACTTAAAGCCTTTTCCCCCCTTTTCCCCTTTTTATTTTTCCCCTGGATAGACGAAATCAACACCTAGGTTGTAAAGGGAAGTTGGGCATTAACAGATCGCATCAGGAAGCTTCAAGAAAACCATGTCATCTTGAAATCACGTAAGCGTTAGAACAGATAACAATGGTACATGGAATTCATGTTATTTCCAGTTCTACTCCTGAGCATCTCCCATTTGACAAGAAGGTTCACTAAGCCCTAAACTGCAAACCCAGCCGCTCATCTCCCAAGGTGCAACTCTCAGTTTGTGGCCAAGCCAACTACACCTGACAGCAAGCGGGCTACGGGTACCCCCCGACAGATACACAGCTGGAACTCTACAATGCCTTCATTATTCCTCTCTCTGAATCAGAGCTTCAGGCCACCATGGGGGCGTTTTGTTTTGTTTTGTTTGGGGAGAGCTCAGTTTTGGATGCTTAATCCAGGAATTTATTCCAAAACCGTTTCCACCTCCCAAAAGGGCAGAAGAAACAGTACTGTCCACCCAAGAGAAGCACGAGAACCACAGAACCACAGAATGGTGGGGGTTGGAAGGGACCTTGAAAGATCATCAAGTCCAACCTCCCTGCCCCAGCAGGGTCACCCAGGGCAGCCCACACAGGAGCAGAGCCAGGGGGGCTGGAAAGGCTCCAGAGAAGGAGACTCCACAGCCTCTCTGGGCAGCCTGGGCCAGGCTCTGGCACCCTCACCATGAAGTTTTTTCTCATATTTATGTGGAACCTCCTATGCTCCAGCTTTTACCCATTGCCCCTTGTCCCATCACTGGCTGAGACTGAAAAGAGCAAGTCAATCGCTTCCATAGCAACCGACGCACTGAATCCCCCAACTCTTCTGCAATTAGGGCTGATGACAACGATTTCCCATTCTCTTCAGGTCAGTGGGCTTCATAATGCTGGGACAACCAAGACTCAACAGCGAAATCAGGCCGTGGATGGTTTGATTATTCCCCTGCCTTCCTCCCAATTCATCACTGTCCAACATGACAGAAGTTGGACAAGGATCCTGCTGGCTGATGTTGTTTGGGGGTCCGCGGGGTTTTTTTGACTCGCTGCCTGTAACTTCACCATGAATAACCTGAGTACGACGCTGTTTCAAGTGGCCCCTGGCAAAGGCTTTTTTTCCGACACTTGAGAAACGTTTCTTTGTGTGTCAGGGAAGCATGCAGTTTGTATGAATAAAGTGAAAAAACCCAGGCATTTTTATGTGATGAAGAGAAAGCAGCAGCGGCAGCAGCAAACAGATGTCAACCCCAACGACTCTTTAGTCAGAGAGAACAAGGAGTGACGAGGTGATGGTAAATCACCCCGCGCCGGCCAGGGCGGCGGCACCACGGTGGTACCCAACTCAATTAGGGCTGGAAACAGATGCCTGCCAGCCTTGCGTGGAACAAGCAACCACCCCCTGACCAGACGCTGAAGATTTGTGTCCTAAAATTTCTGAAGAGGAATTTAATCAAATTAAAAGATAATGTCATAACATACTCAGCCTTTGAAACGCAACAACGAGGTAATAAATCACCATCAGTGCAACGGCCAACACTGATCTAAGACAACAGGCAATTGCCTGAAAGCACCATCCATCTCCAGCTGCTTCCTGTAGGTTTCCTGAGCACTCAGAAGTCAAAGCATGTTTTAGCTACTGGGCTGAAACCAAAAAGCAGTTCAAAGAAGGATGTCCTCGTGATACACAGCTAAGCAGAACCAAGAAGCCAGGACACCATTCACTTCACAAGCAGAGCACCTAGGCAGGAGGAGTGAGGTGGGGTAAATTTGGGGAAGAAAGATACTACACATCAAATTGTCCATCACCAGAATGTTACAGAAAAGGTCTAACAGTTGAACAACAGAGGTCTGAAGGTCAGCTCCTGCTCTTCCGTGTCACAGAGGGATGACGGGGCTACCCGACTGTCATCACCAACCTGTCCCACTGTCTTCAAAAGTTTGACAAGATGGAAAATGCCAATGCCTCTGCCAAACAGCACCTGCAGGATCGGAGCAGAGAGCAGGAGGGAGGAGGGATTAAACTCTTTTCAGTCCCTCCTTACAAAGTCACTACCAAGACAAGAAACAAAGAACAACTCCGCAGTAGACACTCCAAGTCAAAAAGGGTTTGATCGAACTCTAAATGGCCACTGCGATCACAAAGACTTCTCCAGATACACAGTTCTGATAGAAATGGGTTTCTCAAAGCCACGAAGCAGCTTCTTAGTCATCATCTTAAATACAACTCCAAGATGCAAGCCAATTTCTGTCTTCACCTAAACAGATTAAGTTCATCTTACAGAATTTAACAGCCTTCTTTGGCAAAACAAAGATTATCATTCCAATAAAAAAAAATTATACCAAGCTTAAAGCTTTATTATTGCAACTTCCCTCAAAAAATAGCAGTCACCTTCTCCTTCTTCAAAGTTCAAACACCCAGAGCACATCATCTCACATGCCGATTCACACGGCAAGATGTCAAAAGCACTAATTCCCTGCAGCAGCACGAGAGGCCAAGCGGTGGCACAGAGGTTGCTCAGGAAACCACCTCCCTGGGATGTGCTGAAATTTGCCTGAAGCCTTAAAATAAACATTTCAGCATCGTGCAAAATTTCATCTCTTGGCGTCTCAAATTGAAATAATCATTTCTATATGCAGAGTAGATAATGTTCTCTCCTTGTTGCTATTTAGTGTTTTAAACTGCCTTTAAGTGTGTAATTAATTACATTACTTGTCAGGGATGACTTTACAAAGCACTCCACCTCCACTCCATTGCTAGGCTCTAACATATCTTCAGCCTTATTTTTTTTCCTTCATTCAACTCACATCATGGTTCCTGGAGACACTTGGGATTTAACACTCTGTGCTACCACCCTTCACAGGATGCACACGCGTTAGAGAGGGCTAAAATAAGCCTAACGCCGAAGAAAGGAGCTGCATTTCCTTGGAAAACCAAGTAATTCTGTTCCTCAGAGTAGGTCTTGGCCCCTCTTCCTCCACCTTCCCATCAGCAGCTGGACACTACACCCAGATTCAAAGTCCTCTGGTCCCTGTGAGTTGTCCCAGTATTTCTTCTTTCTTTTCTTCTTTACACAAGGATCTGTCACCAGCCACCTACTTCTTTGACAAGTCTCATCTCCTGAGCTCCTTTAATCCAGCCTCCTAGCCCAGAAAAACCTCCAGCTCTCCTGGCACCACTATTTTCACAGCAAGAACTACGCAGGCAGGTAAACAATCCGCACCTACTGCAGACGAGGAGTAAACATCCCCAGGGCAAGCGCTCACCTGCGCCTTGCTGCACTTCTGCACGGGGGGAAGATAGAAGGAAGAAAAAAACTCTGCATGCCACAAAATTCCTTCTAGGAACCGCTTCAGAAACCTTCCCCCAAGGGGTTCCTCTGCTCCCTCTTCACCTGCCTGGCTCCTGCTGCCAGCACAAACCTGGCTGGGCTCTTCGGAAGCTGCTCCAGTCCCTGGTGTGGGGCAAACACAAGCTTCCCAGCTAGAGAAGGTCCTGGGTGGGCACAGCGGAGAGAGCAGCCCCCTTGGCATGCACCCTTTAGCAGCTGGAAGGAGTCTGAACCCCAGCGTGAAGTCTCCACCTTCATTCCAGGTCAGTGCTGGTCACTGGTGTGGACTTGGACAACTCGCCGGCTCCTCACTTCTTTCCCTTCCTTAATGACGGTTCGTGTATCTCCAATGATACTTCAAGGCAAGAGGAAACCACTTTTCCTTTCAGATCATTACGTTATCAGCAAGGAGATCAAAAAGCAAAAATAATTTTAATCTTAAAATAAAAGAGGCAGCTCCTACGGTCAGAGCCACTCCTGTGCCCGGCAGGAGCCCTGCCCTTCGCGAGAGCCTGGCAGGCGCAGCTGGGGAAGGGGGAGAGGCCACGTGCCCGCACGCCTGCGAGCCCCAGCGCTAGCCCCGGGAACGGGGAATTTATGCTTTTTAAGCCAAATTTACAATTCAATTATAATTCTCCATAGATGCGACCGTAATATGTTTATAATTATTAACAATTATAAACACGACAGCAGAAGCTATTGAGTTAGAAGAAGAAAGAGCTGCAACGGCAGAATTTTAATTGTAATTCATGATGATTGAAAAAGAAGGAGCATTTTTCACAGCAACTGTGGCCTCACAGGAGGCTCTTCCAAGCCCAGGGACCATCTTTCTTTTTCTAAGACAACCCCTCTTTCAAACACAAGACATCAAAAAAAAGCCCACCTTCAAACTTTGAACAACATTCAATTAATTCCTCCAATTAGGAGCCCTCTATAAGCTCACGATCCACAGAAATAACTGACAGCAGAGGATGGTTTATGAATACGACCTTTTCTTCTGCAGCTATAGATTCAGGAGGCAGATGTCACACATTTAACCTGCCGTTTCAGAACACTTGACAGCCTTTTACCCCATCCTGAGCCCATCGTGAACGTGGATCCCTTAAGTTCATAAACCAGGGAAAAGCCTGGGAAGGAAACTCCAGAATTCAGCATATAAAGAAAAAAATCCACGGAAACATTTGCTGGTGCTTGAAGCCGGTGCCTGTGCCAGCCTCCTCCCGGGCAGCCCCTCTGCCGCAGCCGCCAGCCCTCCCCACGCTGCCGCTTCCAAGTTAGGAAGAATCTGGGAGACGGCGGGAGCTGTCGGCGAGACGCGGCTATATAAAGAGTTACCGGCACCCGCACATCTGCACCGGTCTGCCTGGGCTTGAAGGGATTTATCCAGCTGCCTGCGGGGCCGACGGACGCGCTCGGGGTTAAGCCAGGGAGGGACACGACCCACTTCTATTTACGTTTCAGCCAAAGGCCTCTAGCAAGAGGGAGACTTTTAAGAGGAATTACTCCAGGATATGTAAATTAGAAGCTACTTCTTTAATAAATAGAAATCATAAAAGCGATATTCTTGGATGCAGGTAAATAAGATCCCAAAGTTCTGCATTAGTGGATTTAATGGTATTTCAGAAATGGGGTTTTATTCCAGCCTCTTTGAAGACCAGCATTAAAAATTAAGTTTAAAGAACCATGTTTATTGGACCATTTTTATCTTCTCTAAAGCAACTCTGTAGATCTTCTAAATTATTCTGGGGGGAGAGCGGCCACGCACAAAATTGCAAGTAACAAATGTAAACGGCTATCAATTAGACACCGATACTTATTCAAGTTTCCAAGTCAATGAAACTTGGCTTGGCTGGGGAAAGGCCAACCAGCCGTCTGGAAAGGGAGCTGAACCACACTTAAGAACCCCTCTGGGCTGGAATTAGCCTCTTCTCCCTCCTTTAAGGCAGAGCCTTTGCATGCAGCTTACCAGGGCAGTAGGCATCAACGTCCAGTTTCTGGGCTGAAGAAAGTGTTGGTGAGCCAAGCTCAGACTCTGGGATTCGAGGGCTCTCAACAAACTTTGCTTTCCTCAAAGGGGCTAAGGAGGAGGAGGGGGAGAGAGAAAGAGAGGTCATGAGTAAGGGAAATAGCAAGCAACAGATGGAAGCACTTAACTAAACGACACTGTCAGACTCGTATCAGGTTACCCTTTTTTTTCACCCCCCCACCACCAAAAAAAATTATCTACATTCTTTATAAAGGAGATGGCTCTTGTTAAAGTTTTCAAACTGTACAGTCTTCCTTTAAAGTGTGTATTTCTCATTCTTGATACTTAAACGCTTCCTTTTTCCCTACTTTATTAAATAATTTTTTTAATAGAAAGCAAATTCAGCAAGTGTAGAAAAGCTGAGGTCACAAAAGCACACAGAGCCCATCAGGCTTTAAGTGATTCAACTACAAATATCTAAACTGAACACACAAATTCGGCGTTCAGTCCTCGTTTCCTTTGAACATAAAACTTCTATTTCAAAACATTCTGAACATCCAACCAAACAGCTTTGGTGTTCAAGGCAAAAGATCAGAGTGAAGCTAAATAAAAAGCGAGCACTCCTCTTTCATCCTCACAAACCCAGAAAAGCTTCAAGACACTTCAATAAAGAGCAGGGAGAAGGTAAAATTGGCCGTAACAAAGTCGAGTTGACCACCAGTGCCAGAGAAACAGGACCTGTCAGCGTCTTTAACAGCCTGAATTCTGATGAAGTTCTATGCAACATTTGTTTGTCGTAAAATTAGTGCACTTTATTAATAAGTTTTTAAACAGATTTTCCTGCCAGACCAGAGAAATGGAACTAGGCAGTAAGTTGTAGGCAGTGATTATTGTATTACATTCCCAAGTTAAACAGACGTGCCCATTATAGTGAAAGGCTAATTTGAAAAGCGGCTCTCCAGACGGTACCGTGGGTCAGCGTGCTTCATGCCTCTCTGATTCTCCGCATAATGGCCTCCATTTACATAAT
The DNA here is from genome assembly GCA_025345505.1 of Todiramphus chloris collaris. Taxonomy (NCBI): domain Eukaryota; kingdom Metazoa; phylum Chordata; class Aves; order Coraciiformes; family Alcedinidae; genus Todiramphus; species Todiramphus chloris. The sequence goes on along the minus strand of JANVCC010000065.1, from coordinate 346,832 downwards.
TTATATTTATAGTTCTCTGTCCTGCAAATTAAATTTGGGATCTGAAACTAAAGATGGGGACACACACACACACACGACTTTTGGTCTCATGCATCTCCTGTAATAAAAGCTCAAGCGGGCAGATGCTGACCTCCGAGGCAGCAATAAATCTTGGGCTTTTAAGGAGCCAACGTGGTGGCCCTGCAGCTGGAGAAGGCTTAGCCAGGCTGAGAGGAGGGACCAGAAAGACTACACACAACTGGCTGGCTCTCGCTAGCTGAGCTAGTACAGATATGAGCACAGGATTAAAGAGGAGGTGGGGGAAGCAGAGAGAAAGGTTAGGGCATGTTTTTGCAATAGAAGTCCTTGTGAGGCTAAACAGAAGGCAAGGAAGCAGCCCCCTCCCTGTCACTGTACCAAAATAGGTGCTAAACACCCTCCTGACTCTTCCCCCTAATCAGCCATCCCAGGAGACTTGATCTGATAAAAACAATAAATAAAATAAAGTAGAATAGAATTAAGAAAAGGTAGACTCTCCCATTTTGCAGAAGAAAATGCTGAATGAATATTCCCTGTATTTACAGCACGTTGCCCTCCGGAGTCCACAGGGCCAGTGTAAGATGAGCCGTGCCCGGAATGCAAGATAAGAGCAGCCCAAAGCCCCTTCTCCCCCCGGACCTGCCGCTGTCCCCCCGGCACACGGAGCTCGCAGGAGACACACAACCTGAGCTGAACGCCGCAAGCCGGTAACCGACTGCACAGAGCCACCCCAGACCCCACAAGGGCACCCCCCAGCAGCTCAAAAACCAGCCAACTCCAGTGAAAAAATTATTTACAGTGATGATCTTGTGCCAGATCCTGATGTAATGGAAAGGTGTAAATATTGAGAAGATGATCACTGTGGCACAAAAATTGTTTAGAATAATAATTCTGCAAGGGCCAAGCTACTAATATTTCATTTGTAATTGCCATTTTAACAAATACGTTTATTTCAAATGTTTTACCGCGGACCCAGTAACAGTCATTTTTCTTAATACATATCAGAAAAAGCTCATCTTTTCCCTCTTTATCATTCCTGGCTAACGCTGGAGCCATAAATTGTCTGGGGCAACCCTTGGCAATGCTCGTTTCTTGCTGAAATTCAGAACAAGTTCAAGAGCCGTTACTGACTGCGATGGGGTCGTCACCAGAAGGTACCGAACCAACAATTACTTGAGTTGCCAACCCGAAGAGGAACAAGAAATGTAATAAACAGAGGGCTGATGATGCCACTTGCTGCGCTGCCTCAGAAGCCTGCGGAAGAAGCAGAACCTGCACGGTTTGATAGCTCAGCACCGACCAGGTCAGCTCCCATCCGTGGGGAACAAAGACAGCAAGCTCCCATTTCAGTGTGGGTTTTACCTCTTCATCTCTTCTGGATCTTTTTTACTCCTCACTGAGGAGCTGGCCCCACCACCTGATGAGTTCCTGTCTGCTCCAAACTGCCCTACGACAGCAGAAGTGATCAAGCTCACGGACTCAGTAAGTTGATCCCCCTGTTTTTCTTTTGAGGGCAACAACGAACTTCATACTAATGACGTGGTGAATGCTCAAGTGTACTGCAAGGTTAGTCACAAACCTCACTGTACAGTGTTTATGTTTTTGTTCCCTAAAAAGCACAATTTAAGTCTTAAAACCACTGCCAGACAACATACACTGTGTCAACATGACAAAGACAACAGCTGACTTTAAAAGGCTCAAGTCAATATAATCTTCTCAGTTTAACTGTAGATCAGGAAAAAGGCACAGAGCAATAGTCTCTTATTTCATATATTCCAAACCTGAAGACGACAAAAAGCCCTTCTCACTCATCCGTAACCGGATTACATGAAAGGAGGATTCTCACGTGAAGAATTCAGCATTCCTGACTCCTGTCCAAATGAAGATTATCCTGATAGACTCATATTTCAGCATTAGTTTTCTACTGGAATAAATAACAAATGGAAATGCCATCCATCCATCAATCTGTGCTGCTAGTTTTCAGCCAAATGTTAAAGGATAACATTAATCTTTTATACAAAGTGCCTTTCCATGCACGGCAGTTCACCTGGGTCCGCAGCATCCTCCCACGAGCACAGGGGAATCTTAGGGCCAAAGTCATGGGATAAGTACTTGGCACACGCTATAAAACGAACCAAAGTATGAAAAAACGTTATCTGAAGTATTCTATACCTGCCTTGCTCTGTTAGGCCTTTCTTTCTATAGGATTTTCTGTAGGAAACAGACTGACTCCAGGCATCACACAGCAACAAAACAGCCTTTCCTGTGACACACCTGCAATTTCTTGAGCAAAGAACAGTATTTCTTCCAAAAATATTGGGAGGGGCGGGGGGGGGGCCTGTGTGGAAGTATATTTGCAATAACCAGTTATAAAAATACAATTAAGTGAGGATGTCAGTAGCTAGCAATGCTGGCTTTCTGGAACTGCAAAATGTCCATTTAATTCAGAAAAGCCCCTACCAATTCCAGGCAGCCTGAAGTCACAGCCCAGTCACCCGGGTCCCCCCGCACCGCTGCTCCCGGGGGCCCAGGAGCCGATGGCAGCAGCTCGTGCGCGTCGTACGTACACTCCAGGGCCAGTCCTGGTCCCGAGGGCTTAGAACCACGGAATCATTCAGGTTGGAAAAGACCCATGACAAACACGACACCGGCCTCGTACAAGAGCTGACTTGCTGCTGCTAGCACAGGAACTGAAACGTGAATAGCTCGAGAAGTGATTTCAAACAAATACTGCACATTTTTGGGGCTAGTTCCTGCAGTTCCTCAGTGAGATTAACCCCACTGCCAGACAAGCCAGTAAAGCAAAACTGAAAATCCTTCACCCCAAATCAAATTCTCATTTGACTTTGAGAGCAACTTTGGCCGTGCGAGGAGAGCGAGGCCAATTCCAGGGTAGGAATTAACCGCATAATGCGTAACAATTACCAGGGCAGGCATTCAGAAAGTTTAATTAGATGCCTCATTTATGACACTTTCTGCAGCAGGTGGTTTATCTTCCTGGGGGGACAAGGATACAAATTATTTCTTTCTTGGATTTTATGCTAATTCTTCTTAATATCCAAGCAGACACTGTAAGTGCTGAACGCTCACCACCGACTGAAGCCTTCGAAACAGGAACACAGCACAGTTTAAAAACTGCAGAAGGTATTTTTTGGAAAAGTGTACATTTGAAACAGCCCTTCTGGAAGGGAGGAATTCCTCTGTTTGGGTTTCAGGATGGTCGGTTAATTACTGACCCTTTGGCAGCTTCTTACACTAGAAGAGCCAGGCAAGGAACACGAAGTCAGCCCAATGCAGAGAGCTGTGGAGCCCCCACAGCGCTGCTTCAGCAGCAGAGGTGGCAGGTGCTTGGTTTGCTTTCCTCTGAAGGAAGGGGAGAAACAACCTTGTGATCTCACGCTACAGTCAGGGGTGAATTACAAAGCACAACCTAAGCAAAGCTGCCTTTAGAATGGTGCACAGGACTGCAATAAACCCATTAAACTCACACCAGGGAAAATACAGGGTTAGAAGCTGCAATGCCAAGCAGTCTGCTGACTGGCTTGTTAGGAGCCTCTTTAAAAACAAAGATTTTGGGCATTTGGAAAGTGTTCCCACCTGAGAAACGGAAACCAGCAGCCCCATACACAACATCCCTCAACCCAGTATGCCCATACTGGTTAGTCCCAAAGCTCCCGTTCCAGAGGCTGGAGCGAGCGGTGCAGGAGAGCTGTGTGGCCCCTCCGACACTAGAAACACTTCAAATAGCAAGAGCTGCTGATGGTTTGTCCCTTTGTACATCTCCACAGAGCACTGGGATCAATTCTGGCGCTGTCTGTAACCAGTGCCAGGCACCTAACTGGATCTGCCCAGAGGGGCGATGGAGTCCCCTTCTCTGGAGGCATTCCAAACCGACCTGGATGCGTTCCTGTGCGACCTGCTCTAGCTGGGGGGTTGGACTCGATGATCTTTCGAGGTCCCTTCCAACCCTTAACATCCTGCAAGTCTGTGATTCTGTGATCTAATCTACTACCAAATAAAAATAAACCAAAAAACACACAGGACGAGTTTATTCTTCCAGAGTCATCATTTTACCTCTATGAGCATTGTGCTCTAGTTCAGCCTACTGAGCTTCCTAATTCTAATGCATTTTCTTCGTTACCATTTCATTGTCACATAATTTATAGATGAGTTAGTATTAAAAAAAAAAAAGGTGTTTCTTTAGATTAAAAGGCATTGATTAAAGGAAATTATCATGGATTAGCAAAAGGCTTCATCTACTAAATTCAGTCTTCAGCTCTGAAAGGAACCTTTCAGTAAAGAAGGGTAATTAACATCTAATGACCTGCTTGAACAAAGCATTATTTCAGGCAGTCACTGCAGGAGATCTGAACTCGTTCCATGGTCTGGCTACAACCTATATACATCTATACTTCTGGTGGGGCGTGTACACTCATCAAGACACACAAGAAGCCAATCTGCCTAGGGACAAGGAAGATTCTGGTGGAGAAATGACTCTTTTTCCACAGCATGAACCATGGACTGACCACCAGGGTGCCTGGAGCCTCTCCTCGGATCAGGTCCCCACAGATATTAGGGAAATGTACATCATGGGGCCCTGAAGGGCACCGGCAGCTCTTCATCACACAGACTCACAGCCTCAGCATCACAAACACAGCCACCTCCCAGCCACGCGCCTGGATCCTCCCGACTTGCTCCTGCAGGGCAGGTCCTGGGCAAAGTCCAGCCAAGGACTTGGCTCACAATCAGCTTTTCTCCTCAGTTCGGTCCTCTCGCTGGACAGCTGAATTTCCAGGCTGAAGAGGTGAAGGAGTGCCAGCCACGACAGAGGAGGCAATCGCTCTGTTTGCTGCATGTTCATCTCTTGGTGCAGCTGAAGACGAGCTGCGTCTGCACTTCCACGTTTCCCTTTGTGCACACTGCAAAAGCACAACATTGTCCGGCGGTCCCACGCAGGTGGAATGCAACGGCAGAAACCGCACGAGCCTCCCCAAAACCCCGCTCGGGTTGGACTGGGACAGGAAGAGCTAGAGCAGGTTTGAGAGCAACCTTCAGAAAACTGGTGTTTAAGGAGAGGAGAGGTGGGAGCTCCCCATCTTTAGCTGGTAAGGACGGCGGCCACGCCAAAGGCTGATTCACGTGCTGGAAGCTGCCCAACGGCGACGTAATGCTGCGGGGAGTGGCTGCATGGAAGTCTCCCTTGTACTAAAATGTTTTAAGTGCTGCAGTGCTATTGATCCGTGTTGCTCCTGGAACAAATAACTGTCAGATTCAACACAGCTGGACTACACCCAAAACACCCGAGATGGAGCTTTTGCTGCTGCCTCTCATCCTAAAGGACTCTTGTCTTTTGCTGAGGTAAGAGCCGTAAAAAGAGAAAATCAGAGACCGCGTGCTTATTTTTGCAGTCGCACGAAGATACCAACTATGTGTAGGTAAGATTTCTGCTATAAACTTAAAATAATAAATCATTACACTTAAAATAGTGCATTACAGGTTAACATCCTTCAGATAATCCAGCATTATGTGACACAATCCACTGTGTAACAGTAACAGTTTTATCCCTTCTGTTACTTCAATCTAAAGGCTTTTTCATTCCATTTTAAAGTCGCTTTCTCTCACCCCCTGGTTATCGCAGCACTGTGGGCAGGGCAGAACCTACAAGTAGTGAGAACAATGTGTCGTCTGGAAACATCAAACGTGTTCAAAAACTTCCAGCAAGTATGTTTAGTTTAGGAGATAAGGTCCTGAAACAAGAAAATTAAAGGAAATGAAGGTGGAAAGAGGAACAGAGCAAAAAGTAAAAAAAAAGCAGGGAAAGAGTCCAGGGAGCTGGTAATGGAAGATCAGAAATGGGAAAGAAGAGTGAGAACCAGCAACTATCAAAAACTGTCTTAGTTAAAAATTATTCCTTTAAACTCTAACAAATCCATAACACGAAGGCTTTGCCTACTACTGCTCCTGAGGATGGTTTTTATGTAAACAAGGAAGAGCCTTCTCTGGATGAGTGGATTCTGCAACTGTGGGGGACCAGAGACCTACTGGTAAATCTTTTCACCCTTCTGACTCTCTCCAGATGAACAATTCTGTCCATGGCACACAAAGTAAGAGCAAGTCAGAGCAGCACTGTTACAGAAATATGTTCTGTGAGACCGCAAAGGAATGAATCTTCTGAAAGGGTATTTTGATTCAAATTATAGCCCATCTTACTTAAATTATTACAGCCTCTCCCAAATAAAAACAAATCTCAGAATCCCAGCACAGTGGCTGTTGGCAGGGACCTCTGGGGATCACCCGGTGCCACCCCCTGCTCCATCCAGCAGGGGCACCCAGAGCAGGGGCCCAGGGTCGCAGGGTCCAGCCGGGGTGGGAATCTCTGCAGAGAAGGAGACTCCACAGCCTCTCTGGGCAGCCTGGCACAGCTCCCACACCCTCACACCAAACAACTTGCTCCTCCTGCTCAGACAGAACCTCCTGGGTTCCAGTTGGTGCCCCTTGCTGCCCCTTGTCCTGTCCCTGGGCACCACTGAGCAGAGTCTGGCCCCATCCTCTCACCCCAGGGGGCCCTTTATCTCTTGCTCAGCATTGCTCAGCTCCCCTCTCGGGCTGCTCTTCTCCAGCTGCACAGCCCCAGGGCTCTCAGCCTCTCCTGGCACAGAGATGCTCCAGCCCCTCAGCATCTCTGTAACCCTCTTTTTGAACAAAATCTCCTTCTATATGAATAGGTGCTCATAATCCATTTTCAAGGGAGAAAATAACTTGGCTTTGAAAGTCTTATATGCATTTTAAATATATATAGAATAAAATAATACCCAATTTTGTGTAAAGGGCTCAATAACAGCTCATACAACAATGTCTGCAATAAATTTTTGCATTCAGAAAGAAAATCATTTTGCCTAAAATAGTAACCTGTATGCAATCTGCACTGCCAGAGAGCATTTGAGCTCTATTTCCATTGTGCTCATTATTATGCAACTATTTTCTGTCATTTAGAGGAAATGGAACAGCAATTTGTTATCAAACTTATCACTGCTGGAAACAAGAGGCAGCAAACCCAGCCCTTTCCTGGGTCAGCCCACATGTTTTAGTTTTGGTTAGACCAGTCAGAGCATCCCAACATGAATCTGTTGAGCAGCTGTTGCCTGGAATACTCTGGCAAGCCTTTAGGAAGAAAGTTGCTCCTATTAATGATCCCAGAAAGAAAAAAAAAAAACAAACCTTCTCTCTTTCCCTGTAGATAAGTTTATTTCCAACGTGCGCTGCCAAAAAGTCTTTACCCCCGAAGGGGAGACAGCTTTGAGGAGAAGCAAGTTATTTAATTAATATACAGACATGGCAGGAGGAGGATATGGGGCTTTCATCTTTCCATTCAAACTTGTTAAATTGTTTTTGACTCCTCAGAGCCGTGTCACAGCAGTAGACTTCTCCATGTCATTTCCCATCTAAAAATTCTTCTTTTCAGCATCTTCTGAAGTCTTTCAAAATTGTCTCTTTTAGTAGCAATTCCTCATGGGTGACTCAAGGTAGAAACTTGTGTGTAAGAGGAGGAGGATGAAAGAAGAGGAAGTCAGTCAGCATCACTTGCTCCAGCTTCTTAAGTCACCTTGTTACAAAAATAAGCAATTCCCCTACTGACATTTTCCATACATTTTTGTTCCAGTCAGTTTTCCTTTTCAAGTTTCAGACTTTGGTTATACTAAAAAAATACCCCAAAACAACAGAGTGAACAAAGACCTGGGACTGCAGGATGAAACCAAGTCATCAAAATGTTAAACCTGCTCAAATACACAAAGAATCTTCCCAAATGGCAGAAGCGGGACGGGGCAGAGCTGGAGGGGAAAGCATTCCTCAGCCTCTCACATCCCTTTTCCCAACAGTTTTATTTCATTAAATGTTAAATTTAAAACAGATGAGAGGAGAATGCAACAAAACATGAGCGTTGAATCACTTTACTCCCATTCAATCTCTACTATCCTAGAGCAGCTCTTGCAGCAATTCAGTGACTCAAATACTGCACTGGCACTAAAAATGAGAAAAACTGCCAAGAAAAGACCTGGATGTATTGTAAAGGAAGGATGTATTTTCCAAGGAAAGCAGCAAAGAGCCTGGTCACTTTAATAAAATTATAGGTGACCCCATTAATTCACTCTTCAGGAAGAAACCGCTTTACCATTTTCCAAACAAAGTCCAACTCCTCAAAACTCAATGCTCCGATTTCATGGTAAAATTTCATGAGAGAAATCAGAAAGTAATTCAAGAACCACGGAAGCAAACAAATTTTCCTCTTTGCTGTATGAAGCTGATTATAAGACAAATCTTGGGGAAAAATAATGCCTGGTTGCTACAGTGTCCCCAACAAGGGGCTTTTGTTTTATGGGGCTTTTTAAATTGTACAAGTTGAGTAAGTCAGGCTGTAGAAACCTGTCTGAACATTTGACATAGCTTCGTTTATCTGAAATCACTAGTGGAGGGGAAAAAAAAGAAAAAGAAAAACGAAAATATAGTTAACTGAAGATTCTGCCCACAGAAGAAAAGAGCATGTGTAATATGAACAGTTCCAACATAAGGCTGGTCTATCTGGTCACGTATGTTTTCTCTTTTATACATCTCTTCTCCACGTTTCTCTTTACACTGAAGTTTGACTACAATAAACTCTGGATCACGAAGTGTAGCTGTGAAGCCACATAAACTATGAAGTGTTCAGAATCGCTCCTCTCCTACCCCAAGACATCAACCTTTTCTCTAGGGCCCACAATGCTCCAGGAGCAACCAGGCCATGCCGAGCTGCTGCCTTCCCCCAGGAATGGGAGCAGTGGGTAGACTGGGCTCCGCAGCCTTGTCTCCAGCAGGACACACCAGGAAAGAGCAGGGAAAAGGGGACGGCGAGAGCCTTGTACAGTCTCTCATGGGCTGCAATGCAGGGACTTTCAGACAGAGGTGTCATCCCCTGCAGCCTGTGACAAATCTGTCTTCCATTACCACAACCAGTCACTCTGAGACAGATTTTCAGCATCCAGAGCACCTCGCAGCACAGCTCCCTGCCAGCTGTCCACATCATTCCAAAAACCACTTCCCAGTCTTGTACTGCTGACTTCATTTCTGAAAAACTCCGGGAAACTACCAACCTGGCTTCCCCTCGCGCAGCACGGGCAGTGACTCTGCAGAAGGCATCCCAACAGACTGGAGGAGCCGAAAGCCACCAGGCAGTTCTGCTGTTAACTTCTTCCTAATATATTCTGTGTATCCAGATGAGCATTAACTCTGCCCTTCAGACTACCCTGCACTAACCTGCTGCTCTGCAGCTTCCCAGAGCTCCATCGACACCTGATGCTGTAACAACCACCTTCCAGCCACGTGGTGTCAAGGATGTTCCAAACGAGGTTACCCAGCAAAGGCAGTAATTCAGCATCTCTGACCACCCTCCAGCCCTCAGGCTTTGTCACAGTTTGTTTTCATCGCCCTCGCTGCCGTTCGAGATGGACACACCTCTCTGTACACCTTCCTCTGCAGCATCTGTCCCGAGGAGGTCAGTACCCGCTGCTTCTGCCAGGGGTGAGGTTGGGCTGTTCTGAATTATAGAGCTCTCCCTGTTACTACAGCAGTAAAAAGAATTAAAAACTGCACTAGGTTGGGGAAGGATCTGACAAAGAACAAGAAAAAGGAATTATTCACTCTAGACATTGCTGCAAGAAGTAGGTACGTGTTTGACAAGCAGCCAAGAATGATCAAAGGAAGGCAGCGAGTTACACAGCCAAATTACATCTGAAGAGAAGTAGCAGGGTCCATGGCCAGGAGTTAAGCCTAAATTGCACATAAACAAAATATTAATTAATTTTGCCATCATATCCTTAAGGTCACACCAAGATACCATAACCACGATAAAAGAGAAGCCTGAATTGTAACATCCCCCAGGCCAAGCCAGAAGACTGTAGAAGAGCAACAGTCCACTTCCCTCCCCCTGCACAAACTAACGTGACACTCCAACATATCCTGCTGCAAACCAAGGCTCCTGAACAAGTCTTGGTTTCCTGAAGAGGTGAAGTTTTAAAACACTGTGAGAGAACAATGTTTGGTTTAAATTGGCATCTGCCAATCCAGAGGTCCAAAAGCCAACCAATACGCTTCCTCTGCTTCAGTTTTATGGCATCTGACACTGTAAGACAAAGGGCACTACAGCTTTGGACAAAAGCTGACACCAAGCAAAGCTGTAACTGCCCGATTATCACCTCGTTCGATATTTACGGTGCAAAGCCGCTTCTTTCTGAAATCAAACTCTAAGACAGCACTATAGGCTGTTCTGACGCAAACACAGAATTTAATCTTGTGTGCAGGGTTTAGATGGCTACTGAGGAGCGGTGCTGGGTGTTCAGAGGGAACACCGTGGGACCACAGTCTATCAACAGACCTGTCAATGCCTTCAGTCCCAACAGAAACTTTTAGCAGAGATGGTACAGGACAAAACTGAGCCCCTACATTCCATAGCAGTGATTCCTTCACTAGAAGACAAGGGGGAGTTATTCATTCTTCTCTCCTCGTGCAACCTGCCCTCGGATTAAGTGGTTGGCAAGAATCTATCTTCCAGAGCACTGCAGGCAACAGGTACAGATGGATCCACAACACTCTCTTCTCTTGTGCAAACCACAAAACAGAAAAGCTTTCAGAAATGTTCTAATAGTCCAGAAAATTCTCCTTTCCTGCTGCCACGCCTCTTGTCTGTATAACCAACCCAACCTGAGAACATGATTCCAAAAGCATCATTTCTAACGGGGGGATGGAGGAAGAGGATAAAGAAGTTACAACTGTGTGTGCAAACAGTGCTGAAGAACAATTGACTATCGAGACAAAGCAGCACCGGGAGAGGCACGCGGCTCAGTGCAACCTGCAGGTGCTGTTTGAAGGTGCTCTGTGCCTAACAAGCCAACAGGAACCCTTTCAAAATCACGTGTGAAAGCAGGAGCTTGTATTGCCATCTCAGGCCCAGCTGCTCCCCACAGCTACTCTGAAGTCTCAGCGTCGGCCCAGAGCAGAGTCCCGAGGGAAGCGGCACTTGGGCAGCCACCACGAGCGCCGGCCGAGCTCAGCCCGTGACCGACAGGGACCGGAGCAGTGGGTCCAGTGAGACCCGTGGTGCTCAACTACAACACGGCCCACATCGGGACCCGAAAGAGCTGCTTTAGTAAATACAAAGGTACCAAACCAAATAAACACTGCAAGTGAGGATTGTTGGGGTTTTTTTCCTTTGGTCAAGTACGATTTCAAAACAGTCTAGTTAATTTGTTTTCTCATTTCATTTAGCTGTAGAATGTTTCTTTGTTGCTGACAGAAAAAAAAAACCCAACATCTCCACATGCAGCATAAAAAAAAACCTCTGGCCCATCAGCTGTAGCTGTATTTCAACAAACTGGGTACTTAGAGGGCTATTGTCTATTAAAAAAAGCTGATGCTGGAATAAGGAAGCAGCTCATTCAGAAATGTATATGATGCACAATATGTACTTGGCAATCAATCAAGAACCGTATCTTGGTAACAAGCAATATGTTGTTTCTTAATGAAGTGCAGGGGTGAGGGAAGGATTACACTATTGCCTGTGCTGAGGTGCAAGAACCATCGGTCAAGGTTTCTGGCAATAGAAGGCCTAGAAGAATACAGGGGAACGGCTGGAGCACTGGGCCAAAGATGTCTTTGACACAACTCCAAATCACATGCATGTAGTTAAATTAGCATTACATCCAGGAATGGAATTATGCAGCACCAACAACTACTCGAGAGAAGTCACCACAGAGCAAGGGAAGAGACAGCGAGTGCCAACACAATGGTCCAGAGCCAACCACCAATCTCAGTTCTCAGCTTTGTCTGTTTTGGCCGTTGGTCAGGGATCTGCTATAAGATCCCAGCGCGTGGCTCTGCAGCAGATGACCCCACTGTATGCTGTACACAAGCTGTAGGAACTTCCCATGAGCGGCATCACTCCAAACTTCACGATAAGACCAGAGTCTTGATGAGCCTGGCCAAAGCTGCTCCCACCATCAGAGGCAGCCAGGTACAGATCGCATCAGAAATTAACTTTTGCAGAAGTAACAGTCAGTCCTCAGATGAGTAACCCAGCCCAGCAGCGTGGTGTGGTCACACGTAACGGATGCAGGAAGAGCTTCCAGAACAGGCTGTCCCATTGCTATAGAAGTAGGAAAGGAATAGAAAACAAGCAGCCCAGTTGAAGATGAAGTTTTTTCTTAGGAAACAAGCAGCCCAGCTGGAGATGAGGGCTTACTCCAACAGAGCGCACCCCGAAGTCCCCCCTGCTCCCGAGGAGCGGCACAGTCGAGCGCACGGAAGATCTTCGAGGGCGTGCTCTAGAAGCAGGAAAGATGTAGGCAAAGGGAAGAGCGATGGCCTGATTTAACTCCACAGGAGGCTTCCTACACCACTTCTTTTGCTATAGAAACCTCTTAGCAATGTCTAAAAATTAAAATTCTCACACACCAGAAGTGTAATCGTGACAGATGCTCCATTTTGTGCAGCACCAGTGTGAAATAAGGACAGATTCTAGCTCTGAGCTTCTGAAAAGCCATGGAGGTTCAGGGCTATTTTGTTTGCCTTTTTGATGTTACCTGCACAAAAAAAACCCCTCTGGGGTTCTCATTTGTTTAGCCAGCTATACCAATACCTGAAATGAAACGCCACTGCTACCCCTCCCCAGCTACAGCTCTGTGGCGACGCCTCTACCCCAACCCTCTGCGAGCCGGAGCGGTTCGACGGCCTCGACGCAAGAGGGGATCCTGGGGAAGCGCGAACTGCGGAGGCTCCGCGTGCGTGGCAGGCAGGAGGGAACCTCACACGCACCGGGGGAGAGCTGGTGGCATTTTCTGCATCTCTCTCTCACAGCTTCTATCCCGGCAATAGGGAAGGCAGTTGTGTGTCAAAACAGAAAAGGGTGCATCCTGTACGCAGCACCCCGGAAAATCAAGTTAAAACTGGTCAGTGACTTTCAACAGCCAACAATTAAGAGACACCAGGTTTTTTCCTTCCCTTCATTTAAAAAAATAAAAAAACAGTTAGTCAAACTCTCCTGAATTTAATGCAGAGGGTTTAATGCAGCTTGACAGGTCTCCAAACAGAAGAGCCCTCAGCACAGGACTTGTTTTAATTCAAAGAGTTACAAATAGACACAGTATTTATCTGTATAAAGGGACAGATCTGAAGCCCCAAAATAGTGAGAAATATACCCATTTCCCATCGAGAGTGATGCTTAATAAAAACAAATGTACATATGTGGGTACCAGAGAGACACATTCCACCACCTGGTTTATTTCTGCAAGTCCAGTTGGTTTCCAGTGAAGTACAACGCCTGTCAAAACAAATCCCAAGTCCAAAAATAATCGATGAAGCCTCCCAAAAATGAATAGTAAGAACTGAAAATGTGTGGGGGGTGTGTGTGTGTGGAATTCAATGTACAGCTTTGAAAATGCAAAAGGATCCTCCTTCTCCAGCAGCTGTAATTGCTGGAGATGTTGGGTACTGTCACACTGGAGCACAAAACAGGGATGGAACTGGAGCTGTCAAACCCACAATGAAACGCTGCTTATGTGGTTTACGGTGGGGGTTTTTTTAAGGGATGTCTCAATAACTCTGACAAAACACAAGTTTTCTATTTGTGAAACCTCTGGATAGCCACAGATTGCAAAGTATCAGGGAAAATTCAATGGAAAATTAATTACCTCCCCCCCCCCCCAATACATCGTGCATCTCAAAACCCTCCTGAATCTAACGGCACTTTGCAGATCCCTCAGTCCTTGTCATTCCTGTGCAGTTCAGAAAGGCAGGAGTGGGCCTCCAACCCAACCTCCACTCCTACACCAGAAACATGAATTTCAGATCCATGTCACGCTGACAGCGTGACAGTTAAAGAAAGCTAGAACACTGACAGTTAAAGAAAGCTAGAAAAAGACATGCAAGCGTAGTGCGAACGGTAGGATATAAAAATACCTAAAAAGGATGAAAGGCTGTCCTGACATGAACAATTTAAAGCACAACACCCCTCAAAAATGAGATGCAAGATGAGCACTAGGCACTTGAATAGCTCTTCTTCATATCAGACCTTGAAAATGATTGTTTCTACATTTGTATTTCTTCTGGTAGCACTGAATTAAGTATCTCGCTCTTAATGAGAAGCAAATATCTCTCTCCCCCAGCACACAGGCGTTTTATAACCCACTCAGATCTGATTTGTGGTCATCTTGCAATACAGAAGGAAAACCTTACCTCCATATCCCATTGTTCTATTTCAAACAATTTTAGAATTCAAAATTTTAAAACAGCAAACCAGTCCCGATATCTGTAGTATTTTTCAACCCCCTCCTCAGTAGTTCTATTTTAGCCACACCAAAAAGCAGGATTTTTTCACTGCCCATTCATTTCACATTTCGTACATGAAATTCTGCACATCCTCACAAGCAGGTGACAAACTCAGGTTATGTAAAACTATCGCAACAACAACTAAGAGAAAAATAACCCAAGCAGCAAAACCCCCTTCCTGACACTACAAACCTTCTATCAATGGCTTCCTCAAACTAGGAACATCAGAATCCCTTATTCTCCACCGATTTTCTGCAGAGTTCACGGAGGCCGAGGAACGCCTGACACAATTTAAATCCAAGTCCACGCAAGACATTGTCCGAATACTCACAAGGCTCTGTCTTCGCTGCCCACCACCTGCGAGCGAGCGGATCCTGCTGCAGGAGCCCAGCCAGCCCGGTAACTCACGGGCACCGCTGCCTTGAGAGCAGCACCTCGGTAAGAACCCTCCTCTGGTCCACCCCTCTCCCCAGCGCCGGCTCCATGTTGCTGCTCACAACGTCAGGATGATGTTACAGGTGACACCTCCCGCTGCTGATGTCAACTCGGTTCCCAAAAGCAACACCCAGCGTCTCCCCGCGCTGCCCCCAGATAACATCACTCCTGCATCTTCTCCATCCCCCGCGAGCAGGCTCGGAGATGATTTCCGAGCAGCTCGCAGACGGAGCTTGCTCTCGGCATTAAGTCTCTCGGCATCAAAGAGCCTTTCCTTCCAGAACACTGCAGCAAATGTAGACTAAACACCTCCCTTGGGGAGGGAAAGGAGGTATTTTTACAGTTTCTTTCTATGGCGCAGTTGAATTTGCTCTTTTCTTAGAGCAAAGTGCTGAAAGAAAAGGTAAATAATGGCGCAGGGTACCGGAGTGAATAATTCACTGAGGCTCTCCTCAACATTTCGGAGTAAGACGAAGGGGCTGGTGATGCAGCCCAGGACCAGAGCTGATGAATGGTGCAGTGCTGCTGTTGTCATGGCAACTAAAAGGGGAAAAAAATAAAAAAAAGCAGCACCATATAAGGAGTTGTGACATGGATTCTGGGAACAATTTATACTAAAAGGCTGTAAGCCCTTGGATGCTTTAAAGCTGCAGCATCCCCTCCTCGGCTGGATGCAGGTTTCATTGTTCAGAAGCCATCGGTACAAATCATCACACATGCGACCGCATCAATCCGAGACAGGTTTGCACTGGGAGCACCGAACCACAACACAACAAAACAACTCCATTTTGCAGCACTTGCCCGTAACTGAGAAGGAAAAAAGTGAAATGATTAAGACAGGGAATGGCAGGATGCTAACGACGACCCAACCTAACATCTGGGAAAAAGGAGGGTACTGGGGAGACCCACGGGTCCCACGCAGCTCCGGGCAGGGGAGCAGCTCCCTTTGCACAGGAGCAGGGCTGAGACAACCCGACCGCAGCACCACCGGGTAGCTGAGCGGCACCGGCACCCCCCAGAGACCCAGCCACTGCTCCCACAGACAGGCAGGCATCCCCATCCACCCGGAAACCAGTCGCGGCCCCGCAGCGACGCTGGCAGTGCCCTGAAGCACCTCCGGGGAGAGCACGGCAGGGAAAGCCAGCTCAGCCCCACAGCTGCTGGAACAAGCTGGAAACACGGCCGAGGAATCTACCTCACGCTGCAGGACAGCGGGGAAACCGTCGCCTCGCGCATCACCGGCAGCAGCCTTTCCCTCAAGGCCTGTGCTCGCGCAGACAACACGCCCCGATCGGAACCGTGACTGCTTCACACCGCGGTGCTGGGGTCTCTGCTCAGCGCCCAAAATTCAAGCTTTCAGGATTTTTTTCCCCTTTTTATGAGAACAAAGGCACAGCGGCCTCTCCCCAGAGCAGCCGCCCGGCGCCCAGCAGAGCGAGGGCAGTGACTCTGGTACACGCGGTCCAGGGGCTGCAACTGTTAACCCAGCTTCATCATCATGAAACAAGAAACAATTAAAAGTTTTCAAGTGGAGGGATCTCAGCTTTAGTCCCAGCATCACAACTGGCAGCGAGAATGTTTCGCCGTGTGCTGAAGATACGGAGGAGGAACTGACAATCCCCACGGCTGCTCCCAAGAGAAGCGAAGGAGGACGCAGAGGGACGGGTGATGACAAGACCCCACCGCTCACAACAGATGACATGGGTGACAGTGGCACAGAAGACACTGCCCACGGGTGTCCCCAGCCCAGCGGGAGCTGAAGGGTGTTGAGAGCCACAGTGGTGGGTCCTCAGAGGTGTCACAGAGTGTCCAGCCCACTTAGCTCTTCTCTGCTCTCACCATCACTGAAGGATCCAGGGACAGAGTGCGTGTTTTCCTTAGGGAAGAGGATGTCATTAGCTGCCTGAACACACCTAGGAACACTCCTCATGTCTGTGAGGTTTATTCTTCAGGAAAGTTCCCACATTCCCAAAGGAATGTTCTCAAAGAACGTGATTTGCAATTAAACCAATTCCTCAGGTCCAAGTCTTCAAAGACACAAAAGCATTTAACTCACACTGGATACAGGAGGAACGAGGCCTTTGAGAATCCAAACACAAACATCTAAGCCACTTAGAGGGAAACATGATTTCTCTCCTAAATTTCTTGATAACACCATCCCCTCCTCCCTCTGCACAGGCACTCAAAAGCACATGCTCTTTCTAAAAGAATCCTAAAGCTTGCAAGCTGTCAGTCAAGAGAAAAGAAAATAGAATTTGCCAAGTACAGCTCGGAATAAAATTATCCCTGCACATATAAATTTCCAGCATGTAAATTAAAACTCCTTCCCCGAGGAGCTCAGGGAGGCACTGGGCTTTGTGCAAACCCGTCACACGCGGTGGGGTCCGCAGTACTAAAATAAAGCGTCTGTAGCCCAGCCTTTCAGCTCAGCATCTCCTCTTCGTAGCCTGACCCGACACCGGGATGCCGTTTCTGGCACGGACTCGGGTGAGCCCTTAGCCACCTTCATCTCCAGGGGCACCGAAGGAAGTGTGCAGCGCAGAGCTGCGGGACTGGCACTGCAGCGTGGCTGTGAGGCACCACGACAGGCACTCCTGATGTACAGGAGAATAAATATTTCAGGCACCGCTCTGGACAAGGGCTGCTCTCTCTGCATGGTAAGAATGGTGACTTTTCAGTGTCAATTTTATTCCGGAGAGAAAGCAAAATGGTGTCTTTTACAGACTCATTCTGGGGTGGTGGCAGGCTTTTTCCCTTGTTTGATTGGTTTTGCTTTGTTGGGTTTTCACTTTTTGAGGGGTTTGGAGTTTTTTCCTTTCTTTTTATTATGCATTCTCCACATTACACTTGCTAATAAAGCCGCTGGTGTTATTAAAAATAAATAAATTAATTAACCAGCATAAACTGAGGTTAAACACACTGATCTAAAAGATGTCCTTAGCCCCTGCTAAATAATAGGTGATACAGGCAGGAGAGGGGGAGCCGATTTCTCACGCTTACTATTACTTCACCCTTCAGAGCCACAATGACCTCAGTTTTCCTTAATCACCAGATTATTCAGCAGCATGAAAACTGCGACCGTACTGAATATTTATCAACCTCCGAATCCTGCCAAGCATCCAAACACACCAACCCCAGACACCAACAAGCTACCAAGTGACCTCAGCTCCTCTGGAACAAAATTTAAAGCTGCTCTACCACGCTGGATCAGATGCCTGCAGATCCAGAGTGACTCAAGATACCTGAGCCCTCAAACATGAGCAAATCATCCAGTGAAGAGCCTTAAAAAGTCTTCTGCATTTAAATTTTCATCTCTCAGGAATTCCAGAAAGCATGAATCTAGAAGTTGATACAGTCACATTTTGTTGCAAACAGCCTTAGGAGATAAATCTTTAATAATAAAAGAAATATATATATATATATATATAAAAGAGAACAAAGTTTTCTATGTAACAAACGGTACCATTCTGCTACCCGACCACCCCACAAATATGGAAATTATGACATGAATGGGTTAGTCACACATAAATGTATGTAAGAAGCAAACAGCATGAAAAAGCCCCTACAACTGGGTAATTTCTCAACAATTTTCTATGCTCTGAAGGTTCGCTTTGAAAAATCCATGTGGCAACTGTCAGACGGACAAAAGCCTCTCTTTGTACTACTGCAGTTTCCCAGAATCACCCTCATCCCATTCCCAAAAGCAGTCACTGCTGTTATTGTGCAGGATTAACAACTGGACAGAGGATGAGACCGAGCAGCAGAGGAAAGCATCCCAGCCAGGGAAGGCTTGGTGAAACGTCTTCACGCACTTACTGTCAAACTGCTGGCTGCTTGTTTTTATCTGAAAGCTCCCACAGTCACAGGAAGGCTTTTGAAAGGAGTTGCTTATCAATTCTGCCAGCTTTCTGAGTACACTACAATGGATCTTACAGGGCTTGGGTAAAATCAGAGAGGAGTATCAGGCAAAACTGGAGAGAAACATATCAAAAATAGCACAAGGCTGTGAACTTGTCTTCACAAATCGAATGTTAACTCTGAATTTTCTTTATTTCACAGATCATGCTGTTTTACTAATGAATAAAAACGAGGAGAGTCTTTACAACCTGCCATGTGATGTCCCCTAGCAGAAAAAACCAGCTTTTTTACTTGCTGGTAGAGTAAATGGTCAGTCATTCAAAAGCCATCTCTGCTGCTGAGGGACTGTTTTTTGCTTTTTTAAATCTCTCAGGTAACTAATAAGTAAGAGAGACGGATGATGAGGAATAGCTGAAGAAGCGTGATAAATGTTAAGAATAACAAGGAGCAGAACACATTAATTTCCTGATTGCTTTACACATTACATTAACCAGAGCAAACAAATTCCTACAATGACGCCTGAGGATGTAAAAGAAACACCTTCCTTTTACAAAATCAACAGTAAATTAAAATAATAATTTTTAAAATCATGCTAATCCACCAATGTGCTCAAACAGACTTTGAATTCTAAAGTACATCAGGAGCTCCAGCCAGAGCCTGGCACAGGCTGCCCAGGAAGGGGCTCGAGTCACCAGTCCTGTCTGTGTTTAAGGGTCGTTGAGAGGTGGTGCTGGGGGACATGGTTTAGGGGTGAGCTTTGTAGAGTACGGTTAACGGCTGGACTTGATGATCCCAAGGGTCTTTTCCAACCTGACTGATTCTGTGATTTCACTGGAGTCATCAAGACGTGTATGTGCAGAATGCAAGCGTGTGTTTTCATGCTGTACTGGACTGGAAATGGCCAGAAGAGTGTATTTAAAAGAGATGGAAAAGGAGAAGGATGCAAATAGAAGACTAAACTAGTCATCTTCACAACCAATTTCCAACAAATTCTCCTGTGTGGCCCCAAAATGGACCTGCAAACAAAGACAGGAGCCTGCACTTTTCTTCTCTTACTTCTGTGTAATATCAGTTATTGGCATTTTATTGATGTCATCATGTTTTGTACACATCTTGTTCAGATCTAGATTTCATTGCATGTACTTTACAAACCAGACTGACAGAAGAGGACTCATTCTCACCATTCTCCAGCGCGGCTCCACAAGGCACCTGACTGGCATTTGAGCAGATGTTTCAGCGAGCTGCCCAGTTATCAAAGAATCCCAGAATCAGTCAGGTTGGAAAAGACCCTTGGGACCATCAAGTCCAACTGTTAACTCTACAAAGCTCACCCCTAAACTGTGCCCCCCAACAACCCTCAAACACACCCAGGGTTGTGGCTCGAGCCCCTCCTGGGGCAGCCTGTGCCAGGGTCTGACTGCTCTGCTGGGACAGATTTCTCCCTGGTGTCCAGTCTAAACCCACCCTGGTGCAGCTTCAATCCATTCCCTCTTGTTCTATCACTAACTGCCTGTGAGGAGAGACCAGCATCAACCTTACCGATTCTGACAGATCCACCACCCCTTTCCTTGAATTACTACCTGCAAAGCCCCTGCTGGAATTCCAGTATCTAGTCCTTTAAGGAACTAGCAGGACAGTCAAAACAGCAGCCCTGCCAAATCCTGCAAAAGCCTTCTGAGTTCAGAGCTAAATGATCTGTTTCCACCTGGAAAAAAAAAGATAATTACAAATACATGGGAGTTTAATCTGCTGGGATGAACTGTTGTGATTTTGAGAAGCTGGAGGAGGTTCGTGTCTGCTGACAAGCCCAAAGTCCAGCAGATCAATGCCAAGGCAGCTCGCCGAGCAGGCTGGAAGTCACTGGAAAAATGGAGCTGCAGGGGTCTAAGAAAAACTGTTCTTTCCATAAGGTACAGCTCAAAGCTTCTGCAAGTGTTTCAGAGAAGAGCAATGAACTGTTCAAGTAGATACGTGAATATAACGTTACTCAGAGCTACAAGAAGAGAGCAAATAAACACAAAGGATTATAGTGAGATGAAGGGGAAAGTACAAGATACTACAAAGGCCTAAACTACTACAAAAGGCTTTTCATCCTTTCCTAACTGCAAAAAAGGGCCTATGGAATAGGCTAATATTACCTGGCTCTAGTACGGAGGCCAAACAAAATGAAGAAGAAAACCCCCGCAAATAACTCAAAATCTAAAAGGAAGAGGAAACTGGGTGAAGGTGAGGATCATGGGAGAACACTCAGGAAAAGCAGGAACAAACTCACTATACGTTGCACAACAAACTAAACAAGCACAGACACGCCGGGAGAAGAAAAAACCAGCCCGGATTTATGTTTTTCACACCTAATGCTTTTGGCGGCAGGAAGGGTGCGGATTCCTCACCCAGATATTTCTGTGGGGCACAACGGAGGAAAAACAGCCAAACAACCAAGCACACACAATTCCCACCCCGCCAACGGCTGCAGTGTATTTGAAAGCACTGATAATTAAAATAAAAACCAACCAGGTTTTAGCGGAACTAAGCTGGAATGGACTGTGGTTTGATAGCACTTGTGTAATTCTGAGTTTTATGATTCTAGCAGTCAATAATTGAACTTTTCAAAGTCTACCTTGTTTTAGCACCTGCTTTGGGAAGGTACAATATCACAAAATCACAGAATGTTAGGGACTGGAAAGGAAAGATTGAGTCCAACCCCCCTGCCAGAGCAGGGTCACCCAGGGCAGCCCACACAGGAACAGAGCCAGGGGGGCTGGAAAGGCTCCAGAGGAGACCCCACAGCCTCCCTGGGCAGCCTGTTCCAGTGTTCTGTTACCCTCGCAGTGAAAAAGTTTTTCCTCTTATTTATGTGGACCCTCCTGTGTTCCAGCTTGCACTCATTGCCCCTTGCCCTGGCACTGGATGTTACTGAGCAGAGGACAACCAGAAAGCAGCTCTGGATATCCAGCTGCACAGCCCTGACTCGGAACTGCGAAGTGAATGATACTCAGAAAAAGGGAAGCACTTCGAAAAAAACCCCAAAATCCACAAAACCCCACAAATCCTCCCAGTGTCGCATCATTGTCCCTCTTGAGGGACCATCTCTGAACCTCATAACTGTTCTTTCTTCCCTACTAAAAAGCTGGTTTAGGCTTTCACATTTTAACGCAGAGCTTCAGCCACACTTGAGAGGTTCTCACTCATGTTGAAGACAGATGAGGAAGGCACTGAATCTTTTAAGCTTTTTTCACATCCATTTATATCTCCTCCTGCCTGATTCTCTTGCACCTCTTGAGCTCCAGTGCTACCGAATGGGCTCAGGCCACCAAGAGACCCTGCACAGTGACTCTGTCACCATCCAGGAATCTCACCCTCTTGTCACTTTTCAATTTCTCCTTTCACCAGAGGGCAGGGAAAACAAAAGGTACAATGTGTGTCCCAGCTCCCTTTTGTAAGCATCGACCAGATTATATTGTGTAAAAATTCTTTTTGGAAGTTTCTCTCAGCACAAACACCATGCACTGGCTGATTGTTTTGAAAGATGGGGATGAAGAGGTGTCAGGTATTAGGCAAAAAACAAGTTTCTCAAAACTGTTGTCAGCAGAATACAATGTCAGGCTTTTCAAAGGATGTTAAAGACTCCAGATAGTTCTGAAAATCAACTGCTTTAAAATCTCTAAGTGTTCAAACCACAAACCCAGGAGATTAAAGAAAACCATTTTAAAATATGCAGGAACTACAGAAAAAAACCCCATCACTTTGCTGTAGAAGTTTATAATTTTTCTGATACATTCTCTCACCATTCAAAATTTTAGCATCGAGTTCTTTAAAATTACGGCACTGGTTCCACTGTGCATAAACCCCAATGCAAAGTGGAACTGAAACACACTCTGCTAGAAACTTGCTGAAAACTAGACAATATTTGTAAACCAGAGATCATTTGCAGAATAAGATGATTTCTCTTTCAGCACGAAATCCAATACACTCTTGGCTTTGACTAAAGGAGCTGCTCTAATAAATAAATGACGACTTGCACACAGAAGCTTGTTCACAGTGTTTTCTTACAGATTTTTTGCACCAACGGACCTTAAAAGCCCCACTGAACTTTATTTAAAGTCCTTACCAGTTAACTTCTTCACAGGTTGGAGCCGAACACTGATAGACTGATGTGTGAGTAAGGGGGAGGATGGAAGGGAGCGGGACATGCCCTCCATAATCCGAATGTGCTGCATACCTTCGGTCACTGGGAGTGGCGGAATAGCGTAGTCTGGTTCAAAAGCACAGTCGTTCTCTGTGGAGGTGCCTGGCAGGAACAGAGAAAACAAAAAGGAACTGGTTAGAATAGAAGGGAGACTCCTGCTTTGATGCCTCCTGGGCAGAGGACTGGCTGCCTCGGGCGAGCCCAGCACAGACCCACATCCCTGCACCGCTCCTGGTCCTGCCCCTTGCCCATGTTCCTCATGCATGATCTTGACAATTCCCTTGAAAGTATTCCAGTTCTGGACCAGCACCTCAGCATAGCTCTATATACTATGAACAGCAGAACCACGAAGAATTTATTGCCATTTTCTTCATTTGTCTGGAGTTCTGGAGTCACCAGTCTTAAACACAATTCAGGCAAAGCAATAATATTTGTACCGACAGGGATTTTGTGTGTTCTGTAAAAGCTTCCAGTTGAATTAAATTTCAACATAAGAACCTTTAGCTTAAACCAAACAAACAAAAAACCTAAAGCCAAAGAATGAACCCTCTGAAAGCAGCTCTCCTCTAGTAAACACACGGAAGCACCTGGAGATGCACAAAGCCCGTATGCGGCTCGCACCACAACAGATCCGCATGGAAGACACCGAATAAAAGGGCAACAAGAGGAGATGGAACAATAAAAGCACGTCTCACCAATTGTCCCAATAAATAGTAATGACAAATGAAAGGCAGCTGCTCCAGAGCAGCAGGAGTTGGACGCTGTGAGGTTCCAGCCATCGGCTGCAGAAATGGATGCCTCTGGTCAAGAGCACTCGGCTCTCCACCTCTGGTCAGCAAGACTAACACCACAACACAGACCACTAATAATTCATCTGCACAACCAACTTAAAGTCATTACCATTAATGTTTCCTTACAGATAATGTAAGAAGATTACACTCAGGCCACACCTTGAAGAGATGGATTTTAGCTTTTAGCGCCTACTGATGTTTTTCCTCCAGAATGACATTTATTAGTTGATCTCCATCAGGCAGCTGCGTGGCTCTGCAGGGCTTGCAAGAACAGGTTTAAAAGAGCAAATGGAACTCCTGGACCAAAGGGTAGACAGACAAAAGTGCAAAGAAAACAGAAAAGGTAAAGGCATCAAAGAGATGGTGCTCCAGAAGAAATAATGGACTCACTCTACTCCAGACAGCCAAGGGACAATGTGAACAGTCCAACATATCATCAACGATCGGGGGAAAAACTCGTATTGAAGTAACTGTTAAAAGTCTTGGACAATCTCCTGAAGGGTCCTAAGACGTAAAAGCGTTTGTGGCTAAAACCCATCCGATGCTGACGCCAACTTTCAGGAACATCTCTCAGCATTTCTGTATCGTTCCCTACACGACACCAAACCAAACACTTGACCCACGTGCTAGTTTTGACAGTTCAAAACACGACTTGCACTCTTCTCCTTACTCAACACTTGCCACATCCACAGTAGCTTACGGAACATACAGTGAAAATCCAAGCCTTACAGAGGTGTTTTTAACTTCTGCATATTCTAGGAAGTATGTGACAGTTCGATAGGTTTTATTCATCGGAGACCCTCATTATTGCCACGAACTACGAGCCACACGCTGATGTTACTCCATCCATTTCATGCTGATCGAATTAAGTGAGCACACAACTGCTCTTATGGAGCACATCCTTCTAAGGGGAACAGATCATTGCAGGCTTTTTGTTGTTAATTATTAAAAGATGCTGTTGCTGACAGTATCATGCCTTTTATCTATATACACATACCTATATCTGGATATAGATGTATATATCAAATATTTGGCTACAGTCAGAGAAAACTAGAATTACCCTTTCCCTGGGATTTACTCCCATTTCTATGTGAGTAGAGGCTCAACTTTGCTTCTCAACCTGAGACCATCCCAGCAAAGCTGCTTCCTATCACTGTAACCCACCTCCCACCAGCACCGCTTGGTCACAGACATTGAGTCTGAGCTGATGGCCATCTCCAAGGCATTTCATCAGGCACATCCACCAGCAGCACCTTGGTGTGCTAAAAATGCATTCCTCTCACGAATATTTGGTGTCTACCTCTACAAAAGAGGTGTCTACACCCAAGCAAGCTGTCTAGAAGTGCACACTTTGGGGTTCTGCTTCGGAAGAGAAGAATCTCAGCCTGGACACTGCACTGACTCCATCCATGACCTCTCCATGGACTACGAAGGGCAGCTCAGCTGCACCCACCCACATTCAGCCTGCTGATCACTACCCCGGCGTCTCCCACCAGCCACGCATCAGAGCTGCACACAACAACCACAGCTTCCGAGGTGGGAACACTGCCATTTATCACATCTCCTTCCATCAGACACTCAGCAGCCCATCAGGCAGACAGGACAGATGAGGTATGTGGGAGAGATGCACGTGCTCTCAAGACCAAGCCCAAGCCTTGCGCACACACAACACCCAGGACAGTTCTACTGCTCATCAGAGCTTGAAATCTCAAGTTTTATCATCTTGGTTCTAAGTTCTTCCTGATAATCATCCAAAAGATGCAGTGGCTCTGTTAGTGCAGTTGGGCATAATTTACAAGCTGGGCACCAATGAGGGTGGTGGGACAGAGGCCCAGGTTACCCAGAGAAGTCATCGCTGCCCCATCCCTGGCAGCATTGCAGGGGAGGTTGGCTGGGCTCTGAGCACCCTGCTCCAGTTGCAGATGGCCCTGCTCCCTGCAGATGACCCTTATAGGACCCTTCCAACCCAAATCGTTCTGTAATTCCCTGATTAATATGGAAAAAAAAAAAAAAGAACTGACTTCAAGCTGTGCATTGCCAGTGGTAGTGACTGGCTCCATATACATCTTACTTGACATGAGACGATGGAGGACTTTGTTTTTTCCAGGGTTATTGCAAGCTGGACACCTCTGCTGACTCTGCGAGTCTATTGACAATCTCCTGTGAGTGCCAGGAAAGGCAACGTGGCATCAGTGCCAATACCAGCACTGGCATCGACTGGGACAAGCTACAGTGGTTCTTCAAAATGCATCTGGCGCCAGACACGGGGAAAAAAAAAGCTAAAAGATTTGCCATCATTGATTTTGATTCTAAAAGGATAGATTTGGGAGGTTGGAGGGAGCTATAAACACGAGGCATCTTCTGCAACTTAAGGTCTGGGAAAGACCTAGAAGTTGGTGAGCACGTCACTGGTTATTATGGTGTAATTCTCAGTATCTCCGAACAATCTTTGCCCAAAACCGAGGGCAACTGGGGGCAGCACCGTATCCAGCAACAGAAGCAAGATATCTTTGCAAAGTTTTCAGGAATATTTTCCCAGCTTTAAAT
This sequence comes from Todiramphus chloris collaris, assembly GCA_025345505.1. Classification (NCBI taxonomy): domain Eukaryota; kingdom Metazoa; phylum Chordata; class Aves; order Coraciiformes; family Alcedinidae; genus Todiramphus; species Todiramphus chloris. The sequence continues at coordinate 320,645 of JANVCC010000065.1, read as the reverse complement.
TCAAATGGTTGACAACAGAAAGCAGTGAACTCACACAATACCCACAACGTGCTATTTCCATCCCACAGCTGTCAGGATTTCTCTCTGCTCCGTCCTGGTGTAAGCAAACGCACAAACAAGGTAACTGAACCAGCCGACGATCCGGTTCAGTCCGAAAGAATACTGGGTTTGTCAAGCCCGCAAATTAGGGACCAGTCACAGCTGAACTGGAACTTCTGACAGCTTGTCATTAAAGTATATTTAAATAAAATGTTACTACACATGGATATTTGAACCAATAAACTGTTTCCTGAGGTTTTCCGAGATCAAGTTCAACAACAAGGCAGACTACAGCCTCATTTCAGTTGGCTGTTTTATCTAAGGATAATAAAATCCCTTAACCCATCATTATGAAACATCCACAGTAACGTGAGCAGACAGACAGCAACCTCTGGACACAGGACTGGGTAAAGTTAAAGATAATGCCTCTATGGGCAAAGAGACCTCCTCTCCCACACTGTCAAAGGCTGTGTCTACAGCCATATCCCTTGATCCAAACAGAAATATTTAGCACAGCAGTTTGTTTCTCTGAGAAGTTGGAAGGGTTTTTTTTTCCCCTCTATTCCGTCTCATGCTCAAACTTCTCGGGAACCACTGCAATTCTTAGAGTCACACTCACTGAGGCAAACAGATACAGGTTGGTCAGTCTTTGGTGAGTTAAATATTTGTGAAAAAAGCCCCATGTCCTCTGCCCCAAACTGGTGCTTTCCACAGCAGCTGAAATGCTGAATAAATAGGCTGAGACATCACCTGAGAGAACAGAGGCTTTGAAAGGAGCCTACGGAAACTGCATCGGCAGCTGCCTCTGAGCTGCTCTGTCTTGTGATAACAAACCAATGGACAAAACCCAGACAAATGGGAGGACATCACAAGGAGTAGCAGCAGAGACAGAGGGAAAGGCTCAGCCTCCAAAAGTAACACAACAGGAACCTTATCTGAGCTACCAGCGTCTGGAAACCAGCAGCCATTCACTCCGTACTCTCAAAGCCCAGAAACGCTGTTCATGTGCAGGATGTCGGGGGTACGTGCAGCTGGAAATTCCCTTGTTCCTTCCTGATTTTATTTTAACCCTTTGGTTTTTAAATAAGAACATTAAATACAATATATTTTAAAACAGCAATAAAAAGATCCTACGATAACTGAGAAGTTTCAGCTGTTGATATTCCACAGGGCTTCAGGGTTTTAACTCTAAATTCCGATCCCCCTAATTCTGATCGCAGGCTTCAATCACTTGCAATAATTTTGCCTGGGCAACGCTGGAATTCTGCCAAAAAAAGAACAATGCTCTGGAGAAAACGTCTCCATAATAAGTCATTAAGACACCACGACAACAGCAGACTTGAACCTAAATGAAAGGCGAATTATTGCTGCAATCTCAAAGAGAAAACAAGTCACCGCACATAGCACCTACTAGAGCCAGGCTTCCAAAAAGGCAGCTTAGTCTCAGGAGCTGTGTGAAAATATCAGATTTTCACAACCCCTGCAAATGAGCAAATGCTTAAAACTTTAAGTAATCTACTTCAAAGGACACATAAGCCAGCACAGATCTAAGGGCTGCTGCTGTCAGTGACAGAAATCCCTGTTACATGGCTCTAGTGGTGACTGTAACCCCCAAGGCTACTGGGAATGATGGATACCGAACAGAACTGTTTGTAGAATCATTATTTAAATCATGTAATTCCTATTTTTACTACTCTCTTCCTAGGACCTTTTGCCCTGTTCCTGTAGGATGAAACAAAACGAAGCAGAGAAGGTAACAGGGGGCTGCTCAGCCCCACGGCAGGATGACACAGGGCCCCTCTCCATCACATCACAGGCTCGGGGGAAGGATAACCTGGCTATTGAGAACCTGTTGGGTTCTCCTCTTTGCAATCAGGGGGACAGCAAGTGGCCTGCTGCCTTCTGCTGAAGACTTCTTACACCCCCAGCTCCAACAACAGCCCTTGCGCAAAGCTCCGTCCCTGTCTGCGAGATGGAGATGCCACAGAGTCCTCAGGTACACCTCAGGTATCCCCGTGCTGTGCCATGAGGTTGTCTGAACTCCTCCAAACCACAGCAAGATAGTCTGGTTTGTGAATAATAGCAAACTCACAGCTACGTGGATAATAGCGATGGTTACAGAACTCCACAGGGTTACACAGTCTCATGAAAAACACAACACGTGTCAGATATAAAAGGTGAACAGATGAGGAACGAGTCACTGAGGCAGAACAACACTAACGTTTACCTTGCCCAGATCGGCTCTGACGGGAGTCTACACTTGCCTGTCTTCGGTCTGGTGGCTCCTCGTTCCCTCCATCTGCATGAGAACCAAAACAGCAGAAGTAGAACATCATAGTGGACAGGTCAGACAGATGCAACTTTTCCTCGAGTACCATCACCTATCTCGTAGGAACTGCAGAACAAAAGGCCCCTCCTGCAGACTGAAACTGGGGCAAACTGCAGACTGACTCCTTCGCTGGCCCTTCCAGTCTCATCCCAGCTCACCGCGAATGAAATCTCTGAAGTCCTCAGGATCTAAGCAGGCTTTTAATTTCTCCTACTGACCCCACAGACATTTGAGTGAAATAGGAACCAAATGGTGCATCTTCAATTAGCTCCTTCACTTTGGAATGTTACAGAAAAAATATACAAGTTATTATGCATTTGAAAAAAAGAGATCCACGGGAAAAAAAAAAGGAATATTCTTTGAAATTATTTCCCTTTAAAAATTATTTGTCAGCTCAAAAACAGGAGGTCTGGGAAGAACAAAACCCCTTTCATTACAGCCTCTTGAAACTAGGAAAGCAGCTATAGTTAACAAATAACAAACCCATCTGGGTAAACGCAGAGTGGGACACTGTACAATATTAGACAATTAATTACATGCTGGTCTTCATTGATCAGCTGACCAGATTAGAAACAATAGATATGCACATCAATATAGATGCTCAAGTACACAGGGTTTATGCCAGAGGAATGCAAAAAAAAAAAAAAGCCCAGCTATGCAGACCGCAAAAGAGCAAAACCAGGCATTTAAAATGCTGGATTTATTTCAGATTTATTTATACACCTCGTGGCAGGGGAAGGGGAAGCTTTTAGACTCCTCAAAAATCATTTTGAAATAACTAAAGTGGTCAATAGCTGTTTAGAAACTCAATAGTTGATTTTAGCATTTATACTTCTTGCTTACAGTAGGAGCAGGAGCACTCTGCTGTGTTTCTAGCTACACATGTCCAGAGTTATTTGCCGATCAAGCCTGTTACACCATAAGGTAACTCAACTGTTATCAACTCACGTGACATGTGAGTCATGTCAGAGAAAGACCCCACGGCCCTGTCCTGCCATGAGAATAACCCAGGAGGTCCCCAGGGGCAAGAAGATACGTCCCAGTCGGGTTAAATTACATTTCAAACAAAAATTCTCTACAGATTTCAAAATCTAATGCAATTTTTGATTTTAAAGCTATGGCAAAACAAAGGAATGTTTGGTGACATGGAACTGGTCTGGAAGTTTTTCTTGAATTCATAGTGTAACTTTTTCCATAGCTCTTTGCAGTAAGAGTGAGACAGCAGCTTAACTCTCACTGCAGTCCAATACTTCTGAACAGCAAAGGCAGCTAATATTTCATTATGTTAATAATACAGTTCCACTATCATAAACAGATGTTCCAATTAACTTCAAAATGCCCTTAATTCTAATTCATCTCAAAGAGCTCTGTAATATCCACAAACTCTAATATAAGCCTAAGAGAAACGGAACAGCTCTGAAAGTTTGGAAAAGAAGGACCTGAAGGACTAAATTAGGCTTAAAACGTAACAGCGTAGAGTGAAGGGATCCTGACCTGTGCGGTCAGTGTTGCTGGGTGGAATGAATTCTGGAGATGAAGGAACAGACCAAGTATGAACCCTGTGCTCACTCCAATTATTTACCTTTTTATTCCCCATATAACAGGGCTCTCAAAAACACAGGTTTCTCTCATATCCTCAGCCCTAGGTTTTGCCCTAGTGCAGCCCCATTCCTTCCTGCAGATGTCCCAAGGTCCTCCCTCCTCACTCAGCTGGTTTTATGTTCCCACCTGCTTATTTCAGACAAACTTGATCCCGCACTATTCCCCTACCCGCCGCATTTAAAAGATCAGTGAAAAATAAAACATCGTTCTCTGGGGACCTGGGAGTGCTCTCAGCAAGAAAAGCCACCACCCCCTCTGTGGGAATGGAGACAGAGCAGAAAAGTGTCTCGTGCTACTGGAGAGGGTCCAGCAGAGGCTGTGAGATGCTGAGGGCTGGAGCATCTCTGTGCCAGGACAGGCTGAGAGCCCTGGGGCTGTGCAGCTGGAGAAGAGCAGCCCGAGAGGGGAGCTGAGCAATGCTGAGCAAGAGCTAAAGGGCCCCGGGGGGGAGAGGATGGGGCCAGACTCTGCTCAGTGGTGCCCAGGGACAGGACAAGGGGCAGCAAGGGGCACCAACTGGAACCCAGGAGGGTCCATCTGAGCAGGAGGAGAAAGTTGTTTGGTGTGAGGGTGTGGGAGCTGTGCCAGGCTGCCCAGAGAGGCTGTGGAGTCTCCTTCTCTGCAGAGATTCCCACCCCGGCTGGACACTGCAACCCTGGGCCCCTGCTCTGGGTGCCCCTGCTGGATGGGGCAGGGGGTGGCACTGGGTGATCCCCAGAGGCCCCTTCCCACCCCCACCGCGCTGGGATTCAGTGAATACTCAACGGTGACAACTCGCTGCCAAAGCCATTAGATTTGAGAACGGAAACTACTGCCCAGGATTTAGAGCCTGCATTTCTCAGGTAATTTTTAAGTTACAGAACACATTTAGGGGCGAGAGAAAGATCTCAGCAAATTAACTTCCTGAATCGATGTAGGAGGGTGGGAAAGGAAAAAACAAATCTGATGACTCAGCACACACGATGTCACGAGCCGGCAACGCAGGAATCGTGCTCAGCCATCGCCGCTGCGTTTGGTGCTGTCGCAGCAAAGGCTGCAGCCAGGTTTAAAGGCAGCACAGTCTGTTGGCCACCCTCAAAACCCTTTGGTAGCTTTTGCCACGGAGCGTTTTGAGCACAAGCATCCCCGGGGCGAAGGGGAGCCTACAGAAGGTCAGGAAGCGCGCGTGTGCGCGCACTCGGCAGGCGTGGATAAAGCCCCAGGTTGGCTGGGGTAACACAAGGCAGCCAGGCTGGGAGCTGCTTCGGGAGGCTCCTCTACCCCGTGGGTCACTGAGCCTTCCCATCCGCTACGTCCTGCCAGCTCCAGTACAAGCAGCAGAGAGCACGGAGCCTCTCACCAGCAGATCCAGGCGGTATGGATGGTCAGGGCAGAGCAACAGGAACTGTGAAATGATTGATACTTGCAGTAAAATACAAACCAATACCAACAAATCAATGCCAGGTAGCAGAGAAGGCTGGTGCCTGCAGGATTGAGGATGCACAGTGAAGAGGCAGGAGACTGCAGGAAGACAAGGAACAACCTGCAGTTGAATTGAACAATTGACCTGTTTCATTTTTTCCTCTCTTTGCCACAAAGCAAAATTTTGAGGGCACTCCATTGGCTGCAGTGGAGAAGCAAGGCTACCAGGGAAGGATGCCACATGCAATTAGAGAGTTACCTTTATGGACATGGAAAAAAAAAGGGGCAAATCACTGTTGCTAAGGGAACATGAATTATCATGGTTTTGAGCTTCTGAGTGCTCAAGTTTACTGCCTTCACAGCGCTCACCTCTGGGCACGGAGCAGGTCGCTGTCGTTCCAACAACACTGTCAGTAATTTAATTTACAGGTGATTTTAGGCAGTTGTGAGGATTTGCTTTGGCAATACCTACTCTTTGGCATGACCTACTATCTGGACAACAGCTTCACTCAGGGAAGTGCAATCCACTCAGCTGCTGTAACATATCAACATGGTGAAACACCAGTTATTGGTAAAGCCTCAGCTGCAACATCGAAGAGAAGTCAGCAGGAGTAAATCAGTTGTGAAATCATTGCTAGAAAACACCAATATTGGTGTTAATTTAAAATAAAGATCAGAACAGATTGAGAGAAACCTGGTTAAGGAGCTTCTACAGAAGTGTCCATGAGAAACAGAAAAAACTGGGTTTTTTGCAAATGCCATGGGGGAAGTGAATGACACGGTAAAATACTGGCTCAATACTCCCCATTCTCTTGTATCTAACAGTTAGAGGAAGGAAAGCTCATGATTTTTTTTATTTTTATATATCTCCACATTCAGAAAGTTCATCAAGATTTGCACATTAATTTCAGAAAGATGCTGTCTCACCAGCCTCTACCATCCCTCCCAACTGGGCCATCGGACAGAACCTGGGGTCAGGAATGCGAAGAGGGCCAGCTCCGCGGCTGTGTGGCCAGCACACAGCAAACAGCAGCAGCAATTAATTCTTCCAGTTACGAAGATGTTAAGTAATCTCCACAATCACGTTTCGGAGCAGCTTCAGACAAGCAGTTTCTCCTACTATAAATGGGTCTGACATTTCCATTCTGCCCATTCTTCCTGCTCGCGTGTGTGCCCTCCCCTCCATTCCACCCGCTCTCCATTTAAAGCCAACACCACAACAAACCGTCTCCCACACGCAGAACGACTGCGTTCTTTGCACAGCCCGTTCCCAGGGGGCCCGGCACATCCCGAGGCTTTCGGCAGCCCCAGGGAACAAACACCCTGCACAAAGCACCCCACGCGCGACCGCTCTGCGAACACGGGCACGATGCACCTGCGACGCGGGGACCCACCGGCAGCAGACACCGCGGCACCTTCAGCATCCCCTCCCTGCCAGGTGCTCACGATACAGGCAAGGCCAGTCGGAAATGAAACAAAGCTCCAGCAGCCCCATATTCCCCTTTCCCTGTTGAATTAAAACTGCATCTAAACCACATCAGGGGATTAAGCGTCTTCCCGGGCCTTTTATCTGACAAAGCAATTTTTAACGCAGAAAAATAAAAGGGTGGGTCAGCCTGCTCCACGCATGCTGGGAAATCTGCGGCAAGCGCTGCCTGCATTCGCTGTGCCGCTGCTCCAACAGCCGCTGCCAGAGCCTGCTCCGCCGCCACAGCCGAGCAATCGGTACCTGGGATCCGCAGCCTCGCGCGGTCAGCGCTGGAAAGCGCGGGGGACGCGCCCCAAGCCAGAGCTGCCCTTAGAAGCCGATGCGCCCGCAGCCCGGCCCGGCATCCCCGCCGCAGGAAAGCTCTGCCCCGCGCTCGCCGCAACAGACAGTGCTGCAGCTCCCAACGGCCAGCGAGCTGCCAAAACGCAGGCAAAAAATAAATAATAATAAATCAAAATCAAAAACCCCACCGCCGCGGGGGTGACAGCCCCGGGTCACGGCGCGCGGCGACAGCAGCCGGAGCGGTCCCGGGATCTCACGGCATCTCCGGAGGGTCCCGTCCCCAGAGCCCGCAGACGCTCAGCCCAGTCGCAGACGGAGCTGCACATCTCGCTCCCAGCAATCCCAATGGATTCCGGCCAGGAGAAGGAATGACATGTGCCAAACGCAACCGCCTGCCGCTCTCCCCGCGGGATCCTTGCCTGGAAAGAGGCAAATCCTACCCAAACAGAGCAGGAGGGGACAGTGGGCTGAGCCCGGTGCTTCGAAGAGTCATTTTCTTCAACAACACTTCCTGATTATTTAGTTTGCAACTGGGGGGGGGGTGGGAGGGGGGTGGGGGGGCGCTGGTTCTGCTTCAGAAAAGAAATATAAAAATTCTTACTGTGCTAAAATCAATATTAGTATCAAAAATAGTATTCTTATGAAAAAGTCAGTATTAAGATTAAAAAGTTGTTATTAAAATAAAAATTAGTATTAAGACAAAAATGCTAGTATTAAGATAAAAAATAGTCTTAAGATAAAAACAACTAGTATTAAGATAAAAACATTAAGAACTGAATTATTTACTAACAGAATAAAACATCTACCCCCACAAAACAACTCCCCCGTGGCAGTGCTGGGGATGCTGCCTGAGGGTGAAGGATTTTTACTGCTGGAACTGTGGGACAGACTTGGATTTAAAAAAACAGCTCCAGCCATTTTCCAACATGTTGAATCCCTTCTGAGCAACTCCGATCATTCACACACATCGTAGGAGACATACAAGGTGCAATATTTCTATATGGAATTCATATTCAAGAGAATGTTATTTAAGCAAATTTAAATCCCTGGATTTTTACACACTCCAGCTGAACAGATCTTCAGTCACTGCCTGAGAGCGCAGACCAAAAGCAGGTTATTTCTCAGAGGTAAGCTCAGCAGTGACATTTCAAAATGCTAAAAACGTCCACCTCAATTACATCCCTGCCCTGATAAACACACACACACACATCCCAACAAACCACAAACAAACAAAAAAACACCCAATAAAACAGGAATGTTTTTAGACGTTTGTTATGCAAAGCAGCAAGATGGAAGGGACAGAAATGTTTTCATAAATATAGAATTGCCTTTGGTAAATTGTGAGTCCAGGGGCCATCAAAAGGCTTTCTTCCTTTTTTGCAAACATTTTTGCTAGCATTTAAGAAAACAAAAATATCAGGCTGTGCTTTGAAACACTTTGAAGTGGAAAATTAATATAGATTTAATACAGATGGGGGGGGTTACCTCATTATATGTTAAATATAGTCCCACTGGACACAGGAGCAGTGAGCAAACGAGGAGTAGGGACTGACATAAGGTATGTGCTGACTCCAGTTGAGCCCGTGGTTTGAAGAGAGCCTTGCCTGTCATAGAACGTTCAATATTCTGAACAAATTCCATCTGGAGCCGTGGCTGTAGCCGGGTAGGACGGAGTACAGGAATCCAGCGCTATTGCCACTTTGTTAGCGCAGCCCCAGAGCAGAACACGGGCAGACGGGCTGGCTTGGTTATTCCATTACAGCCCAGGAAATTACACCCCGGATTTCATCCCTAACTATAAAAACATGTGCGTTTTATACTCGGTGCGCTTTAAAATGGCATTAATAAGCCCATTATCTCAATTTATAAACAAAGGCCAGCTCCCCCCAGTACCTTCACTGCATCCGAACTCATTAAGGAGCAATCTCAAGAGGAGAAAGCCACGTGTAAGGAAAAAACAAAATAAAAAAAAAATCACTCTTAATTTCTCCCCACAGTTGTGGGAAAGGGCAAAAGAAGAAGTACGGGGATGCTGAACAGCCGAGGTGAACACGGATCACACAGATGCTGATCTACCCCTGTTCATCACCTCAAGACTGGCTGCTCAAAAATGTACATTGGAATCACTGATTTGCCCACCAAAGATGTCAGCGGCTTCTTGTTTTTATTCATAACCTTTTTATTTCAAAGTTTAAAACATACAAAATCTTTCAGGTAGAACAGAACTTAAAATTCACCAGAACTCTTAATTTCTCCAATGCAGACACCCCTACATTGATCCCTACAGTGGATCATATCAATACTGTCATTCTTCTCCTGTTTACAAACAGGTCAGAGACAAAAATGGCAGGACAGAAACTCAATATAAAATTAGATTAGGAAGTAAATTTTCAAAAGGATTAGCCTTGTTCAGGCTCCTGAAGTCCCATTCCCTGCCAGTGAGACTTGGGTTCAATCACATCAGCCCTTCTAAAATTTCAGCCAAATAAGTTCACTGCATTTTAGCTGGGTAATTTCATTTAGATTTACTGTTCACACTTTCAGCACTTCTCCCAAAAACGGCTTTGATGAACAATCTTTCCATCCAGTTACTAAAAGGGATGGAAGCGGCCTCACTCGTTCACTATTTTAATCGTTTCAATAAATGTAAAGCCAGTCTTTTTGGAAAACTACGTAAAAGTTAATGGGGCAGCGTAGGAACTAATCAGCTGAATGCGCTGTTTACTGTCACCGAATCAGAAAGGTACTAATTTGCAGCAATCTACCTGCAGCAACATATAATTATTTCTCTGAAATTACTTTTCAAGCTCCCGCGGGGGCAATACAGAATTACCCAGGATGAGCAGATAGAGAGCCACGGTTACAACTTTCAGAGAGTAGGAGAAGTAAGAAGCACTCAGCTTCTTCAGAAGGCGCTGTGAGGAAGCACGAACGTGGATACAAGGGATGGAATTTTAGCCACCCACTCAAGGAAGGCTGAGGAACCTCAGCGGATGGTTTGGAGAAAGCTGATCAAACCTCCAGAGTCAGGAAAGGCTCTGCTGATGTTGGATCGTCTATTTGACAAAACAAGGCAATCGATAAGTTTAATAGCTGGATGTAATATTGATTTGCTGAGAGAAAAAAATATTTTCTCAGAATCTGTGAACTACTAAAAATAGTATTTTGATAATTATTTTGGAAGACATGTAAAATTTATCTCTATACACAGGAGATGGAAAAACCAGGCATCTATTTCAAACAAAAGATCTGCTTTGCTATCAGAGGACCCGATACCTCACTCCGCGCCATCCAGCAGAATATTGCTACTGCACTGCTTTGCGTTTGCTACTTTTACGTATGTTCTGACGAGTGGATGAAGACCTTTTGGTAACAAACCACGCGACACGCAGAAGACAAACGCGGTTAATAGGTAAATGAGGTGTGTGGCCTCCATAGACTGTTACCCTAGACCTTCCTGCCTCTGAACTTTCCTTTCTTTAAAGCAAACTGCACCCCCACCACCCTGGCAATGTTTCAAGCCCAAGGGCTCTCTCCCAAGCATCTCTTTCACAAAATGACAGGCTCCTCATTAGCAAATCAGCATTATATCATACAACAAAAATGTAACTCCAGCCTGAGGAACACACCTTGGAATCCAAACTTCCATCATCTACGGCACGGACAACTCCTGCTGGAAAACAGGCATGGAAAGGCACGGTTCAGCCAAGATCTCACCGCTCGTGCCTCCTTTCTGGCTGCAGAGTTTTACCCGTGGCAGGGCATTTTTAATCTAACATACATGAATTCGTAGCTTGGAGGAGTTACTGAGTGTTACCTTATGTGAAAACTTTGTTAAAGATGCTCCTCTGTTTTAGGATAAGGAGGTCTTGCTTCCAAAGTGGCTTAGCACAGGATTGGATCTAGTGGCAGCACACACAAGCAGATTGAGCTTGGAATTGTTAAACCTTCCAATCCGAACAGATGAGATACCTAAATGTGTAACGGGGCTGGAGGGGAAGAGAGGCAGAAAAACACAAACTACCAGAGTATTTCAAAAGGTGGTCGAAGAACAAGTTAGAGAGAGCAGACTCGTTCAGGTTTTTAAAGCCCCTGGTGTGGTGGGAAAGCCCCTTGTCCTGGGTGCAGGAGTTCTCAGCTGTGCTGAGGAGAGCAAAGAAGGATCAGCAGTGTCTGACTCTGGGCAGACTGGAGATCTGGGCAAAGGCAACCCAAATGATGTTCAACACGGATAAGCGTAGAGTCCTACACCCGGGGAGGAACAGCACCATGAACTGGTACAGGTGAGGGGCAGACCCACTGGAAAGCAGCCCCATGGAAAGCGACCTTGGCATCCTGGTGGACACTACAGTCTCCATGGGACAGCAATAGGCCCCCAGGGCCAAGAAGGCCAACGGTCTCCTGCGGCACGTGAAGAACAGCGTGCCCAGCAGGTCAAGGGAGGTTCTCCCCATCGGCACCAGTGAGATCGCATTTGGAGGATCAGTTCAAGAGGGACAGGGAAATACTGGAGAGTGTCCAACAGAAACTGCAAAGATGATGAAGGGACTGGGACATCTCTCTGGGGAGGAAAGGCTGAGAGCCTGGGGCTGTTGAGCCTGGAGAAGAGAAGCCTGAGAGGGGATCTGATGAATGTCAGCAAAGGGCACAAACTGGAACACGGGAAGTTCCACCTCAACATGGGGAAAGATTTCTTTGGTGTGAGGATGGCAGAGCCTGGCCCAGGCTGCCCAGAGAGGCTGTGGGGTCTCCTTCTCTGGAGCCTTTCCAGCCCCCCTGGCTCTGTTCCTGTGTGGGCTGCCCTGGGTGACCCTGCTGGGGCAGGGGGTTGGACTCGAGGATCTCCAGAGGTCCCTCCAACCCCCACCATTCCATGATTCTATGACTCCCGGACTCCCTCCCTGTCATCACGGCCTCAACGTGCATTCGCTCTCTATCTGTAAATCATCAAACACTGGTATACTCTAACAAGGCTGTCTGGGACCTCGAACAACCACAAGCATTTTCAGCTTCAAATCAAAAGCATGACAGATACACTAATTATTCCAATTGACTGAATATGTTAAAAGTGTAATTAACTAAAACCAATTAACACCATACACAAAGTAGGCTTTTCTAAACAGTTACAAGAAGAGTTACTTATTCGGTAGGGCAAATTTTATCTTTGCATTTGTGCACGTTCTTCTAATTGAAAGTTCAAACAGCATTTTTAGAACAGCTCAGTGGTCATCTGTCCCAAAATTAGTTGAGGAATTGGTGCAAGTGACTGCAGCTCAAAATAGGTTAGTCAGATGGCAGGCGGTTCCTCAACGACGACAAAGAGAAGAGTGAAGGGGATTTATTAGGGATTCCAAGCCCTACTGCCCAGGAAAAAGGCTTCAGAATAGCCCAAACCCAGAACGGATGCACTGAAAGTATCATTTTGGCTTGGGCTGAACCCACAAGAATCCAAATGCCATCTGAGCTGTTTCCATGAAGATGAAGAAGATGAAGAAGACAGCCGGCAGCGACCGCACGCAAAGAGCAAGCCCGCAGCCAGACGGCACTGCCCAGACAGGTTCAGACGGCCAGGCCGGCTCCTGCCTCCAAGATGCTCTGTCCTACCTCCCTGGGAAAGCACAAGCACAGCTACCAAAATCCTGAGCAAAAGAGAATCACAGGATGGCTTGGGTGGGAAATGACCTTAGAGTTCTTCTCACCCACCCCCCTGCAGGGAGCAGGGCCATCTGCAGCTAGAGCAGGGTGCTCAGAGCCCCGGGCAACCTCCCCTGCAATGGTGCCAGGGATGGGGCAGCCACCACCTCTCTGGGCAGCCTGGCACAGCCTCTCACCACCCTCAGCACCAAAAATGTCTTCCTTCTGCCTAGCCTAAATCTCCCTCTTTTCATTTCAAACCATCACTCCTCGTCCCACCAATATTTCAAATACTTACAGCAGTTGAAGTTTGTTTTTATAACTCAAAACTACTTCTGTTGTCAAACATTAGTACACCCTATTTTATAGTCAGAGTTGCTGTGGCAAGTGCCTCCTCCCTACACTGTTAATTAGTTTCGTAGCTACCAAAATGTTCATTTTGCCACTCAAGCATAAGGAGACACTGTTGCTACTGCTCCACTAAGTGACTTTCCCATATCAGAGTGAGGGACAGTCAGAGGTGCTGTTCAGGCTGCGAGTCCCTCCTTCCACCTGCAGACTCCAAGGCTTTGCCTACTCTGATGTACCTAATTCAATTACCTTGGTCAACCCCATCGATTCATCTACGACTTACTGCAGGAAATTGACTTTTTGGCAGCACGTACCAGCACTTTGGTAATGGGATTTATCGCAATTAAGGTGCAGTTTGAATCCAGCTTTGAGTGTGCGTGTGATAATCACTGGGGTATTGTCACAATTAAACGTACTTGGACACGCTGATAGAAAAACTCTCCTCACTCTTCTAACAGTGATGTGGGTTTTAGTCCTGAAGAAAGTCATTTCACTACTGTCAGAGTCTGACTGTACAGGGAAATTACAGTAAGGTAACTAAAGAAAAACAAAAAGGAAACTAAAACAAAGGATCCCATTTGAAACCCTCGCATTTCTTCGCATTTCAGTGTTTTCACAAACATGTAGCACTGAGTATTGTTTCCCACCACCAGCTCTCGCTGCATTCTGCACTTTCATACTGCAACTGAATTAATTCTTCCTTTCCATTTTCACTGTGAACACACTGCCCATGTTTTTAGAAACACATTACAACTTGTTATCAAAGGTATTTCCATCAAAAGCAAGGAAAATCCTTCTTCCAGCTGGTTACCTCCTGAAATCCAAATAACTAAATTTTAGAAGAAGAATTTTAGACTTAAACATTGAAGTAGGAATAATGCAACCCAAATATCCTCAGGAATCATCTTTCTTAGTGCTCTGCACTGCAACAAACACGTCACAGATGCTCACAGTCACAGTTTATGGCCTTTGATCACAGATACCACTCCACTGCCTACTTAAGGCAACTCTACAGTGATATATAACAAGAGCTTAACAAATCTGTTCAGTTAGGAGTACTTATTCCTAAAAATTATTTTCCAGATACTACTCAGGCAGCAGCAGCAATACAAACACACACATTTACAGGGAAACACAGACAGAGATTGAAAGAAATGAAGTCTTCAAGAAACTCTGTCTGACAGATACAACGTAGAGGGCAAAACAACCCAGAGCCAGGGTGTCTCTCTGAACCAGTCCCAGGTTTCCTACCTACTGATCTAGCTCTGGAGGTTCCTACATTAATTCTAGCTGGCACTTCACAACCTGCACAGCCTAGAGAGCTACACAGCAGCCCCTGCACCGCTACCACAGGCTGCCCTCAAAGCTGGCACAATGCTGAATTTTGTTCAGAAGTGTTCAAAAGGGTCTAGCAAAGGAAATGGGGGACAGAAAAGCACTGGTACATCACCTGTGGTACATCATTCACCCAGGATGGGGTGTGCCTGTGCCAGGGGATGCCAGGGCAGCCTGGCACTGCAGCACCAGCCACTGCTGCCGAGCCCTACGCAGCAGCAGCGACTGCTTTGCAGAGACCAGACATAAATCTCTGTAATTAATACAATTACAGAACCTCTTTATAGTAATTTTTTTTGATTTATCAACCAGGAGGCACCATCAGTCTAGTACTAGCACATTATGCATGACGCCTTACAAACATTTTTTTGCCAATTAAAACGCTGTTGTGGCTTATTCACATCCAATAAGGTAAGAACACCCTCCCTCCTCCTTTTTAAAGGAGAATGAAATATTCACGTCAAGGGCAAAAAGCTGCCAGAGTGAAAGAAAGCAATTTCAGGATCAGAGAACTTATCTTGCATCAATATTTCGGCAAATTCTGCTCCATAAGCTGTCTGTCTGAAAGAGCATTTTGTGAAGTGACAAACCCACTCCTCGAAGAGCTGCAAGTCACAGAGCACAAATCAATAACCAACCTGCCATCTAATGGAAACAGAGACTCACCCTGATCGCATCATGCTATTAAAGTGTACAGCAACAACACAAAAAAATCCCTTCTCAGTTAGAGAGGAGATAAAAAGCTACAAATAAAGATGCTTACAGTGATGAAATATGTAATCAGAAACCATTAAGAATTTATTTATATGGTAAATAATCAATAGCCTCAATGCAAATTGGTTTTAAAATCCTGAAAGCAAAAAGTAATTGTCTTATGGCAAAATTGCTGCTGTTTCCCTTCGGGGCGGGGGGGGGGGGGATATCCATAAAAAAAATTGGTAAAATCAGTCTGATGGGTTTTTTTCCACATGCTCTACCTGCACCTCACCACATCTCCAGAGGTCCCTTCCAATCTGCAATTCTGTGATGAAAGTGGAAACCCACTGGGTTGTGGTCCCTGCGCAGACCAGACCCCAGCCATCCCCTCCCCCTGCTATTTAACCTCATCTCACTTTCCGCCTCGCTTGCTAGTTTTCTGTTCTTTACCCAGGACGTGTTTCAACATGACAATATCAGTTATAAGGTGCAATTTTTCCCCAGAATAATTCTGTCGGTAACCTCGTGAAGATCTTCCCCTCCTGGAGCCACGGGCACGCCTGCCAGCACCCACCTACTGTGCTGAAACCGCCAGCTCTGTCCACCTGAAACCGTGTCACCATAACCCAAAGCAACAGCTTGGGATTTCAACTAAATATGCAGATATATTTCACTTGTATGTTGATTTCCATCGTTAAAACCATTTCTACTCGTGCCTGTGACCAGGCTCAGCAGTGATGCTCCATTCAGTTCACCGCCTTTGCTATCACTGCTTAATTAGCTGTTGCTTCCCCTCACGCTGCTCCCCCCTACCTGGATGAGGTGTAAATTATCTGCTAAAAAAATTGTTTATACTTATCTTTGTTTTGCTTGGCAATTTAAAATTGAGACTGTTGAGCATTTAATTTAATGAGGCCAAGTTTTGCATAGCATCAAATTATGTAAAATAATTACACTTTAAAAATTACTGCTATACAGAAGATTTTGGAGAAACCTGTTAGTGTTAAAATTATTCTGTTTATGTAGACAAAGTTTGAAGTTTATTAATGAAAGTTTGGAGTGAAACAGCTGTTCTGCTGATGAAAATAATTATGACTAAGTTTTCATGTTGGCTTCCTCTGGCAGACAGCTACTAAAAAGCTAGAGACGGATTAATTGTATAAAACTCACAAAATGCAGAAAGATGTACAACATATGACAGAAAAACGCGAAGTTATAAGCAGAATTCAAACCATCCATGATTTTAAAGTGGCATTCAGACTTAAAGAAATTTTAAAAAATTAGTTGTTGGGAGATGCAGGTGAAAAATTCTGAAGGATTCTTAAAGCAACCTACAGATTTCAGGTAAGAGACTATTTAATGATGTAAACTTGAATTAAGAGAAAATTTAAATGAACAAGTGAATTAGGAATGCATAAAAAAAAAGCTGTGTCCTTGATGAAAGGAAAAGAAAGATCACTTTTCAGCCTCATTTCCAAATTCACAGTAGGTCACAAGTGGAGAAGAAAAAAAAGAAACAAAGGGGAAAAAAAAAAACCCCAGAAACACAAAATACCCAACCTATAAAGTCCCAACTGTCCCAGTTTCTTTCCTATGCTCCGAAGCAAGCTCCAGACACGGTGCTCCCGTGCTGGCAGCAGGAGCAGGGTCCCCGGCACTACCACCCATTAGCAGGGCACCGGGAGCCCTCAGCCAGCGCTCGAAGGTCAAGCGCAGCAGCAGCGGACGCCTCGGGACAGGCTGATGCACGCTGAGCCTCAGCCTGGTCATACAGATGAAATGAGATTTGATACAGCAGTAATCAACTCGAAAGCTTTCCAGCGAGCATGGGGAAGAAATCAAAGAGGGGAACGTAACCTGAATACGTAACAACCAAGTCATATGTCAAAGGATTTTGGCTTTATGGGTAGGTACAAATTCATCTGATTATTTCATTCTTTTCAGGCTCTCACAGATCCAGCTTCTTTCGAAGTAAGAACACATAATAACTCAAGTGCTTTGCACACTGTAATAGAAACATTAGGAAACACTGTACCTTATTTTCCCCGGTCTATCAAGGGCTGCAAAGCTAATGCAAATAAATATTTGTTTTCTGAGAGGCAATTTTCGGGCCTCTTGGAAATGGAGGGCACAGCGCTCAGCCAGCCTGAGCTGCAAGCATGTCAGGATCAGGCAAGATATTTTCTTCATAGGCAACTGAGTGGCAATTTTTATATATACACACGTACATAGGCATATACATAGACACTGCTGGTTTTCTACCTAAGAATTATTTCTCTTCTAAAGTAAGATGAATTTTACTGTGGCGGTTTGACCTTGGCTGGACGCCGGGTGCCCACCCAGCCGCTCTGTCACTTCCAACCCCTCCTCTCAGCCGGACCAGGGGAAGAAAATAAGATGAAACTCGTGGGCTGAGACAAAAGCAGTTCACTGGAAAGCGAAGCCAGGCCGTGTGCGGAAGCACAAGCAAGCCCAGCTGCATTCTCTGCTTCCCCTGGGAAGGCGCTGGCTGCCCCTTGCCGGGACGCAGGGCTCCAGACGCGCAGCGCTCGCTCGGGAGGACGAGCCAAGGCCCCCCCTCCTCCTTTTCCCAGCTTTTATAGCTCAGCTGAGGTCAGATGGTCTGGAACGGCCCTTTGGCCAGCCTGGGTCAGCCGTCCCAGTCGCGTCCCCTCCCAAGATCTCGTGCCCCCCATCCCACCCCAGGGCAATGCTGGACAAACGGCCTCGGTGCCGCGAGCCCTGCCCAGCAGAGCCCCAGCCCGGGGTGAGCAGCACCTTTCCAGCTCCCAGGGCACAGCCCGGCACTGGAGGGAGGGCTGCTCTGGGAGATCAGCTCCAGCGCAGTCAGACAGCACAGTTACCAGGAAGGCCCATGACCCGGCCCAACTTCCTGCAGTGTAGAAGGCACACGGATTCAGTCAAACATAAATGAATGAAAATATCTGCTCTCTGCTGCAAAAATATCATAGAATCATAGAATGGTAGTGGTTGGAAGGGACCTAGAAAGATCATCAAGTCCAACCCCCCTGCCCCAGCAGGGTCACCCAGGGCAGCCCACACAGGAGCAGAGCCAGGGGGGCTGGAAAGGCTCCGGAGAAGGAGACCCCACAGCCTCTCTGGGCAGCCTGGGCCAGGCTCTGGCACCCTCAGAGTGAAAAAGTTTTTCCTTGTGTTTACCCTAAACCTCTTGTGCCCCAACTTACTCCCATTGCTTCCTGTCATAACACTGGATGACACTGAGAAGAGCCTGGCTCCATCCTCCTGACACTCACCCTTAACATATTTATAGACATTAAAGCGGTCCCCCCGCAGCCTCCTCTTCTCCAGGCTATAAAGACCCAGCTCCCTCAGCCTCTCCTCACAAGGGAGATGCTCCAGTCCCTTAATAATCTTGGTGGCCCTGTGCTGGGCTCTCTGCAGTAGCTCCCTGTCTCTCTTGAACTGGGGTGCCCAGAACTGGACACAGTGTTCCAGGCGGGGCCTCACCAGGGCAGAGTAGAGGGGAGAAGAACCTGCCTGGACCTGCTGACCACACTCTTCTGAGTGCCCCCCAGGATGCCACTGGCCTTCCTGGCCGCGAGGGCACATTGTTGGCTCACGGCCATCCTCTTGTCCCCCAGGTCTTTTCCCCAGAGCCGCTCTCCAGCAGATCAGCCACCAGCCTACCATGGGGCTGTTCTTCCCCAGATGCAGCACTTTACACTTGCTCTTGTTAAACTACATTAAATTTCTCCCTGCCCAGCTCTCCAGCCTGTCCAGGCCACTGGAGTGTCAGGTGTATGTAACACAGCCCCGGGCTGAACGGGAACCTGTGCTTAAGGAAAGCAAACAGTGGGACTCGGTAAAAGCTCCTGAGCACCCAACTCACGGAGCAGGGGGGCGGGAGAGTGAGAGTTATCCATGTATCTCCGTGCTGTCTTTTTCTGATGAAGTATTCAGATCTTTAGTCTGTTTACACAGGCTTTAAACACAGATGCTGACAAATAAAGCCTTTCCTTTTTCATAGTCATTTCATGGTGGTTCGGAAATTAAATAACACTGAGCAATCAAAACTGAAGTATTTCATACTATAAAACATGAGCACGCTGCCACTTTCGCTGTGAACTCACCCGCTTTATCATCCTTGGGGATGTCAGTGGCTAAAAGCTGAGCAAAATCCCAAGCAAATAATGTATCCCCAAACAACGATCCAGTCGCTGTTCTGGGATCAACAGGAACCCCCAATCCTGTTAATGGAACTAAACTGCTTACACAGTGAACGGACCTTGTAATCCAGGTGCCTCACTCTTCTGATATGGCCCAACTGCTTGCCCGGGAGAACTCAATTCCGCAGAGATAAGACCTGCCACACTTCTGAGCTATTTGCATGACACCCGTGACCTCACGCATGCCCAGCACACGGACCTGCTCCACCACCTCACACACACCCTTAGCCACAGCCGTTTAAAGCAAAGGACCTCCTGCTTTTAAAGCTGTCTACAAATAAAGAATCAAAGCAATTCTGGCAGTCTTACAAAGAGCTGGTACAGGAGTTAAGATCCTGTCAGCACACTTGGAACCAAGTCTAAAGGCAGTGAACTTGAAGACCACCACCATCATATGCATCCCTGAACTACCCTCTGCAGCATCACAGCAGGCTCAGCGCTCAACAGCTGCTTCTCTTCCAACATACTCCTGCTCTGGGAGATCACAGCCCGCTCCTGTAACCGCTCACTGAGATGCAGGTTGTTCTTGCAGAGGACTCTGCTGGACTTCCACCAAAGGGCTGTAGGAACATCTGTCCTGTGCGCTTGATTAACCACACAAGAAGAGCTGAGCTCTAGCAAGGCCATCCAGGTAAAAGCACACTTCCAAATACACTTATTTAGTTTCCTAAGGACAAAAAAATATCCCCTCCCTGTGATTTAAGAATCATAGCATGGTACCAGTTGGAAACGACCTCTGGAGAGCATCGAGTCCAACCCCCCTGCCCCAGCAGGGTCACCCAGGGCAGCCCACACAGGAACAGAGCCAGGGGGGCTGGAAAGGCTCCAGAGAAGGAGACCCCACAGCCTCTCTGGGCAGCCTGGGCCAGGCTCTGGCACTCTCACAGGAAAGGTGTTTCTCCTCATGTCGAGGCAGAACCTTCTCTGCTCACGTTTATACCCACTGTTCCTTGTCCTATTGCTGTAGAAGACGACCCACACAATTCTTAAATTCTACACATAGCACAACACTGTGATGTGTTCAGCTCCTTGGGGGTGCCGGGGGGAGGACATAACATGGAAAAATAGTAATTTATGCACATTCAGTTTCAGTATGAGCTGGCTTTACATAAAAATAGCATCATCTTTATCCCTAACTCTTGCATTTGTTAAGTCACCCAGCTGCTGGAGCAATTAATGGAAATTAAGTCTTCCCAATAGCTACAGCTCGTATTTAGGTTAGCTGGAACACTCAAATATGTTACACAACCAAACTGAATCCTTTCTTCCTAATTGACATCAGGCATTACCAGGCCAGTAATTCTATTTATTTATCTCCAGTAAAGGACAGAGGGATACTGACTGGTTGCAGAGTTCAGTCTCCAGACTACTTATTACTCCCGGTAGTACAAGAACTAATCAATCCCCAAATCCTTTTCCAGGATTTCATTTCTGTCTTTAAATAGTAAAAAAAGTACTTAGGGCGGGAAAGAAAGAAAAAAAAAAATTTACTTGAACAGATCTCCATTTACCCTCTTCCTGAGTCACACAGAGGAGAATTTAGAAATGCATCCTGTTTTGTTTGGGGTCTTTTTTTTTAACCTAGAAGTTTTTTGTCTTTTAAATGAAGTACTTTGGGACTGTGTGTTCTCAGTCTCAGAAACTGAGGCTCACAGAACAACCTACGCTGGGACCTCACATCCAGCAGGTCCCACACCTCCTACTCAAAGCAACACCAATTTACATCAGGTCACTTTGGGCTTTACTTTTCCTAATTTTGATCCTTCTGTAACATATTTGTGAGACACTGCACAAAGCAAGCACAGGTACCTGCATGACTCACCTTCTGCTTTTCATCCAGAGCTGAAAGGAAAGCTTCAAACTACATCTGAAGCTGCAACAAAATGAACTAAAAAGGCACTAAAGCGGACGGAGGCACGGAGGTGCTCAGGCACCTGCAGCTCCCCCTCGGCTTTCTACAGATGGAGTCAGTAACCAAACGTGCCCAAGGTAAATCCATACAGCAGGAGGAAACAAAGGCTTTCACAAATGCGTGGAAGCAAGAGCAAGCAGCCAGCCTGCAATGTGCCCCAGTCACCACGTGCATTAGCCTCAGGCAACCGAGCTGCATTCCACCAAAATGGACTCATCTGTATTCCAAGAAAACTACTTATTTCAAAGGAAACACTTTGGTTCCCATGATGTAACTGCATGTCACCCCCAATGACTAATAGCAGCCGCACAGACAAGTGGGCTTGTTAACTGTAAATGGAGCACACACCAACAGCCAGCCACGAGTTTCACGGGTGATAATACATTTTCCAACCCATCAGTGAGGATAATCTGGGTGTCAACCCCACTTCAACATGTTACACCTATGGAAAAAAACAACAGAACCAGTTCTGCTTTAAAAGCATTTCAAAGCTTAAGCTACATTTTGATTACCTTCCAAAATGACAAAAATCTTCTCAGGACTTTGAAGGGCTAATCAGCAGAGAACCATCTTTAAGCTGGTTTGTCCAGGTACACAGAATTCCACACAAAACATAATAAACCATGTTCTTTAGTAAGCAGGTGCCCAACTAGTCCTTTTGTTTGGTTTAAACATCTCTTGAACAGGAGAACCTCCTGCAGACACCCCTTTCTGCAGCAGCTGACACTGCAAGGCATTGTGACCTGGGCTGTCAGCACCGAGCCCCTCAAGCTTGCTCAGGTTATGGAAGCAACTAGAGTAAATCATTGTCAGTAAAAGAGCCTAATTACAATTAATTTTTTCTAATGTCCATATTCCAATTAGTAACTCATTTTCATGTGGCAAAACCCAAAAACGTTATTCTTAAAAATCGTTACAGGTCTAAAGAAAGCCCGACGTAAACACGATGCCCACCATGACGTTTTAAATTAACTCCAGGGTGAATAAACAAATAACCTGTAAGATCCACAAGAATTCCCCAAAATAGTTTCATCTTCAGCAAGGAATCACTTTTTCCCCCTCCCTGTAACTGCACAAAGTGCCAAAGACAACTGTGGAGTTACCAACAGCACTGCCCGAGAGAAACCAGATGATCCCAGGCCACAGAAATCAATGCCTTGAGTTGCTAACAGATGCTTAAGCTGAATCTGACAGATAAAAAAAAAAATATATATATATATATATATCTGTATACACACCACTATATTTGTCTGCAGAGCCATTACAAAATGCTGCAGATACTGGGGTTTATTTCAAATAACTAAGCGCTGCACAGCGTACACTGAACTCATGTGCTGGAACTTCTATGTAAAAGTTATGTTGGCTTCCTCCGAAATCAGTTTGGCTCTTCAGCTCATTCATGTTTGTACAGTGCCATGTAAAAATACAACATTCTAGTTAAACCAGCAGTATGTTTTATTACTTCAATTAGTTCGTGGCCCTGCTTTGCAGTGGTTGTGCCTTTGCACACACTCCCTCCCAACCAGCCCAGGAAAATGCCATTTAAACCACCCAGAGCACACGCAAGAGAAATCCCAATAAACAGTAGCAAAACTATGTGCTCAGACAGCTTTTCTGCAATAAATTACTTTGAGGGAATTTCTTTTGAAGAAGAATAATTGACCATCATACATCATAACTGTAGTACGCACAGACATCAGCACTGAGAGAAACGCTCCGAGGCAGGGAAGACCCAGACTTGCCTGCTGCAATGTGTACATGAATCTTAAGAACTTGAGCATTAGAATGCCAGGGTATCGATCAGGGCTTTGCTTCTTTTCATGATTTTTATTGTTTAGGATGGCTGCTGTTCTGCAGGGAAAAAGAGATGGTTGTGAGACTTGAAGCTTTTGGGGAAAAAAATTTCAACTGACGCAAGAAGTCTTACTCTGGAGGGGGGATAAAATATGTATAAATTCTACTGATTTCCTTCATTCTGATTTTATCATTATCGGCTCATCATATTTTTTTGTCTGTTTCTCTGCAAAACAAACTGTTCTTCTGGCCCCAGTATAACTGCCTGTACCCTGCCATCATTCACTCACCTCTCCTCTGCTCCCAAACACCACTTCATATTCTCCTCCAGCCGCAGACTTTCTTCCAGCTGGATTCTGTTCCACACACCCACCTAATGAATAAGGTGTAAATGTTTCTAATCACCTCTTTTCTTCCCTCCTCTTCTAATATTAAAAATAAAACCTGCACACTCATGCTTGTGGATCTTCTGTCCAAACACGGACCTGTAAGATTAGGAGCTCTCGGGGATGCCAAAAAAAAAAACCTGTTTGAGGCCCCCGTTAGTTTTTCCTGCTCAACCACAAAAACAAACCTTTCAAGAGAACACAGCAACAGGCACAACCTTGCAACAACAAGGCCCAGCACAACAAAACTGCAGGGTTTTGCTGGGTATTCTTTTCTGACGGGCGTGTGGTTTAATCACGCAGCTCTGCTGCAAACTTGTGCCGAGTCCTTGCTTGTCTTCCACAGCAACCCCCCAGAGATCAGCACGGTGTATCTCAGCCAAGGAAGGAAAACTGAGACAGATTCTTTGGGCATTTCTCATCTCGACTTCCCCGAGTTCGCTTTGAGCTCTTGGCAAGGAGCAGCACCTCACAGCACAGGGCACGGCTCGGTTCCTTACACGCAGTAACGCGATGCTCAGGAAGGAAGCTGCTCCAGTTCCTCAGGTGCGTGGTCTTCTGACCCATGACATTCCGAATACCATCCTCATGGTACACATGGGTGTCTGAGACCCTGGACTGCCACAGAACACGATCTTCAACATGATCTACAGGCACCATGTGGGTTAGGATACAACATGAGCTGTACACCACAGACACAAGTGGGTGGGATAAGGCCTCCTCTTGTGTGCCTGGTTATCTCCACCAAGTCAGCAATAAATACACCATCTCCCCATGTGGGATAAAGCAGTTTAAGACTGATTGCCTGAAAACATGAACTTTTACTACGTAAGATTAAACCAAAGACATGTTTGTTACTGTAACAGAAGCCTGTCTGTCCTCTTGCTTACAGCAGGCACTAGGGGAACACAGAGGGACATTCCTTCATTTCAGCAACTTCTTTCAAGAAAGTCTTTGTTTACCTTGGATTTTCGGTTTTGGGGAGCTTTTTTTGTAAGACTGCAGAACAGATATCAAGATTCACTATAAACATGAAGTTTCACCAAAGATTCAGTCATCCTACCAGAGAAGCAAAATAATTATTTCGAGTACCATAAACCTTCTTGAGAGAGAACACCCCTAGAGACAGCTGTACCCCTGGGGCAAGAGTCTGTACTGCAGTGCCAACGGGCTGTCATCCTGGTTGGCCACGAAGCCCAAGCAGCTGAAATACATAAACTGACCATATGGGGAGAGAAAATGAAAGACAGTGATGGAAATCCCTCAGCTAAAGCTTTAGCAGATCAGAAAACTGCAATCAGAGCTCACACACACACCCCCCCATAAACCCCAGAACAGATTATCTGGATAAGATCCCCAGAAAGCAAGATCCCAAAGCAAAGCTCCTAGCTAACACTGGCCAGGTGGATGATCGGATGGACCCTTTCGGGCAAACTAAAATCTGGAGCTGTTCGTGGCACAGAGTTAAGCCACAGCTCTCTAAGTGAGGGAAGGGAGAACAGTCACAGCACTAGGGCCATGCTAAAGCTTTGATTCTGAGCTGGGTGATTAATTCACCACTAGGAAACACAAGACACAAAAAAACCAAAACACGTCTTCTGCTCATAAACATCCACCGGTCCCGATCGGTGACAATACCCTGTCCCTTGAGAGCTCTTATAACAAAGGGGTTTGGATTTCTCTTACTGACTGGCATTGGATGATCCAAACCAAATCAGGGCAGCTTCTGTCAGAGATCTCCAAGGGGAGCCCCAACTGGGTTTCCCTGATGGTACCTCCATGCTCTCTGCCCGTGACCCCTCACACCACATCAGAGGGCAGATGAGGAGGTTTAATCTCCTGCTGAGTGACTGGCAGAGTGACAAGGGTAACATGCCAAACTACTCTTAATCCCAGCTGATCCCATTACAATCCTTCACTAGCTACTGAGCAAATTAAATTTCATTTTTATCAAAACATTCCCACCTCCCACCCTGGTGTGTTCTAATGGCCATCCACAAAACTCTCCAAACAGCTTCGGTACAAAGCCAATGGAAACGTGCCAAAGAAGCTTTTTTAAGACCATATTTCAATTGCTATAAAAGAAGCAACCAGTCTAATGAACGCATCCTTTGATGCCATTTACATCAAGTCGGAATAAGCACAGAAATGCAAAATAATGCACATTTCCATAATAAAACCAGCTCATCCCTTGTCTGCCTGCATTACAGCAGCGTGGGCAACCTGTCCTGCCAGCCACAGTTCTTGTAGCAGAAGTTGGAGCTCATGGTAAAGATGCAGACAAGTCACCAGAGGTCAAGGCTACATGGGCACCACACCAAGACATGGAGAAACTTTTCCAAACTGGAAAAAGAGTCGAGGTGACTGGAAACACCAAACGTGCATTATGAAGAAATAATCAGGTAAAGGTTAGTGCATAATTTGGACACTTAAAAATGTTCAAGTCTTACTCCCACAGACCATGAGACACCCAGTGACATTTCGGTGTCTTAGAGGGACAGCGTGTGCTACACGTCTTCATTTCAGAGACTCATTCCGCGTGTTTCCAACTTTACACCAAACATCAGAGAGCCTTCCAGACAAGATGCTGAACTTGAAGGTTTTTTTCTGTTATGAAAGTATTACCACTTCTAAGAAAGCAGGCGTACCCATCTTCTCCCTCTGTCAAGTACATCTGAAGTCTTGAAATCAGTAATTTCTAAAATGAATATGCATTCTGACAGAATCTAAAGAAAAAAAATAGTTTAGACATCTAACACCCAACATCAGTGTCTCGATCTTTACAGTAAATTTACTGGGGTATATCCAGCAATGACTTTTCAATGACATGTGCTTGATTTAGCCTTACAATGGCACAATTATAACATACAAATTGAGTTTCTTTCCCTACATCACACTCAATCAGCATCTCCCCAAGAAAATAATCCTATATAATTAATCCTATATAATCCTTATTACTTAAAAATTACTTAACATATTGTATATTCACGTAGCATTACACTGACATGTACATAGATTATGTTTTCAAATTAAATGTCAGCATCCTTCTGAGCAGCCCAGCTGCTGGAATCTTTCACTGTACATTACAAGTCTTTCAAAAATACCTACTTTTATTTTATTACTTACAATTAAAAAATATTGCCCCTATAAAATGCAGTTATTGGACCATCAGAAAGCAGCAAATCAAGTCCTCAAGGTGCTGGTAAAGGCATAAGCCCTTTTCTAATACAGACACAATCCCTTTTCCGATAGTCTGCACAGAACTATTTCAGGGTAAATACTGGGAACTGTACCTCACTTCCCTAAATATCATCTCGCTCTCACGATTCAGTGAGAATCACACCTAAGGAATCAGTTCACCTAAAAATCACAGCACACCCTCTTACTAACAGGCTCTGCTTCTCCTGTAAACAGGCAGAGACCTCAAGACAATTCTGAAAAAAATTAAAGCTTGCAATATTAAGAACATACCATACTAAAACATTTTAAATTTAAAATCTTTACATAGACTGTACTTTTTAGATCAAAAGGAAAAGTATCAAAGGCACCATGAGAACCTCCACCATCTACATTAGGAGATGTTACTGCAAAAGCCTTGATTGCTCTTGTTGACTTCACAGTCCCATAAATTTCGTACCTATAGTTTTGCAAAACAAACTTCAGGAAAAACATTCTACCACAGTTCAGGTTTTAAACACCTCAACTTTGAAACATTTCAGCCTTTAAGCTACAGCATCCACCTCTCAGGATTGCACAGAAGGGATACCTGCGATTCTTTATTTCTCCTTTAGGAAACTACATACCTTTCCTTACACCAGGATAAAAAGACGTTTGCCAGCAGACTGTGGACAAAAGGAGCAGCGAATAACACGGTATTTATATGCTCAAATAATACAGTATTTGAAAAAACAAACACACAGAAACCTACCAAAAAAACCCCCACACTTCAGCAGAGCAGTTAATAAATATCTATCAAACAAGGTTGGTTTTTTAAAATCTTTTATTTTTAACAAATTCAGCTGAGCTGGACCCGCACCAGGGCCTAAAATTAAAGGTACTGTGAAGAGATAAAACCCAAATCATCCAACTGAATCTTACCTTACCTCTTACCCTACTGAATCACCACCTCTGCTGGTTTCACACTTTCTGAATAGGTAACTATCAAAAAGAGGGCTAAAACACTGTGGTTTCACAGAGAATAAAGCAGTTGCAGTGTGCAGCTAGTGGGTTTTATCCTTGCAATTAATGGGAAGAGGGCACTCGTTTGACCGAGTCATTACAGCGTATTTTGCTGGCCCACCCAACCATGACGGGTAGCGATGTAAAGGCTGCGGGGGCTGCTCTCCCCCTCCAAGGGTGTCCACAACAGGCAGCAGACCAGAGCACAACTTGTGACGTGTTCTGACGGCCACATCCTGCTGCCCAACGGCCGTTACTGAGCGTTCTCGGAGGAAGTGTCACCGAAGCCCAAAACGACCAGCTTCTGAACCCAAACCTAAACACTTTTGAGAGTAATGGTGAGAATTGTTTCCCCAGAGCTCCTGTCTTTGCTGCAAGACTTTTCATCCCGCTTAAACCTCAAGGAGCTGTGATCATTTCACACTTTTAGAGATTAACTTGAAACTTTTTTCTAGTGTTGGTTTTGTTTGTTTGGTTTTGCTTGTTTGTTTTCTGGAAGATTTCAAGCCAGTTGTGTTTGTTTGCCCATACAACCCAAGAAAACAGCTGGTATAACCCGGTCCTGCAGCGCACACCAGGGGTGTGCAGTGATACCATGAAGGACTAAGATGAACATTTTCAGGATACTAAGAAGAAACTGGGAGATATAACAGTCTGAAGCTGTCTAACTGAAGCTATTATACTAATACAGTATATATAATATATGTGTTATGTACATTAAAATATATTTATATTATATTATTATAACTATTAAACGCCATTTTAGTCCTTAAATAAAACAAAATTAGTCCATTCATCGCCCTGCTGTGACCATACTTTCACAGTGCTGCATGAGAACAGTTAAAACTCACTACTGCTGCACTCTGTAATGGAGATAATTCAGCTTCTTTGGTTTCATCTTCAAATCTCAGCTACATAACTGCCATGTAAAGGCTAGAAATAAAAGGAAGCAGATTTCTAAAATAAAAAAAACCTTCAGAGGTATTCTTGCTACTAAACTATTTTTAGCACCTATGGATCTGCTGCACCATTCTAATTTTAAGCCAGTCACTGGTAAATGGCACCTGAAAAATATGATGATTTAGGTGTAGAGAGGAAGCAAAGATGTCTTTCTTTTTATTCAGAATATTTAACTGAACCAGGAAACATGCACTATAGAGCATCAGTCCATTCAAACACAAGGCCTTCTTCCTTGAACTGTAGTTCACCCTGCAGTACGTAAGGGAGCAGGTATGCACAATAAATGAACCAAACAGAACAAACCTGAAGGAGTAACTAGATTACCATACTCCAGTGATGTTACCAAAAAAATTTAAACATGTAATCATCAGTTTATAAGTGAAACACGCTCCTTAAGTACACTATTAAAACAGTCTGGTCAAGCATTATCCAGGCTTAAGAAGACAGTATTTTCACCACAAAAACCTCTGTTTATTCAAGTTCATAAACGCACACAAACCCTCCCGGCACAGATCCCTCAGCCCTCTCCCCTCTTCAGAGGCCAGGCTCAACAGCCTACAGGGAAGAGCACTTTCCAAATAAATACCTACTTCCCCTCTCTTTTGGTTCTGCAGGTCCTGCATTTTCAGATGTTTTAAGATGAAAAGCCACCTTATCAGAAACCTAAACAGTTTACAAGTCTCTTTGAAACCTGTGCATTCTCAAATTAACCAGCTCTCGCCAATGATACAAATTCAGAACAGACCTGCCAAGGCTGTAAAGCAGAATTTCACTTTTACTTGTTGTTAGTAAGTTTCACAGCAACATTATTACTGCCACTGCCGAATAATCTCAATAGTACAAAGTTAGGAATATATACCCTACCGTAAAAAAATCAGCTTTAACTGAGCCTTCACATCGGTGTGTCCTTGGGAACCTCATGACCCCCCTTCCCATCCCTACTGCTTTCCTCAGTCTGCAGTGACATATTTAAGTATTTTATCTGAAAAAGAAAGGGCTAATTTAAGGTCTTGTTACTCACAAGGCAGACGAAACAGTGTCCAGTGCTTCTCAAGAAAATAGGAAGCATTTATTCCCATCATTTTCCATGTCTCAGCTGAGACTCCCCTTTTAACACTCCCTGGCGTCATTAGACACACAAAACCAAATTCAGAAACAAAAAAGGTGGAGAAGAGGAGGAGGATTAAAGGCTGAAAGGACAGGCAGAGTGTGGTTCTTTCTAAAATGGGGGAAAAAACCCACAACAAACCCACAAAGAAAACTGGAGATTTGATTGCAACAACTAATCATTGAAAAGAAATCTCTTTTCTACACACAAATCACCACTGCCACAAGACATTCTGTAAACACTCAAACCCAGGAGGCACCTTTACACCTGCTTTTACACTCAGGAAAAGGCTGTATTACGTTAAAACACATTTAACCATCTCTGCTCCACCACCTACAACTGCATCCTGGAGCAAACAGAGAAAGAGAAGACCCTCTAAGCAACACCAGCCTCTCCAGCCTTCCTCACCCCGCAATGCAAACCCACCTCTGAGTGACGCCGGTGGCTTTTCCTCTCCCAACTCCGACCCACGTTGCCTGTTTTCAGGGCAGCGGGGCAGGAGATGCCGGTGCTGCTGCCGACCCCGCAGCAGGGGCAGGATCCGGTCCCTCCGCAGCAGCCCAGGGCTCTGCTCTCTCCTTCCCTTTACACCTCGCTGGAGTAGGAGAGGAGGCAGCTGCCCGTGCCACCCTTCTACCCCCGCGAGCCCAGCGACATGCAATTTCTTCCATTAACGACATCAAAAAGGACTTTTCTCAAAGCAAAAAACACAAGCTTGTAAACCTTGCCAGCCAGCAATCACTTCACACAGATGAGTATGTTTTGCTTTTTGTGCTCTGCCTCAGCCGCTGAATTATTTCAAACATAAACTGTCATGTTTTAGAAGGGAAGAGAGATGCAGCGAACGCAGTCAGTCTGAAAACCTAAGTAAAACTTTCTGCAGTGAACAGGGCATTTGGTATTTTCACATTGTTAGATTTCCTACGGAGTGAGCCATCTGCTTTGGGGTAAAACCATCACTGTCTGCAATATGGAAACATTCTAATTAATGAAGTAAAAATAGAAATTTGGCTTAAAAAGCTTTGGCAATTCAAAACCGTGCTGAAGTCCATCCATTTATCGTTCACGTGCCTCTCTCTCCAAGGAAGGTCACTCGAGCAGAGTACGAATCGGGGCTTTGTTTTGGTTTGGGGGGGCTGCAGCACTGGCCCAGCAAAGCATCAGCCCGTGAGTGGCTGAGCTGTTAAAATGCCTCAGCACCTTTCAAGAAGTTGGTTTTCTTTTCTCCCCTCCTCCCGCTACGGTTCTGTGGCTCTACCTCCATCTCTCACAGGCACAGAACAGACACTTGCTGGAGGTGTGTATGATAGTACAGGCACTTCAAAGCTTTCTCAGAGTGTGCAGTTTCACTGCCTGCTTATTAGACATCCTAAATTAACACCTCTTACTGCTCATTGTTTATGAAAACCCACAAAAAATCCCTCCCCATGGGGCCAGGGGCCACAAGGCTACTAAGAGCAACTGCAGAATTAAAAAAAAGAAAAAGAGCTCTTTCCCTGTGCAAGTATGTTTGTGTTTATTTTTATTACTGTGGTGCATGGAAGCCTGAATTGAAATCAGGGTCCTACTGTGTTGGCAGCTTGTACAAAAACACAGTAAGAAAAAAACACTCTTGTCATAACAAGTTTATTAACTTAAGTCCTACTCCGACCAGCTACACTGTCAGCATTACTTCCCATGAACTTCAGACCCAAGGACAAGTGGTTTTGGTTCTTTTTCCTGGCATGTACAGGCACACACACTTCCTAAGAAATCAAATAAACCAACACTTGCGTTATTTTGGAGCAGAAGGAATCCTAAAAATGTTGAGGCATCAACAACACAGAACTCACCTGGAGCATCTCAAACCTTTCCTTTGTCGCTGGCCAGAAGCATGCACATCTAATCCGGGATACGATGCAGCTCAGGCTTTTCATACAAAAAAGTGGCATCCTCGTTTCTCTTTATTGAGAGCAAGCCACTGCTTTGTCTAGACAGCCCTGTACTGAATAAAGCCTACGGTAATCTAAAACTAAGCCCTTTGCTTTATTTTTTTTTTTTTAAATGTGAGAAGATCACAGAACCACAGCATGGTAGGGGTTGGAAGGGACCTCCAAAGATCATCGAGTCCAACCCCCTGCCAGTGCAGGACAGAACCAGAGCAGATCACGCAGAAATGCATCCAGACAGGTCTGGAAAGCCTCCAGAGAAGGAGACTCCACAGCCTCTCTGGGGAGTCTGTTCCATGCTCTACAACTCTCACAGTAAAGAAGTTCTTCCTCATGGTGAGACTGAGCTTCTTGTGCTCGAGCTCGAATCCACTGCCCCTCGTCCTGCCACAATGCACGAGTGAAAAGAGGTTGTCCTGCCTTCTTGACACCCAGCCCTCATGTATTTATAGACATTCATTAG
Organism: Todiramphus chloris collaris; assembly: GCA_025345505.1. Taxonomy (NCBI): domain Eukaryota; kingdom Metazoa; phylum Chordata; class Aves; order Coraciiformes; family Alcedinidae; genus Todiramphus; species Todiramphus chloris. The sequence continues at coordinate 288,549 of JANVCC010000065.1, read as the reverse complement.
ATCCCCTCTCAGTCTCCTCCTCTCTGGACTAAAAAGCCCCAGGTCTCTCTGATGGACTGTTTGACAAGATGAATACCTGGAATAAATCTGTGTTGCTAGTAATATTTGGAAATCCTACAGCATATTTTATTCATGAATTTTAAAACCACCCTTACCTATGGAGTTAAAATACAGACAGTGACATCCAGGCAGATGCAGGAACAGGGGCATACAGGAGATGCCCAGGTCTCATTAAGGAAAAATAATTGCCATTGACAAGCCCACAGGTTTCTGCACATAAGGACATCAGTGCCATCAGCACGTGCTTCCTGCTCAGAGGTCCTCTCCAAACGAAGCACCTGCTAAGGACTTGCAATGTATGAGAGGGCAGGATGGTGCAGGGCGTTCATTTGATGCCCATCTGCTAATCACCTTTTGCTCATTAGAAGCGTGGTCTCTTATGTCAACATATACTTGACACATGTTCTTCAGACAAGCACTCTCTTGTAAAATCCTTTGTCCACTAACGTCGGAATCTCCACAAGACAAAGGCAATTTTCTTCTCCCCTCAGAGCAACACTGACTGTCCTGCTCAGATGTCTCCTCTCCCACCACTCAAGTCCTCACCAGTCACTTATTAGCACCCAACAGAGAGAGGATCTTTGTGTTTCTGAAGCACCGATGGCCTCAATCTCTGCATTTGTGAGGTAGCAGCCTTTTGGTTTCAGTCTAACAGAAAATCTCAGATAACACTGAAGAGAATGGAACAGAAAGTTACCCTGACCTTCCTCAGACTGAAAAATAATTTGTAGAGTTCTGTTCCCCTTTATACCAATTCAATGTAATAATTAGTCCCAGGTAAGAGGTAATGGGAGAGCAGACACTCACTTGGCCAGCACGTTATCACAGAGCTGTTACAGAGCTCTTCGCTGACGGCGGGTATCAGCCCTCCTAGCAATTGTGCTTGCCCCCAATTAAACCCAGTTGTAGCTGGGTGTTGTACTGCAGTTTAGTGATAGACAATTAAGTTTTGATCATCCCTCGACTCAATTATCTGCTTTGCAGGTTAATCACTGAGCTGTCCCACCACACACCGCAGCTCAATGCTGTAAATATTATGACCGGGTTTCATTGGAACTGCTGTTTAAAACTGCACTGAGTTCACAAAAATGACACTGAAAACTTCCCAGCAGGTTTCTCGACATGGAAAAACAGCGTAAATTCTTAGTGGCTAATCTGAAGTACCTTTTATTACCCACATATTTCCTTATAGCTCACTGTAAACAACAGAAGAGTGAGGATCCGGCATTTAAATCGGCAGCAGGACTCTTGTGTGTCCTTTTTACACCCAGAAAGATCCTTTCCCTACTCACCATGCTAAGAGGAGACTCAGGGGCTTCCCAGTGAGCACCTGAGCAAACTCCTGCCTTGGCACGCGGCACTGTCACCACAGGAGCACGACAGCCCACGCCGGCTGCTCAGACCTACGCATCCCATTCGGAGAGGAAGCTTAAGCTTAACCTCCCTTTAAAAGTTTTTGAGAGAAGTTTGCATACGGAATTTTTAACTTGAAACACTTCCAAAATTCAACAGCAAACTAGGTAACTGAGTTAAGAGTTTTACATATAGGGCAGAGTAACAGAGATTTAATTACTACTTTGAAATAATCACAGCAGTCTGGCTCCTCACATACTCGGTTATTAAGCAGTTCACACAGTGGCAGCTCAGGAGCCTTTTCAAATCTCACTTTGATAGTTACCTACCTTCCCTTCCCATCAGTTTTGCTGAGCAGAACACCCCAAACTATGGGCTGTCAGCTGCAGAGCTGTGGGTCACTGCATGAAGAAAGCAGCAGCAGCATCTCCGTCAGTCTGCACTTTATTTACACGCCATTAAATTCCCGTGGAAGTCGCCTTCTGCGTTTCATCAGCGTTCACAGTACCACAGAGGCACACAAACAACTGCTGACATTCTAACACCAGTATTACATGACATGAACTAAAAGGGGTCTTTGAGCATGGACCAAGCTGGCAGCAAACCACTCCTGGGAAAGGTTTCCTGGCTTCACGCCCGTCTTACAGCTCACACCAGCATCTGCAAACCCCACCATTTTCTGGTGAAATGAGGAGATGGGATTCTGAACTTATTTTCAGAGAGGATGTTTGGTGAATTGCTAACATCTGTGTCATGGAAATGGATCATTTTTACAGGTTTACCTCTTTGTTGCCATTACGTTACATATATATTTTTATGTTACTGCCCAACCAAAGCCAAGTGCCACCGCACAAAGCACTCGCTGATTAGAAGAGCGCTCCCAGCCTGAAAAACTGCTCACCTGACTGAGCATTTACACTACAAACAGAACACGTGGTGAGCACAAACAACTGTGTAACAGAACAAAATATTACTGACTTCCCATGGGGGAAAACGCATTGGAAATTCCGAATTAGTCTGAAATTCAACTCAGAGCACTGATAATTCAGTAAAACTCCGTTGAAAATGTTAAGACGTTGGAGAACTCTGCAATGGTACTTTTAACTCTATGCTGGTTGTAATTTCACAAACATGCTAAATACCATATAAACAAGGAATCCACACTAGTTAGATCACAAGGAGAAGAAAAAAGGCAGCAAGGTAAACAGGAACTTTTATGTCAAGAATGTACTAGTTGCTTGATAATTAGGAATTCTTTTTGTTCACACCTACTGAGAAATTCATATGCCCATCAGTAGAAGAACAAGTTAATGTAGGTCCACAGTCATCTTAATTACAATTTTTACATAGAACTGCTTGCAAACCAGCTGCCTGTGAAGTTAAAAAAAAAAATAATAAAAAAATCAGATTTCTTCAGCTACCTCAAGTTCAGAGAGCAGAGGGAGTAATACTCCTGATATACTCACACTCAGCTCTAGGATTCAGCCAACAGACTTCAGAAGATACCCCCAACTTGCCCACAAATGGAGGGGGGTATAAAGCATCAGCACAAAGAAACTGTGCTCTGTGAAGAGGTTCTTTAATCCTCAACCAAGTCCACAGACAAGATCCACGGACACAGAATCACAGAATAGTTTCACCTGGAAGAGACCTTCAAGATCATCAAGTCCAACCTTATTCCTCGCTCTGTCAAAACCAGTAACCCATGTCCCTACCCGCTCATCTTTGGCCGTGTACAGTATTTACTCAAGGAAGCTGATCCGCACTCCCTGAAAGGGGCTTTCACAATGAAGGAAGTAAAAGGCAGGAGCTCTTTCACAATGTTCTCTTCTTGCTCTCCTGGCCAAGACCAATGGCCAAACCATCCTCCTCTCCACTGTCAGCGCTGCTTTATCCGCAGCACATGGCAGGGGCACCGGTGCCAGCGGCAGCACAAGCCAGAAGGCCACCCCGCACATAGCCCAGGCCAGCCTACCCGTCTCCTTTCTCCCTGGCCTCTCCCCACCAAAGCCCAAACACCCTCTTCCTTTCACAGGGGATTAATCGGGCTCCCTGGTCTGGAGCTGCTCCGTTATTCATCCTCTCTGCTGGAGAAGCTGGAGGCCGGCCAGCCGCCTGCGTTTCTTTCTTGCACAGTGTCCTAAAGAGACGCATTTGGAAAAAGCACCCTGTGATAAATCACTGCTGCTGCCAAGTATAGTTACAAAATACTCACAGACTTTCTGTCTTGAAAAGAAAGAAAAAAACCCCAAAGTCGATATTAACCTCTCATGCACCGTGATGCCCGAAAACCCGTATGCAAAACACCTGCTGACAAAACGACCAAGAAACAACTATATCACAACACAAATGCATTACATTTGCATAAATCAGAAAAAAAAAAATGTTGCTTTAATTTTCTAGAATACACGTTTCCTTTTTGCCATCTTATTGAGTTTAAAAGGATCTAGACAGAAGACCAGATTTCATATTAATCTAAACCAGTCACTTAAAAACTCAGGTAATTGCACAACAGGGTTTTGCAAGTGCCCGAGAAGCCCACATACTGCTCCTTACGTGATACTTAAGTAGTCCTGTAAAGTCTGACAAAAGAGAAGTCAGAAATACTTCTTTCAACGGCCCAGGTCCAAAAAATTGATTTATCCCAATTAAAAACTGGACCAATTTGTTTAGTAAAAGGAGAACTATTCTTTCAGTTAAAGCTTGTCACACCATGACTAAAGCAGACATCCCTGTTTTGTTAAAATCTGGGCTCATAAAATACAGAATCCAAAGGCTCACGGGCAGCACACGATACTGTGTACTGCCACTAGAGCTGCTACGATGTGCAGGGTGGGAAATGCTTCTCTTGGGAAAACGGGAACAAAATTAAGCAAACTGAGTTGAATCAATAAGCAAATGATTATGACAGTGTCATTCCATACTCAGGAAGCAGCCTCTGGTATGATTTTTGTCTCGCTGTGCCCTGATTTTGCTGCAGAGCTCCGAGGCCCAGCTCCAGCAGTGACCCAGCCTCAGCCTCCCCAAGTGCAGCGCGGAACGGGTAGCCACAAACCAACAGGACACACTCCCTCCCGCGCTGCTTCGGAAAATAAACAAAGAACTTTTATTTTCCTGACTTCACACTTACCTCAACGCGGCCACCTCCCCTCTGGAGCGTGTCAAGAAAAGAGTTGAACTTTGTTAGTTGTACAAAGCACAACCAGCAGAGACAAACGTCTCCATTAAACAGCAAGGATGTGTCTCAGGCGTACGCGGTAAGAAGTTCTTGCTTTGTTTAATTGGTAATAAAGAGAAGATAAAGAATAGACTAGATGAAGACTATTCAGCTAATAAAGGGTCAGTGGGCTTGTATCTCGCAGGTCACCTTCCAGGGAAACACTCCCCAGCTAAGGATTGTTCGGCAGGCATTTCCATCGGCAAACGCTACTGAGCGGCAGCTGCCACGTTCAGACACCGAGAAGTCAATTATTTCTTGTATTTCAGAACTATGATCTCCTGAAGTCTTCCCAGACATCCATATGTATTAATAACACCGCACTGTTGTAAACTTGCCAACAAATTCTGTTTGTGTAACATACCAATTAAAAATACAGATGTGTTTTTGAACTTCAATTTCTGAACAACTCAATACTGCAGAAACACCCCCAAGAAGGCCTTCCGTAGATTTCTCACTGCTTTTAGTGAAACAGTGTTGGCATCTCAGTGATCAGAATGAGATTATTTGACTGTGAACAGCTTCAAGGAACACTTTAAAAAAAAAAGTCTAAGTGGATGACTCAATCATTTAAATCAGACAAGAACAACATGACGACTAAATCATTTAAATGCACTATTAATTCTTGTGGTATCAGATAAAGAAAGTGTTTTAATGTGAGTTAAAAGCAGACTAATTTGTATTCAGTATAAAAGTAAATTCACACATTAATACTTCACTAGAAATTGTAACGAGAAAATTCAAACAAATTAAATGCCTCTCTCTCAATCAGTGTATTGCAATCACGAGGTAATGGGTGATCTTCCTCTCTTACTCTAAGAATGGACCCAAGGTCCATTTCATCAGATTATTTTTGTCTATCAGCAATTAGTAATTAGCATTAGTCTCCATGGAGACTGATGGCTCAACCCTTCTGAAGTGTAACAAATGGTTTCACACACCACTTTATCATCATTCTACTAACAGAAGATCCTGATTTTCAAACCTGCTTAAGTGACCAACACCATTTCCTGCTAAGATCTGGACACCTCCTCAAAGCTTCTTGTAAAGCCATGTCCCTAACTGGCTTAGATTCTGGGGTTTTTTTGTGTGCTAGGCAAATATGGGTCGTTTTTTATACTGATCACATCCTCAAAAAGAAAATGATGATATAAAAGGAAAAATAAATTCTTCCAAACCAGAAAGACTGTGCAGCAAGAAGTTCCACAATTCCCTTAAATAGGTCATTTAAAAATGGAAGCTTTAGCAAAAATTATCCACGAGTTATCCAAAAATATATTTGATCTTATAAAAGTCCTCATACAAATGTTGAGAGAGTAAAAGTTTCAGTGCATGCAATAGAAAGAGTCTGAAGAGGAGACACTTCCAAAGAGATGATAGCTTAAAAATCGATCCTCTTATAAAGAAAAGATAATTTTTCCATTAAAAATATTACTAGTTACTAGATACTTACTCTTCCTTAAGGAAAAAAAAAAAAACAAAGAGCAAGTGCAATTCCAATATGGAGAATGTAAGAATGACATTAAGACTTTGATTGGCCCGCCCTAAAAACAGGTACTTCACACATCAGAGAGATGTTGGTACGAATGAAGTCAAACATCGGTCTCTGCAAACCCAGTAACTTTACATACACAGTGCTGGACTGGGAGCTGGAAAAGCCACGTGAAAAAAAGCCACCAGCCATCTAAAAACCCCAGAGGCTGGGAAGAGGATGCTGGGAGTCGACTTTAACCTTTACTGAATTGCACTTGATTGCATCTGTATATATCAGAGATTAGAACATTTTATATCAATCTGGCCAATATTTAGTGCGCACCCATCTCAAAAATAAAAACATGAATCATACCTGGATATAGTTCCAAGATGGAGTGATATGATTTCAACATCTGTCAACGTAATAAATAAATGCAAGAATCTGTATCAACACTTCCCATGGACAAGTCACACTGAATATAAATAACATTTATCTTTAGGTACTGAAAAAAAAGTGATATGGAAAAATCCCACATCTTTAGTAGAAATTTAAGGAAAGGCTTGCTTAGACTAATAAGGATTAATAACACTGAGGTGACTGTGATGCAAATGGATCTGGTTACGACATGTCAGGCCAGAGGGTTCAGCTCTCCGAGTGCTGACAACAAACCAACCTTTTCAAAATACATCCACTGCAGGCCAGAAGGACAGGCAAGGTTTGCCCTCTAGCCATGCTCCAAAGAACTGAAGGACACCAGGGATCCAGCAACTGGGGACACACAGAGAAAAGCAGCAGCGGCTCAAGGGAAGCAGCTCAATCACCTTGTAATGGCACAGTCTGGGAAAACCCAGGCAGCACTGCCCTGGCCTTCCGAGCGCCGAGGGGAACTCCCTGTGGTCCAGGTGCCTCCTGCGACATGACCTGCGGGGTGGGCTGACCCCGGCTGGAAGCCCAGTGGCCACCTAAGCCGCTCCATCAGCCCTCTCCATCTGGAGAAGGGAGAGAAGATAGAACGAAAGGCTTCTGGGTCAAAATAAGGACAGGGAGAGATGGGTCAGCAGTTACCACCACAGGCAAAACAGACTCAACTGGGGGAAATTAGTTTAATTTCTTACCAATTGAATCAGGAAGATAATGCAAAAGTGTTTGATATCCAAAACATGCTTTGTGCATGAAGCACAGAACCAGCACGTAGCCAGCTCTAGTCACCTTTCATGAGACTTCTTCCTTCTCACAAAAGGTTATGGAACTGCAGACTGTTTCTCAACAGAGATTAAGCATCAAAATTAAACTAAAAAAAAAGCTCCAAACAACTGGCAGTACTGTGAAGCCCCAGAAGCTTCCTTGCAATCATCTAACATACCTTTGCTAAAGCTGCTTCAACTCCCATGAGCAGAGCAGCTCTTCAAGGTCGGCATTTCAGATCCTACCAAGCTAGAACCTGCTCGGGATGCAACTTCAGCTTGCCTTATAGCCCAGAGTACACTCATCTCTCTGCTCCAAGCTGGCTCTGGTATATTCTAATGCTTCTTTCAGAGCAAGAACTACAGCTTCTGACTCTCATCACACCTCATCCATCTTCTGGTTTTTTCGCTGCTTACTTTATAATTGGATAGTTAAACATACTGAAAATGAAATTTAGTAAAGTAACAACCTAATAACACCTTTGGCTGTCCAGTGACAGTTCCATCTTGACTTTTATCATTACATTCAGAAGTTGAAACATAAATGAAATTATGAGATGACTTATTTTGCATTCTAGTGTTTTACTATAGAACTGGGAGTACAGACTCCCTCTATCCCACACAGCAGTCAGTATTTCTTCCTTCCACAGTCCTTTATAATATTCAAGGGCACCTACAAGAATCTTTCTGCCCTTTCTCCAAACAGAAAACATCTGACTTTCACATTGTAGCATCTGGGCCATGTACTCTGCCAAAGTTTCTGGTTTATATTCTTTGTATTACCTATACTGCATAAAAAATTATGTATATTGTAGATAAAAAATTATTCTCTTCTGGTCTCACTGAACCTATCCCTACACTATCCCTACAAGTTAAACCAGTGAAAAGACACCGTTAGGGATGGGAACATCTCTCTGAGGAGGGAAGGCTGAGACCCTGGGGCTGTTGAGCCTGGAGAAGAGAAGCCTGAGAGGGGATCTGATGAATGTCTGCAAATCTCTGCAGGGTGGGGGGCAACAGAAGGGGCCAGGCTCTTGTCAGGGGTGCCCTGGGGTAGGACAAGAGGCAATGGGCACAAACTGGAACACAGGAAGTTCCACCTCAACATGGGGAAAAACTTCTTTGGTGTGAGGGTGCCAGAGCCTGGCCCAGGCTGCCCAGAGAGGCTGTGGGCTCTCCTTCTCTGGAGCCTTTCCAGCCCCCCTGGCTCTGTTCCTGTGTGGGCTGCCCTGGGTGACCCTGCTGGGGCAGGGGGGTTGGACTCAATGCTCTCCAGAGGTCCCCTCCAACCCCTACCATTCTGTGATTCTATGACACCAAACTATAAGCCTTTCAATAAATATCTTGATAATGTAGATTCCAAAAAAAAAAAAAAAAGCGCTAAATTTAGTACTAGAAGTTGTGAAAAGCCACCTTGAAAGAATATTCTTCCAAAGAGCTGAACTCATTCCTACGGGAGGAAGCCAACTCACCCGCCCTGCGAGCACCAGGCTCCTGCTGGAGCACTGCTATGCAGTGAGAGATGCGCCCAGATCATCCAACCATGGCACTTATCGCTTGGAAAAGCTCCCTGAAATTCTGCCAAGTCACATGATGTGAAAATTCACGAGCTCATTAGTGAAGGAAATTACCTATGGCTTTCTATGATTGACATTGATTAATGTGAAATCCTTGCAGGCAGAGAATTCCACTGCAAACAGAAATTGCACTTTCAACAATCAAGAAGAACAAGACCACAAAGCCTGGTATTTAGCTTGAACTTTCGCCCATTGTCATTATTTTTCCTGCACATGAAGACGTTTGCTTATTTTTGTGTCACAGCAAGTTCTGATTACAAGAAAGCAGACATTACATATTCAGCACACTAAAATAGCACAATCAACACGCAAGAGTATTTCTAAACCAATTTCTTGTGTTACAAACATTCAATACATAGGAAATTTCCAGAATTGTGAAAAACATAGCTTTCAGTTTGCCTGTATAAAAACCAGAAATCTGTTGTTATAGATTAGATTATTTTGTTTAAATTGTCCTTTAAGTTACTGAGTCCAAGTTTGCTGCTTACATAAGATCTGGAGCTTGCCTTGGTCCGGTAGAGAAAGCCAAACATCAGTCATTAGTCACTGCAGTGTTTTCTCACTGATTTCACAAATGGAATAGTTGAATTCGCTGATATAAACCTTTGTTCTTCATTGACTTGTTTGGATTTTTTTAACAATTACAGACTTGATAATTGTAGCGTTTTCCTTAGACATCCTGGAAAGGACATTCCACTTCCCCAACAGTTTGGCCAAACAAATCCCCCAAATGATGCTGATATTCTCTTTTAAAGCAAGTGTACATATTCTTTTGAATCATGTACGAGCAAACTTTTTTTTCTTCAAGGAGTAGGAGAAGGGAAGGTCATCTGACACGGAAAAAATTAACATTATCTCCTTTGCATGCAGCACGGCATGTTTCAGACCAGCTTTTGATAAAGGATTTGTCAGAAAACTTTTACCCCCTCTGCTGGTTCAGCTACAGTAAAGCAGCTGTAGGAGTGCAAACCTACTCATGTAGAGGAATGACACCACGAAATCCCAGACATAGCCAGAATTATACAGAATATACAGGTTTTATTCTGCCGTCCTTACACGTGCCGCTACCCCGACTGTAACCATACATCAATGTCTGTCCTTCCTCAGCCCAAAAAATTCTGCCACATTTAATAAGTGAACTGATGCTCCTGCTTTGCTCAGCATCTCCGCAGCGCTGCGTTTTAAAGCTCAGCGCGTTGACACTTTGAATGCAGTGAGAAAACGTAGACAAAATCAGGAGCTGCCATGAGCTCTTCCTCTATACCTGCGCCCAAAACATCCCAGTGTTGTACAAACAGGACTGCTCGTTCCCGAGGGTTTAGGGATGAGGTATCACGCCCTTTTTACCAACACAGATCAATGGCGCACAGATTTCAGACAAAATTTCCACCAATTTTTGGCAATCACCTTCAATCCCCAAAAAGGCAGCATTTCAGAGCACTGACCATTCTTTGCTCCTTCAGACATCCAGCGGTTGCTTCCTCTCTTTCTTCACCTACCAATATGCTTTCACCTCTGTGCACACAACTAAACAGCCGCCAGGAGATCTGGGTCCCTAATAGCACATCTCTTTGTGAGCAGCCAGACAAAAGACCACAGCAGCTCCCCCCAAGCAATGCTCCTCATAACTGGCCCCCAGTTATGACTTTGAACTTTTGATGGCCCTGACAGCCCAGCCAGCTTTCCTCTCAGCCTGCAGTCCATTTACCCAGCCCATATCTCCTCCAGCTAGCCACAGGGATCTTACACTTTAGCCTTGCTAAACTCAAGGTAAGCTGCGTCCACAGTCCCGTTCCCATCTGCAGAGCCGGTTGCTTCATCATTGAAGGCAATGAGGCTGCTCAAGCATAATTTGTACCTTGATAAATCTTTCTGTGTCAGCTTTTCCCAATGACCTTCTTGTCTTTCATGCCTGGAAATGGCTGTGAAGAAGTCTTCAAAATTTTTCCCATGACTTAGCTGAGGGTGTCAAGCCTGTATCTCCCCTGGGGATATTTAAAAGCTGTGGAGATGTGGTGCTGAGGGACATGGTTTGGTGGTGACCTGGCAGTGATGGGTTTAACCGTTGGACTTTATGATCTTAAAGGTCTCTTCCAACCAGAAAGATTCTATGATTCCCCAGACCCTCCCATTTTCCTCAGATGGATATAACACTTCCCAGTCCCCATGGACCTCCTCGTGCTTCTTGGCACATATCTTCCAGCCTCCTACGTTCCCCCATGAAGATACAGAGATTCCAGAAGTGAGCTCTGCTGGAAAGCATCTGGAGAATGACCAGTAAGCTCCAATTCATAACAACTTCTAACAGCTTTCATAGTACACTATCTACACTGATATTCTTTGAGTGAAGAGGCTGTTCAAAGCTCTTCAATGGTTTATTGGCAGTTATCAGTACAGTAAAAAGCCAGTTGTGTTCTTTAAGCAGCATTCAGCGGCTAGCCGACAGGGATTAAAGAAGCTGGGCTGTACAACTGCACAGTTCTGTTTAAAAATACCTTTTTCACAAGAAAAAAAAAAATCTACAAGGAAATTTCAAAATTACTTCTAAGTCTTCTTAAAACATTCACTATGGAGCTCCACTAAAACCATTGGCAGATGCAGTAGAAAAACACTGTGCAATAAGAGGAAGAAAGATACTCCAAACACCAGTTTTTCCTCTTTTCTTCCAAGCCTCCTACCTTCCTTCTCCACTAAGAAACAAGAGCAGCTTCCACAGCTACACTCACAGAGCCAGGCACCCATCACCAGCACCCCTGGCTTTCCCATCTTGCTCTTTCCTGCATGAAACCAAAGCTTATGCAGAAGACCAGTGAATTCCACGAGCTCTGGTCAAGTATCGCTTGCTGGTACAACCCTCAATGGAACGTTATGACTGATAACCCATAAAGGCAAATCAACAACTTGCTGTAGTTGCTGAGAGCTCAGACCCAAGCAGGCACAGTGAAGGCTTACAGGTGAGTTCGGAGAGGGAAAGGGCGGTCGATGGCTCTGCGTTAGAGGAGCCAACCACTGCCTACGGGCAGAGCTCTGCGGGAGAAACAGCCCAGCCTGCAGACAGCCCCACTCCCTGACCCCTTCCATTTCAAAAATCGATTCCCTTGTTTGCAGAATGGATGCCCACATAAAGGACTGGTTTAAAAAGCCTTTTTTCTATTTGCTGGAAGAAATTCTCCAGAGGGTAAGGAGCTGAGAACACCACCTGAGGACAGCAGAAGGGGAGAGGGCTGCTGGAATGGCAGCAGCATTCAGAGTGGAGCGGGAGGACAAATCAGCCCCTGCTATTAGAAGAGACTTAGGTGAATTAATCTCAGCAATCAGATCCGCAGAATCACTAACGAAGGGGAAGGTTTGAGAAGGATTAAAGCTGATACAGAAGAACCTGACAATGGGCTCACTGACCTAGAGATAAAACTCGGAAAAAAACAGCAAGCAGGAATATGTCTGAAAAATAAAACATGGATGACTTTGTGTTACAGATTGAAGGGAACAGTACAGTGTAAGTGGGGGAAAAGGATTTAGAAGTCCCCCAAATTTATGCCTCATAGTAAAGAGCCCAAAATACAGCATTTAAAAGACAGGGAGATGCTGCTTTATCATAAAGATCAGACATTCAGAAATGCATTCACTGGGTGCTAGCTGTTAAAATTCTCTCTAAGATAGCTCTGCGGGAGAGAAGCAGAAGCTTTATTATCCAAGCATCTTCTGTTTGTCTGGGAAGAGAGCTTGGTATACAAACAAAACCCATCCTGACCAAATAAATATGCTTTAAGATGATAACCGTGTGCATGTGTACGCACGTATCTTCCTGACGTATTTCCCTCTTAAGAAAACAGACACTAAACTACATAAATGAAAAAGAAACCTGGAAAGGTGAGTTCATTCTTAATAAACTCAAGGACAAGACTTCACTGTGGTCAGAGGGGCTATGGATTTGTCAGTGTACTTGAGACTTGTTTAAAAATGGATCTAAGAAAAACTAGCAAACTTTTTGGAAGAATACGGTCGGAGTTGATCTTCAGATGGGACACCTTGAACACACGGATCCATTCGGTATTCAGTACCACGAGTCTGAGAGGTCTTCTACTGGATCACTTCTAATACCTTCTTAAGTTATCCTAACATCTCTGTGGCCCACCAGCTGGATTTCATCACTCAATCTCTTCCAGAAATGAGATCCAAAAAAGTAACTGTGACCCTCTAAACCTCTTTTGGGCTAAACATTATGCTTAGACTTCCAAAAGAGAACAGATCGATAAGACACTGCATGGACTTCTGGCAAAGCAGCGATGAGACCTTCACAGAAATGTCTTTTATCTTAGAATGGCAAGAATCAAAAAGAAAAGAGTATCTGACAGGGGTTCTTTTTGTCCTGGAATTAAAATATGAAGTGGCAGGTTCCAAAAGGCCCTATAAACAAACTGCAAGCTAGAAGTAATTGGCTCTCCTGTGAGCCAGGAAAGAACAGGTTCTAAAATCCCTACACCAAAAATATTATGAATGACACACAGGCTCCTAGCTGGTAAGCTCAAGATAAAAACTATGTGCATTTTATCAGTTAAGAATAAGACAGACACAATTCCTAACTAACTCAGAAGAAAAAAGCAGACCCTTTGAGCTAGTTTATAAAGGACTACACGGCTCGGATAAATTTAACACGAGAAGAAAAAAAAAGACAAAAAAAAAAACAAAAAAAAAAAAAAAAGACTACTTTGAGAACCTACCTCAGCCTCTGCCAGAAATACAAGGCACAAATTCCTGGACTTACACCTCACAAAGTGAAAATAAATGTAAAACCAAATAAAACACACAGATTTGCAGCTGAATTTTACTAGGTTCTAAAGGGAATCTGAACTCTTACAGTAGTATCATTTTAATGTGTTAATAGAAGAAGGAAATAGCCCATCTGCTTGGAAAAGAAACAAGGATAATCATAATAGGTGCAAAGATTGGATCCATTACACAGGCTTATTTCCACTAACACAATAGTGGAATGAATATATTAGTGGATTGATTTGATGTAAACTAATTAAATACATACCCAGAACAATGAATGTTTAGTATAAGCCAGCAAACTGCAGGCAAATATGAGACAGGTCCTTGACAAAACAGATAAAAACAGAGGACCTTATAGTCTCTGGATTCAGAGAACAGGATGTCCCTGGAAGGGCTGAACTAGGGGCAAAAGAAGCCTCCAGAAAACTTCTGGATGAGCAGCAGGAGGCAGGAGTGCCTCTACCTGCAGGTTTTAAGGCAGCTTCTGGCCACAACTATCATACCGGATCTTCAGCCAGAAGAAGTAAAGGATGAAGCAAAGAACAGTCCTTTTAAGCTTTAAAACAAACATATCTCAAGTAAATTTATCCCTGGGTACAAACCAGAGTCAGAAAATTTACATGTCTGTGTATGTCTGTAAATTAATTTGGACTAGAAAAATAACAGGTAGTATTTAACTCTATTTGGATCACATTTCAGCTTCACAGACAGTGTTGTCTGGTAGCTTTGTAGAATATCCAATAGTGACAGACGAAAACAGCCTAATCAAAACACTACTGCAGTCATCATGTGTCCTCAAGGCATTACTGTAAAATATCTTGAGCACCCTTGACTCACAAGAGTCGTACTGTTAAGAGATAAAATGTGCACGAATACGCACGCACAGTCGCACTGCACAGCACGCTCCTGCTAAACCCTATCAGCAGAGTTCTGAGAGTACACACACAGAATTAACCACAGGAGATTACACAATCTGATGGTGCTGGAGAAATTCATTTATTTTAATTGTATTACTGCATGTAACTGTACATTCATACGGACATAACTGGTATGCTTCTTCTATAAATATTTTGCGTGTTCCTGAACCACAATACCATACAGAGTACCAGAGAAACAAAAACCCACCCCAGCTGAGTCAAAATAAATTTTAACCACAGTTCTTCAGAGAAGTTGCTCAGCAGTTTCTGAAGCAGGAATAATAAAAGGCATTTCAGTGTTACCACTACCAGTGTTCGTTTAATCATGAAGAATTATCAAAACCACATCACAACATCTCGGGATTGTTAGCTTGCCTTCCCTGCCCCTGTTTGCTAACTGTGCTACTGCAAATGGAAGAAACTGCAAAGAACAGTCACTTCAAAGGCCAGCAGGCTCACCTGGATTCCCCAAGAAGAAATAAAAAGAAAACCAAAAAACCCCACGATACCTTCAGCCCTGCTTCAAAGGTTCCCTCTGCACTGGAACGCCAAGTGGCGGCAGTGCAGGGAACGAAGGTACGCACGGTACAACTGCACACAAACCCACGCACACCAGAGACCCCGGTGGGCTGCCACCGAAGCACGCCTGAAATCATTACCTGGAAGGTGAACAGCCAGCAGACCTGAAACCTCTAAGAGGTCGCTTTAACAACGCAGAACAACTCTGAGCTTGTTCCAATTCCCAGCAGGGTGTTCCCAGAGCTCTGTGTGCAGCTTCCCTGGGAAGAGGGGCTGTTCTGGCCCATCTGCCGCTGCTGCCGGGGCCATGCTCACTCCCTGCCCTGCTTCTACCCCCAGCACTGCCCCAAGACGAAACAGCTTCCAAGGCAAATCAGGGCACCAAAACCATCAGGGACACTTTATTTCCAACTTCTAATTATCAGTCTAAAGAACATAATTTAAACAGTTCAGACAATACCTAATCTTTTTAAATCTTAGCTGAAAAAAAAATCCAAAACCCACCTCTGTCAACCCAAAATCAGTCCCCAAC
The DNA here is from genome assembly GCA_025345505.1 of Todiramphus chloris collaris. NCBI lineage: Eukaryota > Metazoa > Chordata > Aves > Coraciiformes > Alcedinidae > Todiramphus > Todiramphus chloris. The sequence continues at coordinate 272,943 of JANVCC010000065.1, read as the reverse complement.
AGATCCCAGCAGTGAAGTGACCCAAAGGTACACACTCACCACGTGGAAACGTAGAGAGTGAAACCCTCAGCCCAAGTGTGATGCAGGTATGTTTATTCAAGGGGTTGGAGGATTCATCAAGATCCTTTCCTGTGCAGGCCATGAGGTCAGGAAGGGAGGGATGATGGAGAGAAAGGGAGCGTGGAGGTTTAAAGCAAGCAAAGCGACCAGGTCAGACCATGTGTGTCAACTCAGGTTGTCCAGCCCAGCGCAGGACAACTGCTCTGTCGCTGTCAGTGACGGGGTGACAAGGTCCTTTTGTATATTATTAGGTAAGTACTGTTTGTGCTCGTTTATCAACTTTAAAAGCATCACATTTGTAGCTTGCCAGAATTGCAAAGCAAACAAATAGAGCAAATTTCAGGCTTATACCGTGTGCTACACAAAGGGACATAAAAGATGTATTGATTTATTTCCACCACCACCCCCCCCCACTCTGTTGCAAAGAAACACAGAATTAAATATATTTATTCAAAAAATCTAGGCAGTAATAAATTCATCTAATGTCATGTTATAGTTTGACAGACTAGCGCTTATCTGAAAAACTATTTTCCAGTGGAGGGATTTTTCCATTTAGACACTCTTAATATAACAAACCTTATCTGCTCTGTTTTATTCCCTCTCCTCCCCTGAAGAATGCCAAACAGAACTTCTCAATAAAGCAACTTCTTTCAAAAGGCAGAAGAGAAATAAATTAAACATGCAGTAGTCATCAGGCATTAGAGAAACCTTCATCCATTAAATACTCTCATACTGTTTTTCAAGATGAGCAAACAGAAAGAGGTGAGTCTAAGACAGAAGTACAGCCACATCAAATCTCCTTAATTCACAGCTGACATTTTTCATTCACAAAATAAGAACACATTTTTGCAGAGCTCTGCACATACCAGATCCTTAATGTTGCTTTGGAAGACAGGGCAAATGGAATAGTAGGGATTGATAACAGATACATCTGATAGAGATACAGCTTTGTACAGAAAGCACAATTGAAGATGATTTGTCTATGTAGCTTTCCAAAGGTTGTGAGCATCACCAGAGGACCTGTACGTTTCTGGGCTTTTGACACCTCAGAGATACAAAAATCACGAGACGACAGAGCCGTCTGCTCACCTGTCTTTCCCCAACCTGTCCTACCGTGCAGGTACCTCCCTCACATTAACCACTCCTGCAACAGACGACAGAGGTGTTCGTAAGGAAAGTAAAAAGCTCCTTTCCAGCAGCAGTGGAGACAACCAGGACCTCAGGCTGGAGTTACTGAGGACGCTTTTCCCACTCTGTGATACAGACCATTAACACTAACTAGTGCAAGGAAGCCCACACCAGGATGCACTATTTGAACTTTGCGTGACATTTAAATATCTTCAAGATCAACCAACACAAACTGGGACTCCCAGCAGAAACCAGACTCTTAACAGATTACTGATGTCTAAGGAACAAATCGAAGTCAGTGCTGCTACCAGGCAACTTCAGGGTGCATGGAAGCCATCCTGCTGAAAACCAGTTTCCCTTCCCCAAATAAAACTTGGGGTAATAAGATATTAAAAATGGTGAGAAAAATTCTGGCACTGTGAGAAATGCCAATTAACTTGTTTCAACCAAGGGAAAACAGCCCGCTTTTTCCACTGTGTTTATCACCATTGTATTTCTCTGCATCTTCACTAGTGGTTTCCCAGGGAATATACAGACGCACTATTTACACAGGCACACAAGCACAAATAAACTGTATCCCAAAATATGCAAAATGTACTGCCAGATGGCTTTAAGAAGAAAAATAAATGCTCTAATTAAAAGCTCTTACACTGCCAGCACTCCATTTTTGGAAATAAATACGAAAGTTAAATGAGAATGTTTTTAAAGCCTATCAATATTTTCACAATGTTTTGCTTCACAATTACAATCGCTCCTAATCTCCTTCGTGGATCGCACAGGCCAAACCATATGAACCAGTGCTAACTGTAAATTCCTTCCCTGGCATGGTGGAAAAGGAGACTAACAGAAATGGTGACTGAATTTGAGCATTTTCTCCTTAATTCCATCTCTTCCCACTTCTCACTCTCCTTTGGGTTACAAAATTAAGAAATAAAAAGAATTGCTGCTGCTATCACAAGCATTGTCTATAATGATGATGTCACTGGCACAAGCTCTCATGGTCACTTCTGAGAAAAAAAGGTTCATGTATTTCCTTAATTTCCATAATTGAAACACGAACCTTGATGTTAGTTTACTATAGGATTAGGTGTAACTATTTCCCCCACACACATCTTATCTCCCCAATAAAAACAGATCGTGGTTTAGATATCTTTTAAAATAAATATACACAGACTTTTAAAATATTAAATCACAGCACAATAGTAAAAGGAGCTATGATGATGTTTTGAGTCTACAAGACCATCGGCCAAGTACATCTATTCATTAAAAAGAAAAAAAAGACCCAGTGAGACCAAAATGCACATTAAAGGAATACTTTCAGAAACTGTAAATAAAACACATTGATGAGGAGCTGACATTTACTTACCACTGGACCTGTTTTTGCGGTTCGACTTCCCTCCTGTAAGAAGCATCTTGAGACTGTTTCGAAACATGGCGATCCCGTTCCACTTTGCGTATCCCAAAAACTGTGCAAATTAAAAGAACAACAGATGTTAAAAAAAAATTTAAAAAACACTAAAAATTAAGGCTTCAATTTGGTCAACGGGAAAACATCACAGAAGCAGTAAAAAAAGCACTAAACAACTTAGAATGCTGAAGAACTATTTTGCCAATGCATTTCCTCAGAAGGAAATCACCATCCACACAAAGCCGACCATTCCGTTTGCTTTCATTCCTCACAGCTATTTCCAGAACATCCCAATTCCAGCACTACTGGCATGACCCACTATTGTGTCAAACAGTCACACTGATCTGTTGAAGACACAGCACTGAGCAAACTCTGTCTCCGCTCCCACTGTTATTAAAGCCAAACCTGTCAGAAAGAGTCAGAAAAAGTCTCCACCCTTCCTTCGCCCTGCTCAGGAAAAGTCAACCCTGCTGACAACCCACCGACTACAAAAGCTGTTGTCTTGCGCTCCTGGGATAGCTGGCTGTCACATCCTTCTGGGAGTTGAATAAATTGTCACGAGGAGGAAAGCCACTTAAATACAGTTAAATGATATTAAAAAAAAAGCAAAAACCCACAACCAAAAGGAAAGAAACATCATCCACTGATTTTCCTCACTCTACGTGACTTGGAAATAAAGAAATAAAAAAGGCGTTGCTGTGCTTGCTGAAGATAAAAGAATGAGCTTCTGGGTTCACCAGGCACTGACAGCTTGTTCTGGTGGAACATCCTCTTATTAAAGTAGGTAAACCATCAAAACAGCAACAACAAAAGCAGCTCCTAACCAGACCAAAAGAACAGTAAAGAGTCTTTGATCAGGACATATAACAAACCACAACTTTCCTCCTATTGTACACGTGTTATTCCATAGTTACAAGGTAATAAATTCAACTTACACAAACAGATGAATTTTTTTCCTGCAACAATATTAGGTTCTTCTTGGAGGATACTCAGTAGATTCAATCTTAAGTTTCTCCACATTTAGCTCATATTTTCAAGTATATTAATAGAGTAATTCCCAGTTCAAAGAGCTTTATACATATATTTAAAGCCACTCTAAGTCCTTTTAATATGACTCACTGAGAGATACTAACATTCCTAGGCAGGGACTCAGGAGCACAGGTAACAAAGGCAGTCAGCATGCACGGATGGTGTTAACTTCAGCCCTTCCTGACTTTCAGGAGATTCCAATCCCTTGCTCAATTCCACAGACAGATTCTGGGCTGTTTGTCTGCATGTATGCATGCAAGTATCTATGCATGTATGAATATTAAACAAAAAATACAGCACTGGTATTTCCCTTTGCATCTATGAGTCGCTGGATCATCATCTGGCATCTTTGAGGCCTTGCATAATGACATCAAAGCACCATGAGCTGGTATTTCAGCTTATTCCCAGGGCTCCTCAACAGAGCTTTGGCCCCCCTCTTCGAAGCATTCTACTGCTACACAACTACAAGAAAGAAAAACAAAAAAAAATGCCATCTAGACACAAACACAATTGTCCAAAATTTAAATTCTGTTTATTTAGTTTCTTCAGATGGTTGTTCTGTTCCAGCTCACAGCACAGGAAAAAAAAAACCCTGGGTTTGCATATCCTTCCTCTCCTACAATCTGTTCTTAATAAACTCCTTCATACACAACAGGCTTTCCAACATCAGAAGGAGAAAATATGAAGTAGACATTAAATGTAAAGGGGAGGCAAACGAACTCAAAGTGTTATTTAGTTTGGAATTTGATCAGATTATAATCCCTCCAATGTCCCGCTAACCCAAGGGTATTTATCTGGGCTTTGTACAGGACAACAAGAAGACCATAAACACCTCCTGCTACCGTTTGGTGACAGGCTCGAGTCTGAATGTGACTTACCTGTTCCTCCTCTACAGTATTGAGCAATAAGCTGATAACAGAATGTGTACATTTGATTGATGAATTCATTACTTCTTTTTTTAAATGTAAAAAGCAGACTCAAGTGGTTCTCATATTAAGTCAAGTGTCACAGCCACCATGAAGTTATGTTTTCCTAAACATTTATGAACAGAGAAATGTAACTGCCACCTAGCAACACTTTTCCAAGACAGGCAAAATGAGAAGTAGTAGTTTCTTTGTGCTTTGTAATAGTAGTATGTAAAAATAAGGAGAAAAGGTTTCACCAGCTCTCAGGGTTAATAATGACTCACACTAACATATCCTGCCTGTAAGAATACACAAGTGCGTTCCACAAGCAAACTGAGGCAATTCTGGCAGTGAAGCTGCCACAGTGAGGCACAGAGCAAAGGCAAGGGGAACTGAGCAAGAATTTGTCCATTCTGCAGGCAGGTAGCAGTCCACACAAAGCTCCTCTACCCAAACCACACTTACCTGTTACTTCTCAGAGTGTGCAGCTCCAGTGATACCATCTGCAGACTGCAGTTCTAGGTTTGTCTTTTCATGCTGAAGTAGATCAGGATCACCTCCACTGCTGATCACAGAGGAATACCAGACTGACTACCACCAGCCAAGAAGAATAACGTTCTATTTTCCAACTTTTACCTGTGACATTAAGTATAGTAGTTGGCCAATGCAGGTGGAAGGGCAAGAGGGGGCTGTAAAGTGCTCAGCTTATTTCAGATTTAGGTAAAAAGAGGGTAAATAAATAACTATCTTGCAGCATTTGGCGAGACGAGTAGAGGAGAAAGAGCCTGCTAAACCCTACTGAAGAACAGCCTAGGGTATTTTATTTTCTTGTTGATTTGTTTAAAGAAGCAGCTCTCCAGGTGCCCATTTTGAGTCCCATCTAAGTCTGGAAGGACAGGCAAATCTTTACAAAGGCATCTTCCTCAGAATCAGACTGTCACGGTACCAGTGGACAGCCCAAAACCTCAAAGTTCCTACGAATTCAGAAGGAGGTTTAGAGACTATTTCCACATCGGCTTACACTGAGAAGAGAACCAAGTGGACCTGTGCCATCAGTGCTGAGGTATCCCCTAATTAAACCTAATTATGCTGAAGGAGCCAAGTGGACTGAGCCTGAACAGTGCCAAAGGTGAGAACAACAGTTTCTAAATGATGTTTACCTCCAGCCTGGCAAACTGTGCCAGCAACTGCTGTGCTGCCAGTGGGACTGAAAGAGGCCTCGGCACAGGGCATCTACAGACCACGGAGGAGAGGATGAACTGATGCCTTGCCTCAAGACCCTGAGTTACCAGCCATGGGATGTCTCAAGGAGCAATTCTGTGTTTCAGAGCTCACTTAGAGGCCTCAGAGCACTGCTAGGTCTTTAGTGACCTGCTCAGGTGGGAGACAGAAGAAAAAACCAAACCATTTATTAATAGACCTATTTTAACACCAACTCATGAGGTGGTTTCTCATTGTGTCTCACAGACAATGCTGTAGTACTTTAAGTGTTTAGAGTACTCAATTTATACCCTGATTAGTTAATGTTTTCACCACAGAGCAGCAAAATCAGTAGCTGACCAAAATCAACGTCTGTTTTGCATGCACACTGTGGTTGCTTTGAGCAAATGAGGTCACACCGTCCAGCTCATACTAAGCCTAAAGTAATATTGAAGAATAAGCACTCCAAATTAAAAATTCTGTTGGTCATATTAGTTCATGGAATTAAAAGGATTAAATAGCAAATGGTATTACAGTATTAGGAGGAGCTGGATCAGGTGTCTTGTCATTCCCCCAACAAACTCCTCGCCACAGCTCCCAGTGCAGACTAATCCCCTTCCCCTGTGTCAGCAGGAGCTAAAGACACTGTGCTGATGAAGACCCTCTATGCCCCCCCTGCCACTGGATGCTGCAGTCCCCAAATCGGGCACCCAAGAGCCACAATGCTTTATCTGTAATTTCATGACTTCACCAAATCTAATAATTATGCGAGCAAAAGTCTCCAAAGTCACCAGCAGGTAAATGAAAAGGTAAGATCCTGATGAACTCTGTTTTATAGCAAAAGTGACACTTTGCAGAAGCAGCTTTTTTCCTAAAAACAGCTTAAGAATCTTCAGGTTTATGCAGACAGACTCTGCCACATGGTTTTTCTTCTAGCAAAGCCAGGTTTTGGAGCTTGAGAAAGCAGTAGTATAAATACAGTGGGGGAGAGGCAAAAAAACCCAAACTGCTAAGCTCGAACAAGTCTGCAATATCTCACCGAATCCTCCTGGATGACTAAGGCCTGTTCCTTTGTTTTCTTTATTTTAGGACAGAGTTTGTAGACCGGCTGCGAAAACTGCTTCACGTTTTGGGTGGCTACACATTATGACAGCCCACAGAAGTCAATTCTGCTTCGTTTTAGAGATTTCCTAGGGAAAGATATTGTCTGTCAGATACGGAATTTCAAAATCAAAGCCATATACGACCACTGAACCATCTAGATTCCAGTATTTTCCTCTTCTATGATCACCTCACTAAAAATAAAAGTGTTTTTTCTATCAAGCTGATTATTAAAGCTAAACGCTTTTTCAGAAAGGCGTTTGACGTCCAGCGAGACGCACAAGTGCTGTTTGGACACTGCTGTCAGGTTTCGCAGAAGCTAGCATTAGAAGTTATTAAATCTATACTTCTCAGAGTAGAACTCTATGCCCTTTCCACTAATTACAAGTTTCTAGCTACAAAAATATTAAGGGAATGCAACCTAAAGTCACATATGCCATGCACGTTTCTTAAGGATTTCATTTCCCCCTTAACTTTCCAGTTCCTTCCTTGACCCTATAGAGAAAATATGTAAAGGGACAAGCATTTCAGAAGGTGTTTCTAGAAAGCAAAGTAACTGTAATCATTACGGCCTTTCAAATGTCATATAAAGAAACAAATTACTTAATCCATGTTTGGAATTGTCGCCCCCGAGACCCTGGCTAAGAGAAAGGCCCCTCAGGCTGCCTGTGCACGAGGGTGACATTCGGATGTTAGCAGCTCCAAGTGGCAGAGCAGTGAGGACAGTCACAGCTTCAACTGAGCGTCTGAAAAGGACAACTTGTACAATAAATTAAGTAATTAAGAAATTGCCCGTACTTCCGAATTGGAGGTGGTTCAATGATTGTCAGCGGCCTCTTCCTATCATCATTAGTGGTTGAAAAGTAAGTGAAATAAAAGGCCACGAACAAGAACGCCCCTGTGCCCGACCATGAGATGCCATTAGCTCATCGTCTGGGTCAGGCAGCAGCTCATACCGCAGCAAATTAAGACAGAATTTACTCCCAGAAGCTTCAAAATATTCAGCAGAAATTTATGAACACTATCTAGGCAAAATTTCTCAAAACATTCCATCTATAGATAGATAGATATAAATAATAAGTATAAGCAAATTTCTACCACAACTCCTTTTCCACTGAGAAATCACTACATCTGCCAGTGACAAACCACTGCCAGAATTCAGAAGAGCAAACAAGTGTAAATCTCTCGGCATCCTACCTCCAGGCAACGCTCAGCCAAGCTGCAGCCAGGAGCACCAGAGCATTGCTTGCTCCTGGTCCCACCTGAATGCGTACCTTGAAAGGCCTCTGTAACTAACCAGTCCTCTGACAGAAAATACACACTCAGCTATGCAAAATACCAGAAAAACACAAAATATTCTATTTTTAAAGTTCCTGGTGGCACCAGATTACCTCTTTTCATGAGGGAGGCTGAACTCACTACATTAGAAATTAAGAAGTATGTATAATAAATAGCATATAAAGACACCAAAAAAGGTACCTTTCTGAATTCCCGTGGTTAGGATTTAAGACCATGTAAAGACTAAATTAACATTTTATGAACAGAAAATCTAACATTTCACAGATGAGTGAACTGTTTTCAAAGAGCATTCAAACTTCAGAAAGGAATAGGCAGCAAGGACCTTGTTAAAACAAGTGACAGATATATGAAGCTAATTATCACAAGATGAAAGAAATTGCAAAACGAAAGGAAGATGCACAACAGAAACCACATTAGGCTTCCAAACATTTACTCCAGGTATCACAGGTATATTGTGGACAGAAATCTGTCCCACATTCCCTCGTAACGGCTCCTAGACTGAAACTTCCCATACTCCTCAAATAAGTTATTCAAAGTTTAACCTACACTCTTGTTTTAAACTGCCCTGAAATTCAAGAGGATGTTTTGAGACAGCCTGATGACGAGGAGCAGCAGCCCAGGCGAGCGCATTTAAGCGGCGCTCCGACATTCTCGGGAAGACTAGACTAGCACGCATCGAAACTGGTAATTGTCAGGAGATGTCAAAAGCTTCACAAACTTCACGACCATCAAATGCATTAAAGTCTCTGCCTCACATCGCAGCTCTGATTCACAACAGGAGGGTGAATAACCGATTACAACAACTCTGAAGTCAAAGGGAATGTATATTTATAAGCTCGGTCCACACACATTTCAGAAAACAGGAGCAGAAGTTAGAGATTAAATACTTCCAGGAATGACAAAAGCACTGTTGCAATCTAGCAAACATGCCAAGAAATTATAGGATTATTTGGAAAAAGGAGAACAAAGAAAGGAATTAAAAGGTCTAAACCCTACCAATGACAGACTTTTAAGCAATTAAGAGTTTATTAGACAAAGTTCTCTAAACTAATAGGCTGTAGAAAAGCGGAATGTGAACAAAATCTAATCATTTTATGTTCCTTCACTAAAGCCTTAACACTAATTGTTAGGATGGGGGGGCTTGATGTGAAGGTCTATCTGTCCATCCCTCTGGTCCCTCCTCGTCCAAATACTTAGTGAGCTCTTGACTCCCTTTCCCACAGATTCTGCCACTTAATCCCATAACTTAAGAGCCCCTGCATTTGTTCTCTCTTCTCCCACGAGCAGCTAGATGTGCTCCTACTGTCTCTGCTTCTCCGGCTATCCCTGATGGAGATATGTGAAAAAATAAAATATATAAAAATAATTAACATAATTTGCACCGGATCAGAGTGCAGCAGAATAACATGACAATGTTTTCCAAGGAAGCAGGAAATCAGCTTCAACATCTGCTTTTATTTAGCAAAATAAAGTAATCTTTAATGCTACAGTTGAGAAGTAGCTCTAAGAGAGTAACACAATTCTCATGTACGTGGAGTTCCAAACAACAACCCTAAGGTGACTGCAGCCAAATACATTTCTTATGAGTCTGTGGTGATTATGCTCACATGTAACTTTTATACAGTTAGAGCCTGAAAGGAGGGAGACAAAAGCCACAGAACTTACTCTGAGGAACAGCTCATTTGGTACCATGCTCGGAAAACAGCCGTTCCAAAGGGCTAATGAGCCCAGTAACAGCGCCAGACTGGAGCAGCTATTTGCTTCTGGAGCTGTGAGGCAGCAGCAGGAGGTCCCCACCAGAAAGGCACAAGTCCCCATCACTCAGCACAGAGGTACTCTGTGTAGGCTTGAGCTCCCCTCTCCTCCATTAACAGCAGACATGTGCTTCTCCTTCTGCCTAGAACATAGTCCTGCTTCTAGTAAGGAGAACGAAGAATAAAAGCACGACTGCTAAGAGAGAGATGCCATTGACAGCTTATGACTCACTCCCCATCTAGACAACCTTACCATTCTCAAACAGCAGCAGCTCTGGTAAGATAAGCTTGCTGATCACAAACTACTAATACACTTTGCAACCTTAACTTATTGATCAAGGTTGGATTATTTTCCTGGGAAAAGAAATTTCTCCCAACAATACTTTTTACTTAAGCATTGGGATTTACCACCAGAAAAACTAAAGAGCTATTTAAAATGGGATCAGAAACATGACTGAAAGAATGCAACCACTCACTAGAAGAAAGTAAAAAGTCAGAACCAGTTTTCTCTTGAACATAAAAATATGGTGACCTTGAAACTAAGGAAATTTAATTTTGAATGTTTTGCATAACCTGGTTTCTAATTCTAGATTAATGAAACAGACTGAATTCATAAGGGATACTTACATTCTCCATATACAACGTCAATTATACTGCCTCTGAGAAAAATGATAGCCAAGAAGAACTTAGGACTACGATCACTCTCATCCACTTGTCTTCACTGGTTTTTGTGTCTTCTGTGTTGCCCATAATAGTTAAAAACACTCCTTTGCTTTTAAAAACTCTCTGGTTTTTAAAAAAAAACTTTTGGTTTAACTCCATTTGAACTAGGTATTTAAGTTTGGACTAAAACATGGCACTGTTCTGCCAAAGTTGAGTCTAGTTAAACTGTCTGCCTGGGAAGACATTTTAGGGCACTTTTTAGAGCTGGAATCAACAAGCCTCGCTCTGCCAGGCCCAACAATCCTCATTCTGCCCCAAACCACCAGAAGATTGAAGCACAGAGAGTTTCTCCATCAGGAACCGCTCGCATTTCAACTTTTAGCTACGACTTGGAGCAGCCAAAAATCTATCACTCAAAAAAACACCAGCTACATACAGCAGGTTCTGTTTGAGGCTCCTGCCAATCTAATTTTGAAGTGGCATGACAAAATGAAAACAAAAAACTAGGCAATGTACAAAAGGGGCAGGAAATGTTACAGCACTTGAATTATTTTCTTAATTTTGACATGATCAAAAACACATATTAAAATACAGACTTAATTAAAGAACTGCTGTAAGCCTGTTCTTCAAACCTGTTTAGAGTCTCAAGACTATTCAATATTGAAGTGACGTTCACTCCATTGGCAAGCACTGGAGACTTTCTCAGAATGCAAGATTTTGTCTCTTACAAAAAAAAAAAACCCTTGAAAAATTACACCACCAAAACATATTTATATAGAATGCTGTGTCAGTCTTATACATTTGCTTTACAAAGTAGTATAAATATTTTAATTAGAATGAAATCAATTAATAAGGTAGAGCCTACACAAAGAAATATTTTTATTACACCAGTTTTCCTGTTGATGACCCTCCAGTAGGAAAAGATAACAATCAAACACCAATACATGAAAGCTCTTACACAGGTTAAGATTAACAGGTTAAAAATTGGTCACAGCAATACAGGAAGACAGTGCCCATGTTCCAATTCTAGGTGATCAGATAAGAAACAAGAGAGAACAATTTAATTCTACTTAAACAAATCACTACAGCAAAGAAAATGTGGGGCCATGGGAAGAAAAAAATAAAATTCTCCTACCTTGATATCTTTAGACAAGTTAAATCTCTAGTAAAAAGTGTCTTCCTCCATTCACTGCAAGTCCTGAAAGACATTAAAAAAAACAAAACAATTTAGTGACATCTTCTCAACACACCGTGCCCCAAGCTGTCCAGTCGAGTGCACGGAACTATAACAATCTTATCCCAGGAATACAGTCACAACGTTTTCCAGAGTATTACTGGATGAGCTTCCAGACAACCCCTACTCTCCATTATCACAATTAAAAAGTTAATGCTCATGCTTTTAAATCTCTGTTAATCAATACTCATTGTGATCACTAGACTCTACCCTCTCACCACCTTGCAGATGGGAGGAGAAGAAAGCAGAGAGCACTTTCCTCTGATACCCATCACACAGGACGCTATTTAAAAGGTAATACACTACTTCCAAATATTCTCCTTCAACCTCACAAGCTCTCCTAGTAAAATCCTGCAACCTCCCCTCAGTGTTTTGGGTTTTTTCCAAACCAAATCCTTACACAAACACAACTTCCATGAAGGGATTCACCACTAAATCAAGAGCTCAGTACACGGCCCTTTGCTCTGTCATCACGTACTTCGAAGTTCATCACAAAGAGCCACAAGAACTGTATCTTGCCACTTACTGAAAAAGACCAGAGCACATATTTTTGGAACAGCGTGTGTTTATTTGTGCTGCTGATATTGTGTTACAGGCTTTACCGATGTATTCGGCTAGAAATCTCATTCGAGAAACAGCAAGAAGGAGGAAACAGACATCTCATTTGTCATCAAGCAAACAAAAGTAAATTGAGACCACCTTAAATTTGCAAATTTAAAGCAAACTAAAACAATGTTCAACCACTTGAGTAGTGGGTTTTTATTCTACTGCTCGTAAGGGATACTGAAAAATAATTGACAGCTTAACTTGTAATTCACACTGCTCTCCAGAGCCTTTACAGAAACTTCTCAGATTGTCTTATATGAATAATTTTGTATATAAAACTGTAAGACATTCCATAAATTCATGAAGCGATCATATCTTATTTCTCAGCGTTGCCAATTACCTCCTTGCTTTCGATTTTTCCCTTCTGTGCAAAAACAACCCCACAGCTGCTAACCAGCACTGTGGTCATTTCAGCCAGCCAAGCAAGGCAAAGAGCCCCAGCCCTGAAAGCGGTCGTGCTGGCACAGAGCAAGCAGCGGCTGAGCCCCCACACCATCCCCTGCACCCCGCAGCACAGGCGCTACAGCCCCACCTCGCAAGAGGACGTCCCTTTCCAGACTCCTTGGCTGGGCTCTGCAAGCTTCTGCCGGCACCGAATCACCCACGTGCCCCAGCGTTGGCGCTCTGCAGTGAAAGACCCAGCTGAAGATTTCTGAACCCCGTATAGAGCAGAAGACCACAGTCATGGGACTTATTTTAACTGAGCCCACAGAGAGGCCAAACCCAAACACACTCAGATCAAGGAGGATTTTTATTAGGCATTGCTTCACAAAACAAAACACCGACACCTCTATTCCTTAGATCCTAAAGAAAGAGAAGAAGAAAGGATCTTGAAATATTTATTTGGCATTTTCCACAATTCTTGTAACTGGTCAGGAACCAGGTACTTCCAAACACCTCTGGTAGGTGATTGACAAGCGAATTTCTTTTTTTCCTCCTTTTAAAAGCAGCAATGTTAATATTTGTGGAAAACTGAACACATGCACCGGCTCTGGGAGGAACTAAAAATAACTCCTTATAAATGTTTCAGTTTGCTGCCATCTATCTTCTTAATATGCCTCTTTTAATATGATACCCTGTAAAACAAAGAGTGGAATACGGCTTATGCAGTTTAAGCTGCAGATGAGTGCTGTGCTGACTACCCATAATTTGCTCAGTAACTTTCCATCTGTATTCAGAGAGCATGTTTGATGAATACGCTCTGCACTGAGCTTTTAAATAGCAGAGCTTTCATCTGCTCATATTATTACATTAGAAATCTTGATGTGAATGCAGCAGATATTAGTGGGTTGTCAATAAAAACTGAATGTCATTAAAGTGCTTTTATTCTTTAAATGCCTTTAACCCTCTAATTATATTTGTAAATTCCGCTATTTAATTGTACGAAAGTTATAAACTCTGACATGTTGTATCACAACAAATATATTATATTTAGAGACTAATAGACAAACAGTTTGGGGGGGAAGGGGGAAGATCAATTGCAGAGTTATTCCCTCTTGATTAAACACATAAATCACAACTATAGTCTGTTTCAATCGGAAGCAACAAACAGTCAGGATTTCTCTAGATATTCAGAGCTTAGGGTTTTAAAACCTCTGTCCTGTGGTAGGGCTGCGAATAACATATTTTTTAAAGCTATTCTTTTTCTGAATTATTGTATCCGTAGAGCTTTTTCCAGTCAGTTCTCGTGGACTCGGCAGAGAGAAGGTCATAGTCCTACTTCTTTACGCCTGCTCATCTCCAAAACCAATACAAAGACCTGGGGTACCAGTTACAGGGGCAAAGCTGAAGAACAACTGTCTCACACTGCTGACCAACTGCCAAGGTGGTTCAGTCCCCAAACTCATTGTGCCCTTGGTCATCAACGAAGAAGCCCAATTACTGTCAATTGGGATTTTTGCCTGTAAAAGCCAGCTAGGAACAGCCAGCTAACGACTTCCAACTGCCATCCAGGTTTGCTAATTTTAAGAACAGGAATATTCCCAAGGAATGCTTTTTTGGTCAACAGAACCAGGTAATTTGTGTCAGGAACAACACAAAGAAATGAAATAAGAAAACAAAGAAGCTCTGTGAAAAAGTACAAGTTCGCAAAATGATCACGAAGTCAAGTAAACAAGAAGTTAAGAAATACAAGAACTAAGGTTTCACATGCTCAGAAGATGAGGTAAAGTAGTTCAGAAACAAAGCTGTCAATCCACAGACTTGAAGTCCCAAACAGTTTCTTGGTTACAGCTGTGTAGGTAATACCTGTACTGACTTCAGTGAAGGCCAAATTAAAAACCAGCCAAAGCACGCCCAGCCACCCTGCCTCTAACATCTTGCACATCTACCTTCAAATCATTTCTTATGGCCACAAGTTAAATTTGATTTCCAAATACGTACCTTCCAGTGCTTGAGTGCAGCAAAAAGGCCTAAAAGTGAGTTACACCCTAAAGAAGGGCTCCTAGGTAACATAAGATTTACTGAAACAGGTCAGCAGAACAGCTTCTGGGGAAAAAAATAAGTCACAATACTGTCAACACTTTTAGCTGACAGAATTAAGCAGCCTCCCGTTGTTTTACCCAGGAAACAAGTACCTACAAAAGGAACACACACTTTCAGTACAGCAATGCACGTCCCAGCTGCAATGTTGTCCTGTCAAGCTGAAATCCACGACAGAAAAAAGACTTAAAGCTTTAAGATTTAAGAAACAAACCAGAAAATCTGCCTTCCATAGCCACTTGACTACAGCTTCAAAGGGATATAGTATGAAGAGTTACTGTGAAATCAAACCTCCTGGTATCAAGTCTGAGAAGTCTGGTGATCTATCTTAAAGATGAATACTACCCATTCTATATTTGAAAATAGTTAACATCAGTATTGAGTAAACTTCCAATTAACAGGATGGAATATAAGACTAGTTTTCTATTCACCCTGGAGCAGACACAGCAATCCTTGCCCCCCCCCGCAATCTTAGGCAGACGTTGCACTTAAGCAGGTAAAAATTCACAGCACTTTTGCAAAGCTAATTGGATATGAAGCCTCCAAACCAAACACAGTATAGGTCACATGCACCCTGATCTCAACAGTTTAATTATATTTTGCCAGAGAAATTAACAACTTACTCATACTTTTATCAACAGAACATTAATAGGCAGACATTAAACACAATGACCATCTGGCTTTGAAAACCATACACTACACCAATGATCAGAACATGCTGCTCAACCAGTCCTGCTGGAAAGAAAACACGTCTCTGAAATGGTCTCATGAATAGGGATTTCCATCTTTAGCCGAGGTTACTTTTCTAGTTTTGGCTGTCAGCTGCACCAGCTGGTATTCATCCGATGAACTGAGTACGCTTGGATGGTACTCCAGAATCAAGTGAAATCACAGTTTCAATTCCTTGCATATATATACACGTTGGAAATAAAATACATACTGACAAAAAATACTCTCGATTCCAATTCTAACTCGCATAAATTCGTATTTTTAAGCAAAACGTGTGTTTTAATGATGGCTGTCATCTAACACATCCAAGAACAGGAAAATGGCACTATCCTTTACATTACAGCAATGGGACCACGGCTGACCTAACTTTATGAGGGACTCATCTGGAAAACAAGGCCCATGCTTCCACCCTGATGAAGAGTTTATCTTCTCAACTTCTTCTCTGAGGTAAGATTTGAATCATATGAAGCCATAGATAATTACTTTACTTCGCAAGTTGATCACATAGGAACTTATACCATTGATAAATCAAGATTTTCACAAATAAAACCATACAGCGTAACACTTCAGTCCATAATTAGATACATCTTGGCTGATTTTCAACATTATTAAGCAAGCATCCACTCTACCATATTCTAAGCTGGCAACAGTTTCTTCACAATCATCACTCTAAATAACTATGGGAAAGCATCCAGATATCAATGGAATTATGGAAAAAAAGTCAGCAAATTGTCCAAGCTTTAAATTAAGATTTTTTTTGCTCACACCATGTGTCTTAAAAAAAAAAAATTTTAAAGAGAAACCACAAACCATCCCCCCTTGTGCGTTAAATACAGATGACACTTACATTCTATCTTAACTACTCAGACTTCTAGTTTTAGCTGAAAATTATAATGAGCTTCCATTTTATTTCCTGCTTAGACAAGCTATTAATGGAGTATCCCATTTTTCAGCATCTTTAATAATGTTTATCAGAATTTACAAACTTATGTACTAACACAGTGATTTTAGGGGCAGGAGCTGTGATTGTTTTGTCGTTACAAAGCCCTCGCTTTTCTAATGCCTTCAAACACTAATTATCATAACATGTTTAATAACATCAAATAGAACCTGTTTGTTCACCCTCTCTGCTCTATCTACAGATAGGTCATTATTTATTAACTAGCTGGTTTGGATACTGCACTCATAAAACAAATGCCAATGTGACCATAAAATGATGGGTTATGTTAAGCATGCACCAAGAAAAATACTTTTCGTCCAGTGTAATTCAAGGTTAGGAGGCTTATTGCAAAAATCCGATATTTTAATAGAAGTCAGCAAATAACTAGAAGAGGAGACTTAACGGCCCACAGATATCAGGGCACCGAAAAGCCATCTGACCCAGCAGCCACCTTGGCCATCCCAAGCCTGCTCCAATCTTCCCAATGCTGCTGACAGTTTTACCAGAGATTTTGGTGAGAAACCAAACAAAGAATTCTGACAACGCTACACAAGCATGTGCAATCTAATGGATGTAGGGACTGAATTACTAAGACACCAAGACTGTTATTTACAGCGTAGCTTTATCCCAAGGATCACGTTTCCATCCTTGTGTCCGTACGCCAACTCCACTGCTAACGCTGCTTCAGACCCTGCAGCAGTAAGAAAGCAGCCAGGAGCAGCCAGTGCCTTCTGGAGATGGCTGCCAGAACAGACCTCTCAAGATTTCCCTCTCCTCCTGCTCTCTTTTTGGTTTAATTCCTGGTAGAACTGTGCTCAATTTTCACAACCTTGTCTCATTTGACTTTTCTTTGGAGCGTGAAAAGGACACAAGCACGGGACCTTCTCTAGCAGGGAAACTACTTCTGATGCTCCTAACCTAAGGAGGCACCGAAATAGCTGCTACTGTGCTGCTTTATTTCAGAAGACTTCTGGATATTGAGGATATAAAATAACCACATAAAGTTCCTTAACCAGCTCCTAGAGAACAAATGCATTTCCAAGAGTACGTCCAAACCTTTCCTCTGCTCCTGCAAAAGCATGCAACTAAAACTCAAGGACTCAGAAACACAACTCATCTTCCCGGGCAGTATTCCCTTTTTTAAAGACACCCATGTGGACACAGTGTGGAAAGATGGGATTAAAACAATTACCAGGAGAGGGAAGCAAATGCAGATGGGGAAGAAACTGGAAAAATTAAGCAGGGCGGGGGAGGAGAAAAGGGAAGGGAATAGAATTTTCTACAAGAAAGACAGAGCAAAAGTGTCACAGAATACAAGACAAAAAAAATAACAGGGAAGTGTTAAAAGTGAAAACAAAGGCTAGAAAACAAAATGCAACTAACCATGATCAAAAGAAAAAAAA
This sequence comes from Todiramphus chloris collaris, assembly GCA_025345505.1. Classification (NCBI taxonomy): domain Eukaryota; kingdom Metazoa; phylum Chordata; class Aves; order Coraciiformes; family Alcedinidae; genus Todiramphus; species Todiramphus chloris. The sequence goes on along the minus strand of JANVCC010000065.1, from coordinate 255,003 downwards.
AGTTTCTGGAAAAGAGAATCTGGGAAAAAACTTGCAAGAAGTAAAAAGGAAGTCACAGGAGAAATGCGCATTTGCACGTGTCAGTGACTGCCTGTGACACTGAGACCTACTTCTGCATCACCCCAGCAGGCTGGGCTGGTCCCAGCCCTGGCTGACCTCATTAGAGCTCTGTAATTCAGCACGGGAAGCTACTGCAAGAAGGAGGTGACTGTGCTCTCACCGACCCGACTGCAACAACAAATGCCGTAACCTCCTGCGCTGGAAAGCAGGAGACACGAAGCCAACAGTCAGGAAACTGGTAACTGTGGGAAGGGGGACACCAGAGCAATAAAAACACTGAATGAGGCATTCTGGGTCTTGGTATTTTTTTAACTGAAGCATTACAAGTAGCTTGACTATTTTATTAGATTTCATTTGGGTTTGTATTGCCAGAGGATAGAATTATCCACAGTTGAATGAAACAAAAGTTAACATTCTGCTGACTGCTTCCTACCTGAAAAGTGTATGCCCCTATAAAACATCAATTACTCAGACATATTGTATAGTCACATTGCTATTTCAACCATTTCTTGTGTTTGGCATAATCAATAATACTAAGGCTTAACACAGACAGACAACCCGGGCTTTGGGTTAAAATGAAAGAGGAAAGATGAAAAGGCAGAAAAAAACATACATTACAAATTACATGGGGTTTTTTATCTTTGAAACCACACTTCCAGTAAAAGCTACAGCATTTTTTGTGTTAACTTTATCTGCTAACACCGCAGACAGCATCTTAGATTCCGAGTGAAATACGTCACCGAAAAGAGGATGCAAGTGGTAGTTTGTTTCTCTTGACTTTTGGTTTTTTGGTAGTTGGTTAGCTATATTCCATGCAGGAAAACTGTGACTTCAGATAAGTGGATATTCCACTTCTCTTCTTCTCCACTTCCTCAAGCCTTACAACAAGGTTGGGAATGAATGAATGAGTACTTGATGGAAAGGGCATGTTTATACATCTTTTATCTTTCATGAAGTATAAAAGTGATATTTTAAATAGACCTGACTACTTAAGACAACATGTTTAAACTACAAGCAGTTATAAATGAAGCCATTGTACGGGCACACGTGAAATTACAGCATACAGAACACTTCAGAAGCGTTCGGTGTTGCGCGTACAAGCTCTGCTTCGTACTCTGCTCGTTAGGAAACAACCCCGAGGTTTCCGATTTCACCCTGCACTGGGCAGCAGAAACATCGATACGAAGACTTACAGTTCTGGTGGAGAGAACTGTGGTCCCTTAGCTTTATACAAGTCAGAGCTGAAAACCCAGTGAGATTTTACCTGGAGAAACCAGTTAACCTAAAGTAAACTGTGACAGGTCCATAAAGAACTCAAGCCACAAAGAAAAACCTGACCTGAACTTTGTTTTGGCCTGCTCAGAGTGTATCACATGTTCCTTCTACCTTCTCTTCCACTTGCTCTGTTCGTTCTTTCAGAGGGAGCCGTGTAAAGATGCACAGGAGCGATGCCATGGTGCAGGTGCTCTCTGAAGTGTTTCTAGCACTGCAGTGCTGGGGACACCGTTCTCTTCCCTTCAGGGGAGGAAATGCTCTAACCATGACCCATGGGTAGAGTCAAGAGTATCAAAACTAGTGTATCAAAGTTTAAAAATAATGCAGCAGTGCTGAATGCAGCAGTATTGGTGTGGGGTTGTTTTTAGACAAAGTGCTCACCCTCTCACCCATTCAGCTTTAGACACTGAAGGGTGAGACTTCCTCATGAAGTTATTTAACTATAGAAGTGATTCGATTCTTTAACTGCTGCCTTCTGGAGACAGAGCACTACGGGACGTATGTTTTTCCCTACATTTGGAACACACATGATTGTAATTGTGTAATCTAGAACCATTTACCTTATTGTTCATTGAGGCAAATCCCAAGTCCTATCCATTTCTACATGAAACCCCTTGTCATTAAAGAGAAGAGTGGGCACAACCAAGGAAAATGGGAAGAAACAGGAAAAAACCCAGCATGACTGGTTTGCTTTCCTTCTGAAGCCTATCAGCATCTGAACGCTTCTTAAAGAAAAGATAGTCAAGAATTAACACAAACCTACTTACTGCTCTGTCTCTAAAGCAGTGAGGCACATCTGCCGGTGAGAGCAGGAACACCTAAGCCTTACCTTAGGTCTCCTCTCTCTGCTGTGGCACCATCACTGCTCACAATGCTACTCTGACAGAGCAGGGGAACAGAACATTACCAGTGGTCCAAAGGTTCTCTTCGTAGAGAAGTTTCTGTATGGGGATAGATTCCACAGCAGCACTTGCATGCTACATCCAAGTAAATACATTCACCTCTCATACACTCTGCTTCCACCCAAATTCTTACCCCAGAGACTGCAGAATTTAGGGTTTAAGGAACCCCTCCCTCGTGGTACATATTCCCATCTCTTTTGTTTTAGGCTTAAAAAGCAGCATATTCTCACCCTCTCTGCAGCACAACAAAGTCAAAGCCTCTGATTCACCTTTCCTACACTCTGGAACAATGTCTATTAAGAAACAACAGTCTGAAATTTCCCCAGGCAAGTTCTGCAGGGAAACATTTCTGACAAAGATGTGTTACGGAAAGTACAGTAATCTCTACTGTTGGACTACCATCTGCATCAGGAAGCTTTTTTTTCCTTAACAAGAAATAGTCTGAAAAAGGAAAAATAGTTTAACATTTACAGTGCTGCAGCTAGATTGGATTATCTTAAATCTGAATTGTGGATGGATGTCACATTTTCCAAAGTTTACTGCTTTTAAAGCAAAATAATGCAAACAATACTGCAGAAACCACTTCAGAACATTCTTACCACAGGTCCAAAAACAAAAAAAAACACCAAAAAGGCAGCCCCCTTTCCTCAACTACCACAGAAAGCTCTTTTATGTTGTATAAACACATACAAGGAAAGTAAAGGAGGAAGATCTCTGTTGCTGGCTTTTAGAATCTTCCTGTTAAAGCAATATTCACCATCCTGATATCCCAGGTATGGGATACGTTCACTTAACACCTTATCCTTTAAAGATCACAAGGCTCATGAAAACATCCCTTGTTAACCCCTGAGTGAAATGTCTGGGAGGAATGCAGACAGGTTAAGGAGATGAATACACGTGCTGAGCAACCAAAGAAAACTGGCACACCCTCTCCTTCAGCAGTGATTGAAAGGGTGTATTGCAAACGAGGATTTACGGGCGACTGCAGAAGCGTTCCAAGAGACACACGTGGTATTTGCCTACATTTCACCTGAAATTTCCACTTAGTTACTCTTCCAAATAACTGTTTTTAAAATGCATCTTCCTCCCACTAGAGCTGCCATCTACTAGGTCACTCTTTTCCTACAGAAGTCACTCCCCATCTTTCACCACCCTTCCTGCCCTGCTCTAAGGCTTCTCCAGCTCTAAAATCTGTTTTAGAAAGTGAGCAGACCAAATTCATGGTCTTCAAGATGGGGCCATTCCTCCACAGATCTCCAAGATGTCTCTTTGATGCTTTGCTTTATTCGCTATTTCCTTCCTATTAATCCCTCATGTTTCACATCGAGATTTTTTTGCTTCATTTTGATTTTCAAGCTGCCAAGCACTGAGCTGAGGTTTTCATAGCTCTAATAGTCACAATCCCAAGATTCTCTACTGAACAGTAATAGTTTAGAACCATAACTTCCAAGCAGTGGAAGTGTTACAACTGAAGCAATCATACTGGTATTTCAGCACCTGTTATGATTACAATAATGTAGGGCTTCATTTAACATTTTTTTAAGAATCAATTAAGAAGTTTAGAATCTTAACTCCATCAGGAGACATTCAGATATTCACACTGAGCTCCTTCCCTTACCCTCATCATCAACATTACCCTGGTAAATGCACTATTTTCCCTTCTGTAGACCAAAAGCAAGTAAGCTACTCCTTGCTTATGCAGTGTGCAGCCTTGGCAGTGCCTGCCATGCCCCACACACCAGCTGAGCTGGAAACAGCCCAAGCAAGCCTTGGGGGACACCAGAGCACTCAGCGCTGCCAGTGCTATGTGGAGACGAGGTTTTCATGTGTCATACATGGGTGTGCAACAGGATTTATTTTCTTCAAAGGAGAACAAACAAAAATATAACTCCTTCCCATAGAGTTTCACTTAAAACACAAACGCACAATTTTTGTCTCTCAGGTAAGCACATTGTTGAAAGTCCTGCAAAATAAGTGAAAAGACATAAAAGTAACTTAGAAATAAACTAAAGCAACAAATTTTCCTAAGATATGTCATTTTAGATTCACCAAACCACTGAGGCTCTACAATATTCCTCTGTAATAACAGGTAAGAGATCTCAAAAATTCCTCTAAGGTGAAACCACTAAAATAATAAGGCAAAACACTGGAAAAACTGTCAATTAAGAAATCGCTTCTCTCATCTACAAGGTCAAGGCAGTTAAAATTATAATCAATAAAGCTTGCAGATGGAAAAATCTTCCTTCTCCCAGTTAGCTTACTCTGCAGAGCTGATAGCACTGTTTGCACTTGGTTTTCCGGGTATAGTCGGTCCACTTCCTCAGCTGTTCCCACAGCGCTGTGCAGGAGATCCAGGCAGCAACAGCAACAACGACAAAAGAAAAAACCCCCACAACACCACACAGAAAAAAGAGCGGTGAGGGTCAACAATAGCAACTGAACCTAAAATTACTCTTTCAGTTTCAAGCTGGGGTCCCTCCTGTTAAAAGGTTACTCCACTTGAGTGTCTTTTTGTACAATAATTACTTTTAATACACTAAAACGTACAGGCACTAATAGTAAGGTCTATTGTAGTCCCTGTGCTCGGCTTTCAAGAAAAAACATGAATCATTTCACTTGCATCAGAATAAAGAGACTTCCTGAAACACACCTCATCTTTAAAGGTGAAAGATGAAAGAGCTCAAACCTCAACATTCCCACAGTCCAAAACTCTGCTAAGGCACAGGCCAAAAGATCTTCCTAAACACCAGCCGACAACAGCCAGTCCCCATGCAAACACCAGCTTCACCTGGGCGTTCGGAGGGATTCCAGCTGATGGGCTGGAGGACGTGGAGTTCCACTGAGGATCAGTAAAGAAGATACTTACTAAAAATAAAAACTACCACCATTCTACCACATCTAGCCTTAGTAAAGAAATATGCAGTATATATATACACACACACACACAAAGAAACACACCAGGTGACTAATTATTTTTAAAAGTAGAATTATTCCAAGAACTATAATGCAAAGTTGTAACTCTGCATTCAATCTAATTCCATGTGTAACTACTACCTATCTGAGAAAAGTCATTAAAAATCCAGAATTTGTAGTTGGTTTTCCATATTTACATGATGGTACATACCCACAATAATAAATTTTAAGCTTAATTGTCTTTTGGAATAATACTCTAGGATTTGGGTTTTTTTTTCCCTGCAATTCAATTGTTTAACTGTCACGGGTAACGTACTTCTAGATATTTTTTTTTTTTCCAAGATCATCCACAAGTAACATGGGGGGATGATTTAAACAAATAACCTTCCTCAACAACAGCATCTCAATCTGCTTTATTATGGACCCTATATCATCACTTTTCCTTTTTAATTGCTCTTCCTCTCCAAGTCTCTGCTTCAATCCTCTGCCACAGGTAGGAAGCAGTTCCCTTTGGAGCCCATACTAGGATTATTCAAGCGATCAAAAAGGCCAAATATTTTCAAGAAGTTTTAATTTTTTCCCAGAGTGTTTCTAAGCATTTCCCTGGGAAGCCCATAGCAAGGTCAATGCAACATTTAACAGGACAAGAAGGAAATTACGGCCACGCCAGAATAAAACTGGTGCAAAGACACATACCGATGTCGAACCATTCTCATTTCCTACTCTGCAAGTCAGCCCTTTTAAACGGCAGTGAAAAACCATACAGAACGGTATTTCAGGTGTGAAGTTACAATGGTTTCTGCAACTTCCACTGGGGATCACATCCTCCCTTTCTCATGCTGAGGATTAACAGGGACATGGAATGAGGTCCCTCCTGAGAACTGCAGTATGTGAAACTTTCTCTGGTTAAAATACAAGAGCATAGTATTGTTCTAACCGCTTGGATGACCCTCCTTCCAAAACCATCCCCACAGACATTGCCCATGTAAGAAAAGCAACATTTTAAATGGTTTTAAAAGGCTCTAATGGAATGTGCCGTGACTTTAAAAAAAAAAAATACAAATTGAGAATATCTTTCCTTCAGACTCAACAGCCTTGCTTGGTTCAGAAATGTTACTACCAGAAAACAACAAATTCTTCCCGCTCCCTGTTTTTAAAGGTGCAATTAAATGTTGCCACTTTTTCTTTAGGTATAAAGTGAACCGCTGTCTGGTATGAAACCATTCCCATCCATCTGCAGATGAAGTTTGTCGCTACATCAGGACATGAACCCTACCCAAATCCTAGAATACACATTTTGAATGTTGAGTATCACCTTTTAAAGAGTAATACAAGACACTGTATGTGTCAGATGTGCATAAGATAAGCTTGGCAATCGCCCAGCTTTGTGCACGCTAAGACACAAAGGTTTTGTTCGTAGCACAGTACGTTAGATGATTTGGCACAGTATGGGGCTGGAGACAACGGAGCCTTTGGAGAGCATTATCTCTCTGGCTAAAGACAAAGAAGTTGTTCTTTTGTGCAGCAGCTTTGACCATAGCACCAAAACCAATACAAGTAACAATTTCTGAATTATTTCTGCTCATGTTAAATTTGTGTAGACTGAGTTCACAAGCTACCACAATAAACTATACCTAGAAGTATACTTTCCCTACATAGTTTTGAATAATGTATCAATATGCAAAGAAGTAAAAAAGATTTAGTATTAGTTCTAAGTCATTTGACAGTAGAGAAGTAGATCCCTACCTCAAAATCCTTCTAGAAAGTGATTACTACTAAAAAATTACTATTATATGACTATTGTATCAATTAATAAATAAGATCTGTCAGCAGCTTCAGAAAAGTTCTACACAGATTGTTCCTGCTACAAACTCCCAACTGTTACGAAAGGTTAATATATATACACCTATAGATATTTCTACATGCAGCTGAAAAAAAAGCAGCTGCACGCTCCTCCATCTTTGGCCAAGCAGTCACCATCACTATCATTACCTGTTCTGTTCAAAAGGAGGCTGACAGCACAGGCACAAACGTGTCAAAATCCTGTTTGGCTTTTAAACCACTCAACTAAGTCAGTCCTAATCCTCAGATAATATTTTGTTATCTCTGACCTCTTCATTATGAGACTGGTAGCCTTTCTCATACAAGCTTTTTGGAACTCATTACTCCTAAGTTCACCGCTTTCCAGTTACTCTTCCTACCAGCCTATCTGCATACTTATTTACATGCAATTATCTATTCAGGAAGCACATTTACAAATGCAGAAACATCTTGTTGCTGTTCTGTTTCTCAATTTCACCTTCACTAATTTCGTTCTCAAGTACTTTATTTTCACATCTCCCTTCACCCTCAGAATTCACAAGACAGTTCCGAGAAACATCAAAACCGCCATGTACAGATCCACACCTCCATCGGTGACCCGCAGCGAGGGAGAAACAAACACATCACCCTGCTAAACGGGCGACGCGCTGACCGCCTGGCACAACGTCGATCGGGTTCACCACAGCGTGTCCTGCGTTGCACGAGACAAGGTTATCAGGGGGAGAAGACAGAGAAGGCCAGCCTAGAACAAGATTTCCTTTCAGCCTGCCGGAGTACACAGAGCTGAGGTCAGAGCTCCCAGAAAGCAGACCCCCGAGGGATGGGGATGCCAACCAGGCCAGTTTCAGAGAGCCCACAGCTGTTGCAGCTCTACGGCAGAGACAATCAGCACGGATTTCCCGAGGGCAAAGTTATTGAGCAACATGACACTGTCAACAGCAGACTGCTTGAGGCCTCCCAGTCCTGGACACCAGCAGAGGCTGGTTCCTCTGGAAGACAAATGAAGCGCCGCACGAACTGTCTGAAGACCAGGTAGAAACACTGCTGCATGGTTGCTTTTGCCCCTTTGTTAATTATTCTAAAGCTTACATCAAGCTTTCCACATCAGTGGAAAAGAGAAGCAGGAAGGAGTGTTTATCTGTGTGATCGTTTGTTTAAATCCTTACCACTACTACTGAGAAGTATCACAAAAGTCACCTGAGCGGGGAGAGGTGGGGAACTTCACTTCCTACAGAAGGTTTCATTCCAGACAATTTCACCACATGTAACAGAAAAGGCATCAACAGTGTTTGTGACCCAGAGCCCACCCAAGCCCCTGCTGAAAGCCAGCACACAGTTGATGCTGCACTCGAGGGACGAGAGATCAATTTCTGGCCCTGATACTCAAGTTCAACAATGCTGCAAAGATAAAACAACAGCAGGATGAGAAGGGGGAGGGAAGAGGAAGAGCACAAATAAAGGACGGAAAACCAACCTGATGTTTCTATAATGAGTAATATGCAAAAGCTCACCATCTGACATCTATACCAGAGGTAAACACAACCCTGGTAGAAAAACAAACAAACCACACTTGAAAAAAAAAAAAAAACCAGCAGGTTCTCTCTGTAGCTTTCTTACAGTATTTCCACAGTATTTCATGTTTTTGCCTACAGTATCTCTAAATGTTATTCAGTACAACCCTGCTAGCAAGCTGTGGACAGATAAAAGCAATTTCCTAAAGGAAAACACAGAATTCACAAAGGTACACAAATAACACAATATGAAACCTGGAGACTGCTTTCCATGATCAAAAAAACAACCAACTATAAATATTGAATCTTTCAATCAACCTCGGCACAAACATGCAAAGCAATTAATATTTTAAGTGGTTTCTTATTTGGAAGATCATAGAATTAAATTTCACAGAGTATTTATACTTTCAGTAATCATATCCTATTTGTGTTTTATTTAAAATAAATGAAATCGGATTCACTCCCATTACCACAAGCATTTCAGATGCAACAACTCTGACACCAGAAATAAACATGAAGAAATGTAAACTTGGTCTTTTGCAATTGAGCACCAACACATACTGGGCTCTTCTTAGTTACATTTTAATGATGTGCTACAAAGCATCTTGAAAATACAAAAAAACCAAAATCCTCCTACATGACAATTACGTAGTTCCTTTGATTATCCAAAATCATTCCAGACTGAGACTGAACTTTCCTTCCTACACAGGCTTTCCAGAAAGCTTGAAACCAATGTTATTTGCTTTAATGTATACAGGCACCTACTACATCAAGCTAAAAGCACTTTCTCCCCAAAGGAGATGTGTCCAAGATTATTTTACAAATAACATTATATATGTTACTATGAGCTTATTTTATAAACTCTTACAAGCTTGGTCAAGCCACAACTATTACATCGTACACTCAAGTGCTGGAGACAGACCCCGTGCCCTTGCACAGGGTTAGAAAAGGCTCCAGAATTAATTCTCTCTGTTGATGTTTATAGCCTTTTGGATTACTTTAATTAATGCGTAATACTGGTAAGTTGTAGCTTTATCATTTATAAGTATTTTAAGGTGTAAAAGCACCCGAATAAACTGCTGTAAACTGGTTACACTGGGAAGAAGAAACTAGACAAGTGAACAAATTTCAGCTCAGTTTTCTGTTTTATGCTGGTATTGCAACATAATAAAAATTTTCAGAAACCTGAAGCCATGTGAAAGTTTAGCCCAGGTTGGGGAACACCCACAAACAAAATCAGCCTTGACAGTCAGGAAACAAATGCTTTGTTTTGGCTGTGGTTTTATCAGCCATAGTTTCAAGGAGATTTGGGGGCTGCAGAACCTACGTGAAACCAAAACGGTTGTTTCCTCCGCAAGGGATGTCCGAGAGGAAAAAAGTGAGAGTCGTCATTAAAAACTTGATGTATTGCTCCTACAAATTTCTAAAATGGGCCAACATAGAAAAAATATTACTCAATTCAAACTCATTGCAAAATTTATCTTGTTCTGAAGATGGCAAGTGACAAAGCACATCTACTGTCAGAAGGGAACAGTTACTCATGGCATTCTGACCCTCTCCAACTAACAGCCACTGCTGCTGCACTGCAGCAGTGGAGAGGCTCACCGCGGAGACCGCTCTCCACCCAACTGCCCCCATGCCCGCTCCATCTTCTTCCTCACTGCATCCTGTGGCTCACACCCGAACCAGACACACTGCATCATTTCTTACATGTAACATTAATATTTATTCAAATTTTCTCACATGACTTATCTAGAAATCAGTCAGCCAACAACTTGTCACGCTTTATGGTTTTTTTTTCTTCCTGACGATCTACAAAGAGCCTGAAATCAGAATATGGAATAGCAGGACTGCTGCCAGCAGACTTCCTGCGCTCAGCGCTCGCAGCATATGGATAAGCTCTTAATACAATGCAGAGAGACAGCTTCTCGAATGTAAGCAGTCGGGACTAGCTTCACACAGGAGTTCAGCACGAGTGTCTAGACTATGAGCAAACTGCCACCGGAGATAAATCTGGGGATTTATATAGTACAGACGCTTGACAAGCATAGATTTAAGGTGCCCAAATCCCAAACCTGCGGATTTCAGGAAGCTCTCATGTGCATCAGCTGCAGGAACACAGGTGGTGGCACATGGCACCTGAGATGGTAAATCCCCTCGAGTGGCAAAAGGAAGGGGCCAGGCTCTTGTCCTATTGCTGGGCACTACAGACAAGGAACAGCGGATACGAACTTGGTCACAGAAGGTTCCACCTCAACATGAGGAAGAACTTCTTTGGTGTGAGGGTGCCAGAGCCTGGCCCAGGCTGCCCAGAGAGGCTGTGGGGTCTCCTTCTCTGGAGCCTTTCCAGCCCCCCTGGCTCTGTTCCTGTGTGGGCTGCCCTGGGTGACCCTGCTCTGGCAGGGGGTTGGACTCGAGCTCTAGAAGTCCCTTCCAACCCCTAACATTCTATAATTCTGTAACTCACGTGTGTTAGAATCAGCTCTAGTATATACACAGTATATCCACTTGGTATAATTAATACACCAAGATTTATTCTGCTTAAAGTATTACACTGAAGAAAACAAACCCAAACCATAATATGAAAAATATGGTACTGTAAAGACAAACTGATCACTTGGAAGATTTGTACAGTTGCTCGGTTTCCCCATAATGATGAATAGCTAAATAATCTTATGTCATGATCTAATATTTCTTTAAAGATGGTTTTATCCAAACTTGGACAGATTTTTCATTTTCCTCCATTTATGAAGATAAACTTGCATCTATTTTCAGTGTTTACGCTAGAGTGGGAAACCTGGACGAGACAAGAAAGCGCAACACATGGAAAGCGGCAAACGTGGCCCAGAATAGTGCCTTATCTGCAAAACTCTGGGGTCAAAAGCAGTGCAAGAGTTTCATGTGAATTGTAACAGTTTTCTTTAATGCAAGATTTTAATTGTACCCAAGATACATAAGAGAATACACAGACTACAATTACATCAGGTACGTAAAAAAAAAATCCTATCATAAAAATCTTTTACATGAATGCTGATATTTTTCACAAAAAATATCCACTTGAGGCAACTATTTTATTTAAAACACTTTCATATCTGACAAACTATATTTCTGAACAGAAATAGCTTGGTAAACAGATTAAACAAGCATATTTAGGTGCTTACTAAATAACATTCATTAACTCACTTCAAAATTTGCACGTATCCACCAACTTCAACGCTGATGTCCGTTCTCCATTCTGTAGTTTTGATCCTAAAGATCACAACACAGCACTGAAAACTAACTCAGTGCAAGGACTACAAACACATTCAGCAGACTCAGACAAAATCTTTATTGACTAGATTTGTTAGGTAGCCTTTTGGACATTTACAAGAGGCAGAAGCGGTAAAAAAATCCATGAAGAAGTAAGAGTCCAGTGCAAAGCTTATCTACTTCATGAGGATCTCTGTAGTTAGAGGTATGCTGGGGGAAGGGAAAAAAAAGATACTGGCAAGATCTCCTAGCAGAGAGACAATATATGCTGACACAAGAGCAGCTAAACCATCTACCCGAATAACCTGAGAAAGAGCAACAAAAGCCCTCTCTGAAAACCTATCTGTGTCTGTGCAGGCATTTTGCCCACTCTGGTACATCGCAGGGTCAGGGCAAGTCTGCAATAAGAACTCAGATCTGAGCAGAGTCACCAATTCCTGCGGAACTTCCCTTGCTCTGTGAGCATGCATGCAAACGACAGAGTTTTTAACTCCCTTTCTGGATGTTTTACAGAGCTTTGCTATGTTCGTGTTTTCCTGTATCTATACCACTGACTGTTCTGTTTATTTAGAATAAACACTGAGACATTCATTTGTTCCTATTTTAAGTTTCCAATTTTTCAAGATCCTTTTGAATCTAATCCTTTCTTCCTATCCCTGCAGCCCCTCGCAAGCTGATGCCACGCACAGGTTTAACAAGTACACCCTCAACTCTGTCATCCAGGTTACTAAGCAACTCGCTACCCAGTTCTGCATCCCCTTTACAGAAGCTCTGACTGTGCTCTGTCTAACTTTACAGGCAAAAATATTATCGGCCACCGTAGCAAACATGCTGTTAATAACAAGACAGGGAATTCTTCACCTGGTTACAAGCTCTCCTCGTCTTACAGCAGGTAGCAGCGATTTGTTCAAGACTAGTGAGTAGCACCCAAGGATGAGGAACAGATCCTTCTGTTCCCATGTGGCAAAGCTGACATCAGGCCATTAAACCGCTCCGTTATTCACTCTTACAAAATAATTCCTCCATTTCAGCCTTGCACATACTAACCAAGCTGAGGCTTACATAATACCCAAAAAAGACAACTTTTTTTAGTGCCGAGAGGATGGTCTAGCAGGCATCACAGCCCATACTCCCGACTTACTCCCCTCACACTTTCTCTCTCGAATGCTAGCAACCAAAACCTCAGCACAGACCCCCGTGACTGAAAATACTTCTCAAGTTCGCAAAAATAAACACTTGCATCTTTTTCTCTTTGGAAACGTACACTAATTTAGAACTACACCATTTGGCTTGTGATCACAACTTGTAACTGGCAAGAACTCCCACTGTTGATTACTTTTTGGGATAACTGCTACCCACATAGTGCCAGATGGTATATTCCACCTCTGCTGAGGAGGTGGAGAGGCACTGCCTGCTGTCAGCCTTGCGTTCTCTTTATGTTCGCTTTTTCAGACATGGATACTGTTACCAGTCTGAAGAGAAAGCGGGCGGGCATATGCATCTCCATTATAGCTTAAGCCTTTCAAGAACAATATTCCTTTCTTTAATGGTGCCTTTTACACTTAATCCTGAAGACAACAGAGCAAGGGATGTCTTGACACACGCCCAAGCGTTACCCAAAGGCTGGTGCCAATGGAAAGCTGCTCGCAAAGATTTCGAGCAAACGCTTATGTTCGAACTGTGAAGCTGAGTATCTCATACTAACAACTGTGTGAAACAGATGAAAATTGAGTTGAGGTCCTCTAATCAAATCTTACACTGAAAATTAAATTGGAAAGAATTATTTAAGCAAGAGGGAAAAATTCCCATTAAATTAGCAAATGGGAGATTTCTCCCTTCATAAAATGTAAATTAGCTATTAAACTAAGATTACTTAGAAATGCAAAAGCTGCTAAAAAAGATAATAAACATTAGACCCCAACTTAAGCAATGAAGAAACATACAGCTACGGGCCCAGAATAACTGCCTGAACCCATAGCATTTGGCAAATACCCTTAAAAATACAGATACACAAAGCAAAACGTGCACAGCAAGTTTGGGGCAAGCCAGCAAAATCCACAAACACCAATTTGGATGACCCGAATCACCGTATCCACCTACGTTTGCACCCCCCGTTCAAGACACTCAATTCCTTTCGGCTCGCTCCTCCAAGCACCACAGACTTCTAAAATCCATCCTCTTTTTCCCTTTGGTTTTCCCCTCTCTCAGAACCCTTCCATATCCTATTCCCTAAAATCTCTGAAGGATAGAAAGCTGTTTATCTGTTTCTCCACTCATCTCCCCTTTGCTGAAGATCTTCTGCAGCACTTACAAGCCCAGCCTGCCCAAGCCCATCCCAGCACGTTCGCAGGCAGGCACTAACCACCACGGGGACCAGGCAGGAAACTGAAGATGTGCACGCTACTAAGGGAGCTCGGAGAAAGAAGAGTGGACACAGGGGGCATCATCATTTCGACCAGTTCAAACACTATGCTGCCACCCCCCAGGGGCTCCTGGCGACCTATAGAATGTTCAGGCTTTCCTGTTCACACCTCTCAGCATCAAAAACATGTACCTCATTTCTACAATAGTGCTGTGCACCTTTATCTTCTAGCTACTAGAGCTCTTCAGGTCTTTATCTGGAACATTTAGAGCACCCTACTATCTAGAATTAGTTTCTTGACATAGAATAATCCCACAGGACAGAATGAGAGATAAGGCAAAAGGGAAAATCATCTGCTACTCAAGAGGAAAATGAAAGCATCAACAAGATGCAACATGCACAGGTCATCATGCACTGCACCCTGGTTGCACATTGTTCCTTTACTTTCTAATCATATTTCTTCCTTAAAAACAATAATTTTATGGGATTACAATCCAAGAAGATAAAATGGCTTTTCTTCCACGGGAAGATGGGATTGACGGGAAAAGGCATCACCAGAACATGCTGTGCCAGGCTGGTGGGATGGAACAGGACTGGTAACTCCACCAGATCAGTACCATCAATATACGATTTCAGGGTAGGAACACCAGGAGAAAAACGAAAAATGGGACTATTCTTTTGATCTTCCACCCAGACATCTGGTTCAGCATAGCTGAGAGACCAGCAGCTTTCAGCAGGGGGATGAAGACAGCAGGAATCTACAGCTGGGTGACAGCACAGGTAAAACTTCTTCAAAGAGCAATACAAGTTAAGCCTTTTGTTTGTTTGCTTGTTTCTCTAAAACAATAAAGCCAAGAAATCAGTCTCCATTTAACAACTGCAGAAAGGAATCCAAATGCTCCTAACATTTACACCTCTAGATACACAACCAGAAAGCTACTCCATTCACATTTGTTACTCCTCACGGTCTTCTCCCGGTTTTCCTTGTATTTCTTCCTCCACTTCACTGGAAATAGTATTTCACAAACTCAGAGGCAGCCCGCTGAAAACGCTAAGCCTTATATAACCCTTGTAAGACTGACCACAGGATCTAGCTCAATGAACTTAATACTCAGCAATTCAAGGGTGGAAAATTCACCTGCAAGGAGCTTCAGCTCACCACCAAGGTGACTGGCACGGAACAGAACAGACCATAATTGTTTCCAGGTTAAGGATATTAAGACATTTTCAAGAGTATCAGTTAATGGTTTTCAGCAATTGGAATCAATGCACAACTTCTTTCTGGAACTGCGAGTACTATAAATATTCATACTTGCATTCTGAAGAGATATTTCACATTGTCTTTAATTTTTATATTTTTTATATGCACTGATGGTTTTTCTTTTTCAAATGTGTTCATCCAGTTTCTCATCCAAGCTAAGAAGGACACCCACATTTCTCGTCCAGCCGGCTGAGAAGATGATGTAAAAAAAAGGGGAGAACCATTCACACATATACAAGCCCTGCTCTTTAAGGCATCTAAAAAATATAAACTGCAGCAGTGGTGTTTCCTACTGACTGCTTTACAACAGCATTTTACTTAAATAATCTGAATACAGAAAAATAGCAGCAATCTGCCAAAATATTATTCTACCTGCCCTGGAAATCACACAGGCAGGAAGGGAAAAATGAAATAAACACCCAAAAGATCTAAAAGTAAGCAAACAGGAAGTTTGCCTATCATAAAATACAGATTAACCATCTCTTTTCTCACCCTCACTAATTAATAACAAATCCCCAGTGTGACTTGTATTGCAAATGAGAATTCACCTACCCAAAATACTTCTTTCATTAATGAGATCATTACAAATCTTGAATTTGAGATCACTACAATTCAACTATAATTAGCAATTAAAGCTGATGTAAGTAAAAATTAGGCAATAGAATATTCGCCATTAAAGTGAGGGACTCTGAGAAAACCCACACGTTTACCCTCTTCACTGCTAGCTGGGAATTCTCCCTCAAGTGCTCTGCCAAGCTACTCCACGTCTTTAAAATATCCCCTACAGATCAGGCTAAAAGATGCTGCTCAACTATACAGCTGAATCTCATTAGTGAAGATTTTACACAAGCTTCAGGTTTAAAACATTACAAAATGGAAATCTGTGAAGTATCACTGATCTCTCAGAAGCAAATCATCTATTGCAACGGAAAAAAAAATAAAAATGGAGACATGGAAAGCAGGATGGGAGGACAAATAATTCATCACGACAACCAAATCTCCGCTGCTTTACATGCCACCTCCTTTGAACAAAATGATCACAAACTTCCAGATTAAAAAACTTGTGGAAAGAGAAGGAAGAAAGCATGTCTGCATCGTTCCCAGTTGTGGAAAGGTTGGGATCATGGAAGATACACATTACCCATTTGCAAACACTTCCAGCTCAGTGCAGGAACAAACACAGCTTTGAGCTTTCTCTCTTTGATCAGCATAATAAAGTCAGAAATGCTAACCACATGACTTCTCGATAACTTGGGTGAAACGGAGCAACATGAATGGGACTGCTCGTGGTGCAAGAAAGGATAATTCATACGCACCAGGATCTCCACTATGAACACACACCTCTGACTTTATTCTTTCCCATTAAGTGAACAACTAACAAGCAACGAGTGCTCCAAGACTTCAACATTATGAGTACGAAAGACCTCCAATAACAAATCATTCCCCAGCCAATCAGAAAATTTAACAGCAACTCCAGCCTTCACACCACAGAGCTCTGTCAGCTCTGGAGATGCTCCTTCAGTCACCAGTATGTTCTTTCATAAAGGACAAATAAATAACAAATACTGGTAATAGCTGAAATGTCAACACTCGTGATTCATCACCCTCTCCATTAGTTATGCCAGTTCAAAAGAGAACACCACTCTAACAGATTACTTCCCTACCCATGAGCTCACACAGCATCATTCCTCATCAGAACAAGGGCCCCAGCTCGGGAAGGCAGTGACATGTGGAGACTCGCCTGCATAGGAACAGCAGCATCAGCTCACCAGGATTCTCCGTGTTCCTCAAGTATCTCTGTGTGTCTTTGCCAAACTGGCTCCTAAGGATTGCTACCTAAGGTTACTTTTCGGTAAAGATGCACAACTCATCTCTACAATCAACAGGGTTGGTGGGAAGGAAAACAAACAAACAAAAAAAAGCATTCTCAAATTTTAAATTTGAAAAAAGCAACATTTTTATCAAATGAACTCTCCACTCAGAGCAAGAAAAAGCTTTACCAAAAAAAATTATAAAAATTACTGAGGAAGCGACACTTAAGACCAAGGTTTGCTTTATGCAGAAGACAAACCAACCCAACTACATGTGTTTCGTAAACACCATTAATAATTCCTTTGAAACCAAACAATCATGCAATGTGGCATTAGACCAAATCTGAGTCAAATAAGCACTCTATACTTTTGATGTTAGATCATTACCAATTAATGTTTCCTTAAAGAGTATTTTTCAAGGTGGAGCTTCTCACAACACTATATAAATTCACTTATTTGGCACATTTTGGTAATAAATGTTGCCCAGGAAGAACACCGGAGTATTCAGGAAACTCTATGGATTATCTGAAGATTTTTCTTCCTCAAGATCCGAACCACGACAGACCCATCACCACAGCCCCCAAAACACACAGCATTTTTTCTTTCCAAAATTCAGTAAACTTCTGCTCTCCCATCAGAATCCCACTGCCAATTCCACACTAGGACCAGTTAAATTCCTCTGCAATTTGTCCATCATCCTCACCATGAAAACAGATCCTTTCATCACAGGCTGCTTAAGTAGAACCTCAATAACCTCCATCATATGGGGCAGCTTCACATGGGATAACTTCAAAACTGGATTCTAAACACCCAGTTTCCCCCTTCTTAATACAAGTACACAAAACAAGCCACTGCCTTCTCTGACCAAAGTAGGGTTTGTACTTAAAGTAATTACTTATTAAATGATCGTAAAACAAACAGCTGCATTTTAGCCCCATAAAATAATGGGACTGGAATAATTCTAAGCAACTAGAACTTGGTTTTTAAATCCAATGGGCAAATAAACCAGAGATGAATGATCTGGTTCACTCCACTGCTGCAAATATTTGCAGACGCAGGGAGCTTTAAACACTCATTTATCTCCAGCAAATGCAACAGGCACGCTCTCTACCCTGAAGTCAAAATGAACATGTTATTCCAAGACGAAGACTCCAAATTATCAGTCAGAAACAACAGGCAGGCTCAGTTCTGCTCTCACTGAAGCTTGCGGTAACCTCCCACAGACCTCACCGGGTCCTGTATGGCCACGCAGCTCTGGCATGTTCTACAGATGCTGAAAGTGTTCCTGTGCTTGGCACGTATTTATTATATTGGAAGCAAACTGCAAGACAACCTGAAATTGCTGATCAGGCTGACCACGTGGATTATAATCAGTAAGTAAGGCTGTGAGTATCCTTTGCGTAGCACTAAGCGGAAACAAAACATACCCTCGCTGGAAGACGCGTCAAAAGGCACTGGGTTACGACTCTGTGCAAGCACTCCAGGCACGAGTTCACAATCGTCACCAGCCACTCCCAGAGCTCACGGCTGCTGTGAAGCACAGATCCAGCCACTCTGTTTCACACTCCTGCATCCTCCTCCCGTCACCCTCCTGTTCAACAGGGCAAGTTAGGTTTATTGATCCAGCTAGAAATGAAGTCTGCAAAACGGATTTCATGCAGCCAGCAGCTGCTCACGCACTGAGCACACAAGAGCACACAAGAGAGAGGCTATGACACCACGGGTGCCAGAGTTGGGACAAGAGGCCACTGATTTTAAACCAACACTTCAAGTCAGCTTCATCTCATCAAGAAACTACCCTTAGAGCCATCTGCTTGTCCAGATGCCAAAGGAAATCATCCTGCTCTAAAGAAAATTCATTCTCAAAAGTTTAAACAGAGAGAATCAGTGTCTATACTCGTGGGTTTATACATTAAAAAGACAAGAGATCAGGACTACTTCCATTTTTTTTCCAAAGCAAAAGACTTTATATTTCACACTAGGGTATTACAGGTGTTGCCAGCATCTCAGAGGATCACAAGTTTCATCACCTCTAGAAAAGGTGAACTTATATAAAACATAAGGAGGAATATAATTGGTCTCTTTTTTTTTATCAGAAAAACCATGTACAAAGTTGGAGGGCTGCTGGTTTTTTTTAATGTACCAAGGCATTATTTTAGATCTTTCTGGCTGCCAACTTATTCTTTTCCTTTTGCAACCTAATAAAAAAGCAAGATATACTCTTACTAGCTTTAGCAAGCACCCTGAAATTTAAGAAAATTCAAGATTCTATACTACTGAAACTTAAATGTGTCACAGGCAAACCAAAGAAGGCCTCACAGATAAAATGTTCTTCTGGAAATATATATACAATATACATATATAACCCAAAACCTGCATAACTCAGTGTACAGTTTGCACAGCACTGTACGTGATGCGCATTTGGGCCTTATACAGTTTGCATTTAGGGACACTAGTATTAATAAACGAGAATTTACAAGCAAAAATGTAAGCATCCTTGTCTACAACACTGCATTCAAAATTAATCTTTCAAAAATTCACTGCATGTAACGGGTATGCTCATGGATATAATACCTACATATACATCACTCATATTCTAGAGGTTTAATTGGAAGTAAATTTAGCGTATCTAACCTGAACTGTTAAAAGGTAATTGTTAGGTACCTTGGAAGGCCTATTTTTGTTCAGAATATGTATTTCAACCTTAAAAAAAAAAACCAAAAAACCAAAACACCACACAAAACATGAGCTCACACATGATCACTGGAAAACCAATGGAAAAGAGAGGGCTGAGAACAAGACAGGAATTGCTACAAGACCATCAATATCGGTAAGTTCATTTTGTAAAATTGTATTAGTCACCCAGTTACACTGAACATGCAATCGGCATCAGCAGGCTGAACCCGCACGCCGGTGTGCTTCAACATACTGTGACCACACTCCAGGGGCAAACAGGAATCGGACCTACTGCTCCTCTCCACTCACATGAAACTGCTGCTAAGTCTGGAGCACCCAGAGTCTTCTGCATTTATGAAGCACTTAGCAGGAGTTACTACAAAAAAAAAGCACAATTCTAAATAGTTTATTTTTTTCAGAAGCCCTAGAGTCACCATGGCCACAGCCCTCAAACGGTTCAATACAGTCTCTGCCTAAGCACTGCTGCTGGATTCCCCCCCCCCGATGAGAGTTCATAACCAAGGCAAAAAATGGGATTTTGGTTACGGCGGGTGGCAATATATGGCATTTTCATAATATGACTGCACGTTCACCAGGCATCTTCTAGATAAACATCTCTCCACAAACCATCCGCGATCTAAGGTGTCTCTCACCACTGGTAAGAAAGCCTCATGTGACTACAGCCAGCACATTCTCGCCCAGTATGTTCTCACCAAGCACTTATTTCACTGGCTGATGCTCCTTTTTTCTTTTTTTTTTGGGGGGGGGGGGGGGGGGGAATGGAGGTTTTCAGCTGCAGGTTTGGTATTTGAGTTTTGAGGATTAAATAAGAGAAGCAGACAACACCCAACCTTTAGCATTTGGAAGAAATCCTTCCCAGCTCCAACCTGAGCAGTGCTGCAAGCATTCATGGCCATGATGCTGTTCTCCATGGCACGTTCACTGTTATTTCTTCTTGTTCTTCTCCCAATTCAACATTAATTTGCCTTCACTTGGTACACTGCAGCTATGCTACACTCCCCAACAGCACTCATTAACCTCCATCATTTATTTCATTTTGCCAGATATTTCATTTTCATTCTCTTTTCGCCTGTATAAAAGCCTAAAATCCACACTGATGCATCATCCTTTCACCCAGCTTATGCTCCTGAACTTCCCAACACAAACAGGAATGAGAATCTGCCTTTTCCTTGCAAAACACACATCTGCGAGAAGCCGTCTGCCTCATCGGCTCTCATTTCTTTTTTACATCTTAGCCCCCAACAAGCAACCCACGCCTGTAACAGAAAGATACCGTATGTGTCATTAGACTCCACACCCCTTACTCACCCTACGGGAGCAGCGAGGGGGAGGATGCTGAACCCCCGCTCCCCCCAGCACCCGCGGGAGGCAGGCGGGGAGCGCAGGGCAGGAGTGCCTGCCTCACGCGTGCCTTACCTGCGGCACAGCCCCTGGCAAGACGGGGCCATTCCGCAGGAAAAACACCTTCTTATACCACCCAGCCCCCTCGGCGTTTAGAGGGATGGGTCTGAATTCCGGCGGCACGTGATTTGCACACGAAATATTAATTAATCACTTACCCTTTCAAGACAGCACGCCGCTCTCGTAAAATCGGGCGATTTCTAATCGAAAAGATGCGATTTTCTCAACTCTACCCGCAAGCTGCTCACACCGACCCCACCTTTACAGCCGCCGCTGCTGCTCCGAGTTCTTCTAACGAGGAATAACCCGCCCGGCTCGGCTCGGCCCGGCCCTGCCCGCCGGCGGGGTGCGGGCTGCCAGGCAGCTCCCGAGAGCGGCTCCCGGCGCCCCCCGCCCCCCGGCCCCCCCCCGGCCCCGGCGCGGTGCGGGCTGTGCCGGCCCCCGCCCGTGTGCGGCACGGCAGGGCGCGGGGGGAGGGGCGTGGCGGCTGCGGGAGGGGATCTGGCCGCGATTTCCACCCAGACACCGCGACCCGCCGCCCCCCGACCACCCCCCCGTCCTCGCTATGCCGCCGGGCGTCGCCCCCTCACGGCTCCCCCCCCAGCACGTCGCGGCGAGGGCTGCCGGGGGCACGCACGCGGCGCCGCTGACCCTTACCTGTCGCCACGGCGTCGCGGGTCTCGCCGGCGGCCTGCGCTCCCCTCGCAGCCGCACCGCCCGCGGACGACGAGCGCGGGGCGCCTCCCTCTCACCACATCGCGGGCAGCCGCCGGGCTGAGCGCGCACCCAGAGGGGAGGGGACGGGGGAGGGCTGCGGGGGCCGGTCTCGCCCCTCCTCGACGGCGCCGACTGCGGTGCTCCTTCGCCGCTCAGCTGCCACAGCGACGCGCCCCCTCCCTTCCTTCCTTCCTTCCTTCCTTCCTTCCTCCCTCCCTTCGTTCCCTTCCTCCCTCCTTCCCGCCCGCCCGGCGCGGCCTCCCCCGGGGCGCGGCGGCCCCCGCGCCTCTGCCCCCGGCTCGGCTCAGCTCGGCTAGCTCCGGAGCGCGCCGCCGCCTGACGGCCGCGCGCGCTGGGCCGTGCGGAGGGGGACGGGAAGGGAGGGGAGGGGAGAGGCAGGGGCGGGAGCGGCGCGCGAGCGCTCGCCCCCCGGGCAGCGGGCGGAAGGGGGAAGGGAAGCGGCGGGCGGGCACGCGCGGCTCTGGGCTCCCTCCGCGCGCGGAGGTGAGCCGGCCCGGGGGGTGGGGGACGATTGATTATTCATTATGCAAATGAAGGGCGTGGCCATGCAAAACGCGCGCCCGGGGCCGCCCCAGCGCAACCTGCGCCGGGGGAGGTCCCATCGGGGAGGGCGGGGCGATGCCGGGCCTCGCGCCCCGGGCCTGCCGCCGCTCCTACCTGGGCCGGGGCGGGGGGCGAGCGGGATGCGCGTGAGTCCCGCCCGCGAGACAACGCGGCCGGGAGCGCGGGGAGGGCGGCGGCAGCGCCCGGCCTGGCCACGGCAGCGAGCGGGAGAAATTTGAGCGGGAGGCGGACGGGGGTAGGAGGGGCAGCGCTGCCGTGTGGGGCGGGTTTCCTCCCGGGAGGGGGGAAGGCGGTGGCGGGGGCTGCGCGGGGCCCTGCGCTCAGGGGAGGCGGCGGCCCGGGGCGCGGAGCCCCCGCGATGAAGGAGCCGCTCCCGCGGGCGGGGACGCCCGGGCAGCTCGCTGCGGGTGACCGATGCTGTCAGAAGGATGCGCCGCAAAGGAGGGAGCCGAGCGGGGGCGGCTCCGTGGGCCGGGCTGCGCTGTGGGGATCGGACCTCGAGCGTCTCCGGCATCCGTCAGCGCCTCCGGCCGGGCCGAGACGTCCGAACCGCCCCCGGGTGCCGAACCCGCGCCTGCGGGTACCGCTTAGAAGGTTCCGACCGGGCTGAGCGAAGGGGCGGCTTGGTGATAGGACCGGCCCCGGCGCCCGTGTGGGCGGAGCTGCTCCAGGTACCCCCGTGTGTGCGGGTTCATCTCAGCTGCAGGAACACTCCACTGCCGCCTCTTTTCTCCTTTTCTTTAATAAAAAAAGACTTCTGGGAATAACTGAAAAACAAAACATTTCACTCTCACCTACAACATATCGGAAAAATGGTTGAAGGTGCCAAAGCAACACACAGGAAAAGAAAAGCTCTATTGCCTGTTAAAGCTAATAGAAACATTTATTGAAAAGCTCTATTACCTGTTAAAGCTAATACAAACATTTATTTAGATTGCCTGTACAGCTTAAGACACACATTGCAACTATCGACCCAATCATCACTGCTTAATTGCCCTCTGTGAATGATATATAACAGTGACAGAAATCTGGGGTTCTCATCAAACTAAAAATCTACAGTATTTTTGGACAAAAAAAAAAAAAACAAACCACGGTGAACAGAATTTTGGCTTTTATCTCATTATTTCCCTATTTAAAAAACCCAATATTTAGGTCTTAGTCAAAATAATCTTTCTAGTGCAGTACAAAATGTTCCCTTTAATTAAATTAAAAGTATCTACGCACCCTTGGGAGGGATGCCTTGTTAAACCTTCTGGGGGCAGACTACTTGCCTCCATCTAACCCCAGAATGGCTAAGAGCTTGACATCACATCTGCCCATGGTGCCAAATTAATGACCAAATAAATAAAGCAATGGGGTAATCTCCAGTTGTGAGTCAAGAAAACTGCTTGTGCAAACCATAAATTGCGATAGAAAGAATCCTACCCAGGAAGTGTTAATAAAAATTGGAGGTAGCTCTGTTTTGATTTTCAGAGATGCCAAGTTTCTGGAATTAAGCTTAGATATGAGTGAATTTATGTCATCTATCTCACCTGTCACTTCAGTCCGTGAGTTTTGCTTTCACAGCAGAGTGGCATCACATGAAACAGTGCAACAAGCACTTAAAAAAAAACCAGCCTAAACTAAAAAACCACAGTAGGGAAATCTTCCAGAAATATTTTCATCTAAATCTGTGGCCTCCTGTCTCTTTCATTACTTCCAGCAGAAGTGCTTTCTGTAATTGCTTATCTTCCGTTGCCCTTTAGTCTTTTCAAACCACATATACCAGAGGGGAACACATAGCCAGAATAATTCCCATTTTTCCTTCAGCAACTTATTAGCATAGCAAATCACTGACTCTCTGCACAGCTACAGTACCAAGGAGGAATAATAGTTCCACCTACAAGAAAATATTCTCAGAGCTGATGTCAACTGCTTTATATATGCACTCATATCGTTCCTCAGAAAACAGATTTCAAGACATGGCTTTGTGAAAGAGAGGGAGGCCCAGCACTTCAAGGACAGAGCTGAGAAGTTGAAGGGAATGAGAGAACATCAAAAGACCGGCTTCCAAGCGGGAGGAGAGGAGCCACAGCACCTGAAATTGGTATCCAGTCCAGGCCTTGTGCGGGTCACGTGTGAGAACACCTGAGCAATGGTGCAGGGGCCATTTCCCACCCTGCCCTGCTTGGCCAAGGCCAGACATGGATGTTTCAGCAGGGGCAGCTGCATAGGAAGGTTCTCCCAATTCCTGCAGCGGTGAACAACACTTGTGGCTTTGGGACCTCCTGAGGCACGTTTGACTCCCAAGTGCTCACACTACACACCAGCTCTGCGTACAGCGTGGTGCCTTCTGAGGGAGAACCTGAGCAGGCCAGGGGTTTCTTCACGTCCGTACTTCATCCTTCTTCTCCACTGATGGCAGCTCCCCCCGCATTCTGCAAGGAGCCAGATCCTGCTGGAACACAGGGGGTTTGCTCTGGAAATGCCTCCTGGGACACACAGGCATGCTTCATTGTGATCCCGCCTGTTGTAGCTTTGGTAGAAATAAAGCACCCAACTGCCCGGACCTACAAGGCTGGGTTGGTCTGTGCCTATGCAGAAGCACAGCTGTAGGTATTTCAGAACATCTACACAAATCACCTATAGCATTTAAAGGCTTCGACGAGGAGATGAAGGGTGCAGTTCTCAGGATCACTGTTCCTGACTTTGGTCCAGAAATTCAGTCCAAGTTCATTTCAGTCACATCCACACCTTATTACATCTGGCCTCTTAGTGTTACAACCACTTGTTCAAACATCTCTTTGGTGAAGTAGAGAGCCAAAAAAATCACATAAAACTTCAATCAACTCTTTATGTTTTGTGTGTACTGCAAGCTGACACAAAGTTTGCACAACAGCAAAGAAAACAGTTTGGGTGTAATAAACAAGGCATTGTCTCTTAAATAGCCAGAATCCCTACAGGAAGGTAGAAAAACACTTGGTCTTTTCACTCCCATCATCACATCAGATCATCTCCTGGGTGGATTCTGTTAAGTGTGAGCATATACAAAAAATACATATTGCTTACAATATTTGTTATCTGAGAAATATAAGCCCGGGGAGAAAAATATTCTGTTATAATCCTGAAAATGTGAGACGCTACTTTTCTTCACACCTCAGCAGCCTGAAAGAATCAACCCAGGGTCTGCTGTCCCATCAGCAGCTAATGAAAGCCTCATCTATTTGTGTAGCCTGGGGAGTTTTGAAATAGATCTGTTGGTATTTTTCAGAAGGAAAGGGAGATTTGCTGTCTGTTTAATTTTTGCAATTTCTGGCAAGAGCACCTTGAGCTGTGAATAAGTGACTCTAGTTTGTCTACAGCTAAATGTGTTTTTTATGACTCTTCTACAACCAGGGCTGCATTTTACTGCCAGCATTACCCTTCATCTGAGCAATGGCTGAAATTGGGGTTTGCTAACAGACCTTCAGAGAAGAAACATGAAATACGACAAGTAAAAATAGTTTTATTTTCCTGTATACACCTGGTTTGGAGTGAGATAACCAAGAAACAAAGGAACTGCATTTTGGGAACCTCAAAATTAATACTCAGGTTCTAGTTCTTTGAGTAATAGATGTAAACAGAAACAAAACTTTTTCAGCTTGCAGAGCTCTATGTCCTGAGAAATACGCACAACCAAACCCCAGAACTCCCTTCAACACCGAGAAAAAGAATGTTAAAGGCTATGTGGAAACAAAGAGCTGGTGACATATGCTACAAACCTACATCAAACGGTCCTGCCTGTAACAGGAAGCAACTCACAGCCTATTTCCCTCCTGCAGCAGATGGAAGCACAGGAAAAAAGCCACAATCTTAGACGGAGTGAAAAGGTGTTTGGCCACGAGATGATGAACCATGTGCCAAAGGTCTGTTAGCATGGGAGATCATTGACCTCCAGAAGGATTTAATTCTGTGTGATCCAAGACCTTTCACAGAAGGTCTTGCCCACTGCCCTCAAGAAATTTTCAGCGAGAACAATAGTGCAGCAAATGGTATTGTGAAAGACAATTGTGTTAGAGCATTGTTTTGGTAGCAGCAAGCAAAGAGGCCTTTTAAGCAGGACGATCTTGTCCCCTGCTTCCTCCTACCTAAACAATTCAAATGCTGCCTGATGCTTTCTCATGTTTGCTTTTTGAAAACAGGGAGCAGAGAGTCCTTAATCCACCAACCAAACGCACACATCCCCATCCACAGTTCTGTGTCAGCTTAACAGAAAACACCCATTATGAAAAGAAGAACATTATCTGTCCAACTATAATTGCAGTTTTGAAAGAGAGGATGTATTTATGCAGCTCATAATTTGGCAACAATACCAATCTGACCATTTTCCTCTTGAGAGGCACTATGGGAGATTTCACGATTGCAGGGGATAGAGATAACATCTTGACTGAAATAATGCACCTCTGGTGCACTGGGGTACAGCACACATCTGTGAAGAGAGGGGGGGAATCTTCATACCTGAACTTTCTGCTTTGTTAATGTTACAGAATTAGTATAATCTTTGCAGACAAAAGATACCAGAATTTTCATATGTGCTAGACCAAACTCAAATACCAGCTTTTGGTATTTCCTCCTTCAGTTACACCAGGACCAATTTAGCTAAGATATAAAGAGTTAATGCCTGCATATGGCAATCAGACAAATGTTCATTTGGGGTAGGAAAAGCTTCACACTGTTTTCTGCAGCTTTGGCACAGCTATTTATGGGCTGTGTTCAGTGGCTACTGTAACGTGGATTTGGATTACATGTGGTGTTTATGGTCCTGAATAAAGATAAAAATACACTGAGAGCAGCTAAAACTGCATTTCCAGTTTGTCTGTGTCCATTAATTAAAACTCCAGCATGTTACCCTTTGTAATTTCTGTTCCAGCCTTCTGGAAGGATTCTATATATGGACCGGTACGTTGCTGTGATGGTCTCACAATGCAGGCAGGACAAGACTCATTGGCAGACCACCCAGTATAGCTGGAAATATTTAAAAAAGCTTTTCTGTTTCTTTTTTAAACTTCTGCTGCTTTGGCAGCATTCAAAGTTTGCTGTTGAAGGCGTTGTGCACCCCAAAAACTTGCCTCACCGTTCTAATCAGAAGACATTACTTCTACTAATAAATCTTGTCCAAACTGAAGTGCCAAAAAAAGATGACTAGTTTCTGTGTTAGTTTCTGCCTGTCCCGTGTACCCTCCTATCCCCTGAGAGAATGTCAAATTGGCATGGAAAGAAGACAAAAGGAAAAGAAGACAAAAGCCTTTCTGTATGCGTAAGGTCAATAGAAGATGGAAGGAATCATTTGTTCTCCATGACTGCAGTGAACAGGACAAGGGCTTAAGATGCAGCAAGGATAATTCTGACTTGAAATTAGGACTAATTTTCTAATTGCAAGGATCATTAAGCATCTAAATAGACTGTGTGTAGAGACTGTGATGCCGTCATCCATGGAGACCTGTAAGATGCATTTGTCATAAACAAAACAGATACAGTTGGGCTGGATTTTGGGCACTGGGGTAACGACTTGGAGACTCCTCGTGAAATTCAGAGCAGGCCTATGAAAACAGACGCAGCTTGTGAACCAGAGCAGCAGTGTTTTGCACAAAGGACACAGTAAGACACAGGCCCTGCTGCAGGTCACTGCTGTCTAGATCAGCATGCCTTAAGCTTTTAAGGTAGAAGGAAAATTACTAACTCTAAAATTTTCCCCTAGATGATCATGAATCTTGTCATTAAAACTTTTCACTCAGGACACTCTAAAGTTGACAACAATCAGGGATGTTCTTTTGCACAGGTGTTGGTAGGTCACAATTTGCAGCAGACACCTGAGGTATCTGTAAGGAAGATACTGTTGCTCACCCTCAGACTTGGGAAACTTTCAGAAAAATACCAGTTCTAAAGCAGGAATAAGTATTTTACCAGCCAACAAAATAAGTAAGGCTCCTTAAAGTAAAACTGTCACAAGTTTGATAAGTTGATTTAATATGCTATATTTTAAAGAGTACAGTTTTAGTCACAGTCATTTTTATGAAAGAAAAAAAAGCTTTGTTTCACTCAGTTTCTGTCAAATACACTGTAACTCTTAGCAGTGATGGGAGAAATGATATTTAGTGTAACTGCTACAGCAGTCCCCTGAATTGCATTAACCCCAGCAGTGCTAACAGAACACGTCTGATTCTTTTCCAGCAGGGCACACCTCCTGTGCAACTTGCACAAGAAATCAGTATAGATCCTTTCTGTTGCCTGCCTCCATCAAAATCCACAGCACTGTGTCAGAGCACGGGTCTGCGCGGGTATTCTGTTACCTGAACAGCAACACTGAGGAAGGAAAACAGCATGGTAGCTTTGGCTGGGCACGACAGCACAGGAATGCTTCCTTCCCTGTAGTTCTGGTCTTTAGTTTGTGATGCTGAACCCTCTGAGATCAGGCAGGGTTCTCCCACCATCTGGAGTGGAGGGGAGACCTGACCTTTAGCGGCTGGTTTAGATGGAGCCTTAGAAGGAGGTGATCTCGAGCAAGATCTAGCAAGCACCCAGGTACACAAAGTTTCGAGATCCCTGAAAAGCGTTACAGTGGCTGGAACTTCCTCATCTTGCAGAAGGGAATCTTGGAGCAGGAGATGTGGAAATGGCTCCCACCCAAAAATTACTCCAGATCAAACCAGCATGAAGAGGGAAAAGGATGGATCCATCCAGAGTTTACACACAACAGCTGCTGAATTTTGTGTGAGAATATTTTAAAAGCATTATTCTTATCTCCGGTAGGATCTTCCAACTCTGATACACTATCCCAAGAGGGCATCATTATCATGAACCACAGCAAAGCTTCAAATCCTTTTTTCATGACATTCCTAAACTGTTTGCTCCACCCTGATTCATTTTCGGAAACTGATAAGACAGCTGTGAAAATACACCATGTAAAGCACTCTCATATTACAAACCAGCTGGCAGAATTTGCACCTTTCATTCTCCCAAGGGAATAAAGATTGTTGTTTATTCCACTTTTCAAAAGGTACACGAACCAAACTGTAACCTTTTCTTAATTATCCTAACTGGTATTGTTAAGTAGGTGTGTACTGATATAACACTTTGGCTTGCAATAATCAGCAAAGCAGCTGCCTCTGAACCATGTGTGGGCTCTACTCAAAAGATTTTCTTATTATGAAAGGGGGCGTGGGTCTTTCCTTTCATGAAAATGCTCATCATTTTCACCCTTCCTCTGCAGTGTCTACTGTCACCATTACAGCATTTCTCATTTGACAGCTCCCTGTCACCAGGTGCTACCTATAAAGATCTGCAGAACTTCTGTCTTCACCCCACTGCAGTACTGACAACACTTAATGGCAATTTTTTTTCCAGAACCATGTATCTTAAAGGCAAGAACATGATCAAGATGCAGCTTGCTTGGCCCGTCACGGTGTGTTCCGTCTGTACCCCCTTCCCACAGTCCTGCCCAGCCACTCTGTTATTTTACTGAAACTTCTTTCTTACGCTTTCCTGAACTGCTGTTGTGTGCCATCAAGCTATTGTTGTTCTACACCCTAGAGATGCCTCCAGTTCAGCGATAGATCCCTCTGCTAGAGACGTTAGCACTCTGATGTGGCACTGGAATCCAAATCTTTGAGACAAATGACACTTGGAGACACACTAGAGTTGAATTTACAACGTGAAAAATGATGCTTTGATGCTGCAATTCCTTTTTAGGGGTTTCCTTACTTCAGCAGATCTCAGCTGCCTGCTGGCAGTTATTATCCCAACCCTTGCCTTTCTCAGCTCTTGGTTTTTGCACTGATACTTAACAGCAGCCCACACAAGAGAGAGTCATTTCTTCCTCTTGGTCCAGATGTGATGCCTGCAGCCTAGAAAAAAAGTTTGGTAATGGACTTACAACCCAACCAGGCAACCCTGCAGAGCTACAGATTGCTTCTGCTGCCACCTGACGCGCTGTGCGCATGCTCCTGGCAAAGGATCCCAGGAACATCACCAAATTATCAGCACTAAAATGCATCCTGGGATGGGCAGGGCTTTCTGCCACAGGTTCCAGTCCCCTTCATTGTTATTTTAGCCAGAAGCAGAGTCAGTGAAATATTCACCTAAAGTAAATGTATCCCTTAGGATGCAAAAAAATCACAGATTGCTGTTTCTAAATCAGTGTTGTCTCACAGGGATCCCGAGAAAAGGGAATTTGGGGGCTGGGTACTGAACTGGAAGAGATGTACTAAAGGTACTCTGCTGCTCTGTCCCTAGGATGGATTTCCATGTGTAAATCCCTCTGGGAATATTACTGCTTTCCTCAGCATCCCATCCTGGCTGCTTCTGAAATCCAGAAAGGATTGTAAGTGGCCGTGCAGCTTGTGCCTTGCCAAAGCCTTCCTGGGGGTTTCTTCTCTGAAAGAGGGTGATTTGGTAGAACAAACCGCTCTGTGTGCAACCAAGGAATGGCCTGAGTGCTCCAGAATGAGCTGAAGCCCAGATAATTCAGAACACCACTTGAGCCCTGCAACTCATGCCTATAGCTTTGTCATGCCAGTTTTTTCCATTATGAATATCTGTTGTGTAACATCAGATACTTTGCAGTTGTCTGGGGGTTTTTGGGGTTTTTTTTGTTTTTTTTTTTAAGGTAAGTCACATTTGAACAAAATCAAAAATAAGCAAGAGCTAAAATATCTGCAGTGCTGGGGCTGTGCCAAACACCCACAGATTCTGTACCCTGTACTCGAGTCTTGTCAAGTAGCTCAGCACATCTTTATTCTAATAATTTACTTTCATTTTATGCCTAACAGAGAATTGTCCTGATTACTCAAGCAAAGCACAGCAAGAAAAGCACAGAAAACATTTGGTCAGCTTTGGGCACTTGGTGCTGCTCTTAGTGCCCTCACCTCCCCAGGACTCTTATGTTGAAATATTGAGGCAATGTGCAGTGATACACAGAGCTCCTGACTCTCCTTCCACAAAGTCTTTCAAATAAGTAATCGGATAACTCTAAGCAGAGAGGTGGCAAGATCTGTTGGAGGTTACAGCATGACCGGTACAGCTGAGAGAGGCCAGTGGTTAGTAACTCCTTCTGGCAGCGCAGCTCAGCCCGGGGTGTTCAACCTACCACCATCTACTGCCACCCTCGTGACCACGGGTGTTGTGGAAGATAACTACGCAAAGGGCTTTTCTTCTGCACAGACAAGCTCTGCAGATCCACAAAGACAGTGTCGGGTTATGTGAGAAAATGCTCGTCACACAAAAGGAAGGAGCACACAGGAAAACTGACAGGCGAGGAACCCCTGTGGTGAGCTCGACAGAGAAACCCCGACCTCCTCCTCCTTCCAGCACTACCGGCTGCACCTGCAAAAAGGGACCTGCGGTGGCCTCGACTATCAGGCTAGTGGATTTGGCAACCCTTTTTGGCAAAAGTCTACTACAAGCACCCCTGATTACGAAGCCGTGGGAATGCTGACTGTACCAGAACAAAGAACACAGATAATACGGGTCAGCTCAATGGTGAAGTTTGGAACAAGAGGAAGGGCAAGAGCGAGGCGAAGTCAAACGGGAAATTGTTTATAAACTACCCATGTTAGGGGAACGCTGAGGACTCCTGTTTCTCCAGAGCAGTGGGTGTAATGGACTGGTGGCTGGCAAAGGTCACCCTGAATTGGTCATGATGAATCCTTACATCTGGAGATCTGAGTATAACACCAATGCTCTTCTGTGGATAGTCCTTGAAGTTTGTCTCTATCCCACCTCTTAGCCTGTCTGCCCTCAGACAATCATTTCCAGCAGAGGTGGCCTACATTCTAATACTGAGTTAATGAATGACTCTTTAAGTATTCCTCAGGTCATGTTGTTAATAAACCTGCAAAAAAAGCATGAGCTGGGAGGCAAAAGCAGCCTTGCAGTCAAACTTTTAGAACAACAGCTTCATGAGTTGTGTCCTGAAAAAGTCTGGTGTGCAGATTCAAACTCAAATATGAGAGAACAAAAAATAAATTCTCCAAATCAGAGTATTCAAGAGCTTAAAGTTAAGGTAGTCTTGAAAGGAAGAAGCCTGAAATAATGTGGGAATTCAGATTTGAGCAGAAACAAGAATATTCCTACATGGAACAAGTTGTGATTTCAGTGTGTCCTGGGGGAGCATTATCTCTGCTTTGTGCTTTGCTCCTTACATATGGATATTAAATAGAGACTTCTTGTAGCTTGGTGAGGTGATTTGATCAAGGCTGGATGCATTAGAATAGGAAAAATAAGGAAATATAAAAAAACACCTCAGAGCCTGAGCAACTATGATGGGGAACAGTCACTTGTAAAGGCAGCAGGAGTTTTTCTTTGTCGGAGGAGGGCAGTGAGACCCTGGCAGGAGGTGGAGGGAGCCCAAGATGGATTCATGGGAGAGAGGAGGTTCACCAAGAAATGCACAGGGCCAGTTTTTCATGGAGTTTGAAATAGTTTTTCAATTACTACTCTTATGAGCACAAGGCAGATAATTTTTACACCCTGGGAAAAAGAGACTATCAAAACTACTGGCTGGTTACCAGAATTTCTGGAAAGCCACAGCAAGGTATAGCATGTGCTGGACCCAAGCTAATAGAGAAAACTGGCCCAGAAAGTTTAACATTTGGATACATTCTTTTGTACAGTAAAAAGATAGAAGTTTTAACGTCACCCTCCAAAAGCATTCTTAATACAGACCTGCAGTATTCGAATTATCATCCCTTACCTTATACCTACCTGGAAGTTGCTTTTGGGGCCTTATACAACATCCACAGCAATCAATGGGAGAGGTTTTTGAACCACTTCCAGAAGAACCATTAAGGTTCCTTCTTGGCTGCCTTCAAAACACACTGCAAGTTTCAGCTCTGAAACCTGTGCATATAGACAGAAAAACCTCTGAGCAGTTAAAAACAAAAACATTCTTCACACATTTTCCACCTGGGCCACCAGTAAGGACATAGCACAACAGAGGCAAATGACTAAGGACAGAGAAAGTGTTAATACTACTTATCCATTTTATAGTCAGCTATAGAAATAATATTTATGTAACAAAAAAACCTTAAAAAAAAAAAAAAAAAAAAAAAAAAAAAAGAAAAAAAAACCCCAAACCTGAACAGTCCAGCAGCAGGAAAACCATTTACAAACTGCAATATTTGAGAATGATCTCATATTAAAAAAAAAAAAGATTAAGTGCAGCAAAACGTGTAACTGGAAATGAGAGAGCACAATGTCTTAAGATTTAGCATTTGAGGAATATATAAAAGGTTTTGCCAAGAATTATTCACATACATCTGTACAACCCCCATCCATCTATTTTTACATGTTTGTGGGCCAATAAATAGAGCTGTGTATTGTCAATCCTAAAAATAAGTGCTTAGCTTTAGAAACTACTTGTAGCACAGCACGGAAAATAATGATTATGTTCAAATTAACCTTTTTCACCACTTATGTAGCTTCAGCCATATTAGACTGAGGGGCACAGCATAACCTTTTCTTCACCCTCAGACAGGAATCAGAATCAGGTAAGAGAAAAGGCTGGGTGACCCTAATCAAAGACCTCTTAGCCCAATGTTTCTGCTTTTGCATCCTATGAACTCTTATCTTCAGGGGTTTTGCACCCCAGGTAAGCTGTCCTACCCAGCAGTACATAGGCTTTTCAAGAGGTCACACTAGACAGGTCCATGGCCCCTGTTGGCCTCCAAAGCTCAGGATGAAATCCTGGGTCCAGTCAAATAAATAGCAAAACCTTCTTGCCTTCAAAAGACATTTCCCACTGTAAATTCCAGAGTCATTTGCAGAACTGTCCACCCACTGAATTGTTTGCCGTTGTTGTTGGTTTCTATCAGCATTACCTCCCCTGCATACCTAATTGTGGACTTGCTCTAGTTACTTAGTTAATTAGCTTTCAGGGCACCACTGTATACTAGGTAGAGGCACTTGAATGGCCATCCTATAAATAGCCTTGATAGTAGCTAAATAACATAAATGCTAATTTCCTTCCCTACAGACAAGCTTCGAAAAATAGAGACATTTCTCCAAAGTAACTTCTCAGACACACACACAACTGGCCATAAAACCCCAAAGGTCATTTTCCTGGGGGAGGGACTGAGACTGGGTGGGCCGAGTTAGGCTCTAGGTCTTCCCTACATAGGCTCTGCCCTTGCCATGCGATAAAGGCAATGCCATGCGACCCGCTCCTCATCACGTGCGCCCCAGCCATGCAAACCATGCTTTAATTGATGCTCGGTTTTTATCTTCCCTTTCAATGCAGAAAAAGAATCCCTAATCTGACAAACGCTGCTACTATATTCCCATACTCTCCTTATTTGCAATACTGAAGTATTACTAGTATTGACAAAACCATTCTCCACTGGATGCCATTAAACTAGTCATTTATTCAGCCAACACTATTTCAGCACAGCTTGTTTATTTCAGTTGCCACTGACATTTCCTATAGTTTGTTTAATTCACAGCACTGACACCTATAGGGGAGAGCAGGGCAAATTAACCTGCTTTTGAGGCTACAACCGACCATCAAAGCCAGGCAGAGCTCCCACAGCTGCCTGCATTTGGTTAGAATACAAGGGATAATTTTAGCAGCGTTCCTTTTTGTTTTTCTATTTAGAAAACAAACACTAAGTCTTCTGGGGAACAGTCAAGAGCTCACTTGCCATTACCATGAGCCATACACTAACCCCAGCAGTGACAACGGGGCTAAAAAATCACAGTTTTTGGAACAGAGCTGAGCAGATGAGTGCTGCTGAGCTGTCGGGACAGTTGTTAAGGGTAGGAGCTGCCAATCTAAAGAGATTTTTGCCTTTCAGCTAATGATTTTATTCACATGCAGAAAAGGTCCTCCCCTGTTTCCTTGCTTCCAACTGCCCTTCCAGATGCTATTTTTGCAAAGCGTTCATGACAAATCTGTTCAGTACTGTAAAAAAGCCAAAGGTTCTCTACACCAGTAATTTAGCTATGTCTGCCACAGCTCCATTGAAAATCTCTCAGCTCCACTGCTGGGGCTTTTGACAGCACAGTGTAAACACAACTGCAGGCAAACAAGTTAGAAGCGTAATGGAAAGGTAACAGCTGGAGGACAAGAGTCCAGGGCATTGTTCCCTCTGCTTTACACATTTACTGATCCTTCTGCAGTCAACTTCCAGTGTTCCTAAAGAAGTAACATTGATGTATTTTCTGCCGAATACTTTGCCTTGGTGTTAATAACCCAGTAGGTGATGTAAAAGAA
Organism: Todiramphus chloris collaris; assembly: GCA_025345505.1. Taxonomy (NCBI): domain Eukaryota; kingdom Metazoa; phylum Chordata; class Aves; order Coraciiformes; family Alcedinidae; genus Todiramphus; species Todiramphus chloris. Next base: position 219,213 of record JANVCC010000065.1, on the reverse strand, counting down.
AATGAGGCCCATGGCAAAGACAGCTCAGACGTAAGTGGTGAGTAAAATCAAGTGGGAGCCTCAATTCCCTCACTTCTTATTGCTTAAATCCCGGTCTTTGCAATTCTAACACCATTTTCCTGTTTTAATGTTATTTTCTGTAGTCTCTTGGGTGGTTGTTTAGAGGAAACAGGAAAAGCAAATTCTTTGTCTCTCCTCCATGCTTCATCACTGGTAGGAGAACTCAGAGGTCAGAAAATTTTGACAAACGTACTTTTATTAGAAAAAATAAGATTTCATTTAATTTCGACTTGGAAAAAGATTGCTTCCAAACATGGTTTTTTCCTCCTGACACAAGCACACACTTCACTGCTACTTTCCCAATTCTTCTAGTTGGAAGACGGTATGAATATGTGGGATATGCTGTCAAGCTTTGGAACACTTTCCAAATGAAAATAACTTCCAGTTTTGAAAGTAACACTTGCAGTACTTACCAGGTGTTAAATGTTTGATGAGTTCATTTTTAAAGTGACAATACAACCCTGAAGCTCTTTTTAGGCTATTTCGGTACAAAATGTCAGGTTCCTGCTCCAAAGAAGATTCAAGAGTTCTTCAAGACCAACAGCCGTGTTTCTGGAATGGAAAAGAGAAGACTGTGCTTACCCGAGGGGACATCAACACCTTCCAGGCTCAGAGGCACAATGGGGTTGAAGAACACCAGCCTTACCACCATGCAGAGAAACAGGCTGTATCACTATGTTATCATAAACATTTATAGTAAAAGACATAAGAGTAGAGAATTTTTTTTTTCTTCCTTAATTGAGCATTAAGTGCAGAACCTGTGTGATTATATGATAAATTATGCAGTAATAACATGGTCCTGCAGTAAAAATGGAAATGTAGTGGGCAGTCTGTAAACTCTGAGTTTTCCTAAAAAACAACCTGTAAATATCTGCAGAGGAAGCAGCATCCCTGGAAAACAATGAGTCATAAATCATTTTTTTTTCTTCTTAGACATGCTGAGCACAAAAAGGAGTTAACATGGCTAGTAGCTGCTAGCATGTTTGTTTTACAGCGATTTTATGTCTGAGAAGAAAAGGAATCCTTTAACAAAACAGTAGATAAATATTTGTCCTGGCTTTTTTTCCCCCCTTAGATCAAGCACTCTCATTTCCAGTCACTTACTCCCAGTGCATCTTGGCTTTTGATGTTGTGCTTCTCTTGCTCAAAAGTCACTAAATCAACATTTTGCCATGAAGAGATTCCCACATACTCTGGAACGCATTCAGATGACACACTGGGGGATGACCAGCACATAAAGAGAGCAGAGAATGTAAATATAATTTAGTCAGGTGTGTATGTCTTACCAGGATGGATCCTGCCAGCGTAACTCATGTCGGGTAGCACATTAAGGTACAAGTGGATCCATTTAACCTAATAGCATCATTTACATAAGAAATCTGGGGCAGGTTTTCAACAGTGATCACCACCTAGCAAATCTGTGATGCTCATGAACAAGTATTTCAAAATCAACTCACGGAGTCCTGATTTCACCAGATGTTTGACATCTTTTTTTCGAAATCCGGTTCTTACTATTCAGTGGGAATATGGGCAGAGGAATGACAAAGAACGGGGCACTGCAGGTGTGCACACACAAACAAAAGGCCTTATTCTGCCTGATGCAGCATTAAGCTCACTGCACAAGCAGAGTGAAAGCACTGCAGGAAATAAAGGCAGGACCTGCTTTATACAGGATGCCTTTCCCCACCCTTATTTCAGCTGTTTCTTCATGCACGTGCAGAAAGAAGTATGAGAAAGGGAATCGAGTATTAAAAGCCTCATTCTGTGAACGAGAGCTGAAGGCAGCTCAAGAGTTTAAAACACGACAAGAACAGCCCAAAGGTGTATCCTCAGTGCTCCCATAGCTTTGTTATGTGCCACCTCATCCTTAACACCTGGCACGCTGCGTGTCAAGGGTTAGGGCGGGCTGGCCACCAGATGAGTGACAAGCGCTCTCTATTAACCCCTCTCACTTCCCAAAGGAAAAAGGGAGAGAGACTCAAGTATTGGAAAACTATAACAGCTTTAATGAAAATAATAAGAATAAAATGAAATATATACAAAACCAACGTTTAACCTAATCCCTCTGATGGCAATTACATCACAGCCACCACTGGGGCCGTGAAGCAGGCACTGGGGATGTCCCACACTGGACTCATTGGTAGATGGGAAACGTAGATGCAGGTGCTGGATTCTGGAACTTGATTCAGGCACACACAGATCGGCATTGAAGGCAGAAGGACAGAGTCCTCTTCAGATACTGGCCTTTGAAGAAGAGGCTTGACCCTCATGATCCCTTGGCTTTACACTGAACATGACACATAGGGGATGGAAGCCATTGTTGGCCCGTTTAGGGTCACCTGCCCTGCCCACTCCTCCCCGCAGCTGTAGCCTTTTACTTTCTGCACCCCAGTGTGTTGCACAGGATTCAGCAGTGACCTTGGTCTGCAGAGGAGCAAGGATCAGCATGAGCCTTTCTGAACAAACCAGTCCTTGGTAGTAACTCTGCACGTGGAGCATTACCACCGTTAGAAGCAGAGACTGTCTGCGAAAATCTGCCAGTAACTTCAGACAGCACAGTTACTTAGGAGCTGAAAAGTAAAATCACTGAACAGAATTAGTTCTGTTCTCACTCAAACCAGGGCACCGCTTCATGTAGGGAAGAGGAGGCAGCCCAGCAGGTACATGTGTAAGCGCAGGTCCTCTGGCACTGGCCCCAGCTCCAGGGCCACCACACCTCGCTCTCCGGTCCACAGACAGCTCTTCTGGCCACCTACACCTTCTGCTCAGGCCTCACCCCAGCTCCAGCAGATGTTTACCAAGAAGAGGATCCTCATCTTTCTCCTCTCCTTCCCATCTGAAGCCTTATATTCCTTTCCTAGCTGGTAAGCAACACATGATATTTAGGCTTGAAGGGCAGCCTACATGTAGCTATCATCTTCTCACAAATGGAAGGATTTTTTTAATTTTTTTTTTTTTCCATCTCATTCATTTGAAATACTACAGACACTTGTAACTCCTCCCTTGTCACGGTGGTACTGAATCTTCAGCCTCAGTGTGCTCAAATATTTAAAATACAATAAATTGAATGTAGACTGTAACTCCCTGCCACTCTATCCTTTATCATCCACAGATAAATTATACAGACAGAATCCCTCCACAAGTATAGAAAAGAACAGACTTTAAATTGGATTGACAGCAACGGTCATTGAGAAGCAGTAAGGATCCCCTCATGTATTACACAGAGTGTGGGTAAATGGGAAATTGTTACCTTCAGAACTGCCACTTCCTCACCTGACACTGACTACAAAAGATTAAAAGAACCAGTTACAGCTGACAACAGACTGGATTGAAATGGTATGAAGTATGAAGATTTAGAATCCAGTCTGCTTCGGTGAAGCCTGGGACACACGCACCCGATTAAAATAGGGATGGTCAGTTCTTTTGAAGGCAATAAAAATCTGGTCTCTAAAAACAACAAAGATCAGCTTTCACAATCTATTTACTAAATAGGCGGGATGTGAAATTACTTACCCTGACAATGAGCATTCCCAGGGGAATAGTAAATGCACAGCACAACAGAACAGAAAATTTGAAATAAAAGCACACGGGGCATTTTTAAGTGTCATCATCTGTTAATGCCAACATATGTGACTAATCGGAGTCAATTCAGTGTTGGTATTAAGTTTGTCATTTTTACAAGGCTTGAGTAATGTTAAATATCACTGTGGGCAGGTGTGACTTATTTAAAAGAAAATTGATAGCAGATATGAAAGGGCCACATCTACAGTTGGTGTAACAAGTTACTACTGCCCATTTCAGGACAGTGGAGTGATGCCAAATTAAATCATCCAGGAACCTGTCTTGCTGTGTCCAAACGAATTCTTGCACGCTGCTAAGAAAAACAAATAAACAAAAAAAACCCCACAAACACCAAACCAAATGAAAACTGTGCAACCAAAAATAATGTTTGTATGTGTTCCAAGAGGTATGTGCACAGATTAATCTCAGGCTTTGGGATATACAAATTTTACAGCCAAGTTTAGGGGTTTGCCCTTGAAAAATTAAACAGGTGCCTTAGGTTTGGTTTGCTTTTCCTTTTTTTCTTACCCCAATTAAGAGCACTGATCAGTGCCAGCAAACCAGAAATGATGGACATGTCAAATCTGGTATTCCACAGACTACCCTTGACCTCCTTGACAAACAGCACCTGCCAATCCATACTGTGGTATATCCTCTACATTTGTCCACGCTGTCTTCTGAAATACGTTGCAGGAATGTCACTGCAGACCAGAAGTCACAACTTCTCTGCAACACCACACATTACAAATAAGTCCTCACTGCTTGTTTCCCTTGCTCAGAGGACAGAAAGACCTGCCACTACAACAGGTCATTAACTACCTTCTTGGAACATCACACGCTTGATAACCTAAAGGAGGGGCTGACACACAGGCTCCTGTTGTTTTTAAGATCCTACGGACTCACAGGTTGCACACAAAATGAGAAGAAATGGGGTACTCCATATGAAAGGAGGTCATGAAAAGCACACAATCAACTTGGTAGTGGATGTTTAGGAGCTGTCTCAAAACAAGACCCTGGGGATAACAGGCCATAGTCTTTCCTCCTCTCTAGATGCCAGTGTTAAAAAGATGCATAAAATACAAGGAAATCCACAATACAGCTCAAGCCCAGCAAATCAACATGTTTCCCCATGATTTCATCTCAGCTTTCTCTGCTGCTTTGAGCACGGCGCTGCATTGCACGCCTCGGTCCGTGGGTGTCAGCTCCACACACCTCACCCAGATCCCACCTCTGCAGTACACACTTCGGCGGTCTTGCAAGAGACACCTACTGTGTCACCCCCCCATCCGCAGCCCGTTGTGCCCACCCTTGGCAGGTCTCCGCTACAACAAAGTCTCTGAAAACAACTTTAAACACCAGCCTAGTTCTATCAGCTTAGACAGGAGGGGTTGTGTGCTTGAAGTTAATCCTTCCATAAACAATTTCCTCTTGTTCAAATCAAGGTGACTGACTGTTCCTGGCAATATGGACTATGCCTTTGTATCTGTTTGTCTATCAGGAGGGACCTGACAGGCAACCTCAGGTAGGATATGACTACAGTATAAATATTTAACACTACTCTACATTTTAATTTCATCATCCGTCTTCGTAACAATTTCCTAAAGCTTTACTAATTCACATCCTCCTCCACAGGGCACGTTACCCTCAAAAGCCCTCTGAAGTACAAGGAAGATAAAAGCACAAAAGGAACCAGTATCAGAGCAGGAACTAGAAGCAACTTTCAAAAAAGCATCTCACCACCTGCGTTTTGGGAGGCTTGCCCTGAAACGTGACATCTGATCAGCTGCAAACCTGGGAAGCTAAGGACGCATCCCTTTTCACACAGTGCAGATGGCATCACTTTAATTACTCTTCAGCATCATGTGTTGAATAGAACAATTTTTTTTATTTTTTAAAATAAATGGACTGTTGTCTTTGCCTTCCTATGAATGTTCCCACATTGAACATTCAAGTGGGGGAAAGCAGAAAGAGGGGGGGTTGGGGGAGTGGAAATCCTTACAAAACAGGGATCTTTCTGTAGTACTCCACAGTAATTATTTCACACCAAAAGGACAAAAGTTGACAGAATGAACATATGATCAACATCATGGGCAATATTAAAAAGCACCGGCTGCATTTCCTAGTTACGGGAGCATAGGACAGGGTTGCTTGGTAACACAGCCTGCCAGCTCCAGTCATGCTCCGCTCGGAAATCAGCCATAAAAGGAACTCCCATGCCACTGCAGCGTTGCTATGGCAACACGCAGAAGTGATGGATCCCAAGTTAGAGACACACCTTAAGCAAGAATATGTTTCCTCTCATTTTAAACACTTTCCAACCCATAAATACATGGAGCCTGAAATTCTAAATAGCTCCCATCAAGGCTAACTCACAGGGTTTGGTGTTGGCATTCACATTGTTTGAGACTCCGCAGATACAGCAAAGTAATTAGCAAGGGAAAACCAAAAAAATATATAACATAATGTCTGCAGCACTGGATTGCAAGCAGTTCATTAAAAAGTAACATACAACACATAGCAGATGTGTACTGCATTGATAGGACAAGAAGAAACAGCCTCAAGTTGCACCAGGGGAGGTTTAGGTTGGAGCTGAGGAACAATTTCTTGCCCTTGAGGGTTGTCCAGGGCTGGCCCAGGTTGCCCAGGGCAGTGATGGATTCCTCATCCCTGGAGGGGTTTCCAAGCCACGGAGAAGTGGTGCTGAGGGACAGGGGTCAGTGGTGATTTGTGAGTGGTTGGACTCAAGATTAGGAAGAGGGTACTGCACCTTAAATGTGAGGTACAGAGAAGCTGTCCGAGGGGCTGGGTGTCAGTGGGGCTGGGCATGCACAAGCCCCAGGTCTGGGTAGCAATGCTGTGGGCTCAGCCGTGCCAGGCAGAGGGTGGGATCTGTCCAACCGCCCCTGTCTGCCCTGCAAGTTGTCTGTGTCTGAGCAAGGCACTGCTGCTGTTTCAGTCCACAGCAAGACAGACCACAGCCTGGAGTTTAAAGCATGATTTACCTGACCAAGTAGGGACACCTCCAGTTAGGCAGGGCAACTCACACCTTTGAGCTGACCGTAAACTTGCTCTCCAGGACTACCGAGGAGCAGCTCAGGTGGAGATACCCATGTTGGAGACACCCACTTTTGATCCGGTTGATCCTACCCTTATAACATCTCACTGCCCCACTGCCTGCAGCTGTAACACACCTATGTCAGGCTACCTGACTAAAAACCTGTCATGTCCTTAACCAGTCTGATGGGTGGGACATTTACTACGACCACATGGAAGAGTGAGAGTTTTGACTCCTAGAAGTAAGTTTTCCCCTCGAAGCCAGTTACGTTGTTTTGCAGCATGTCATCTTTAGTCCAGAGCAAAATTCCTTCACTTGTACCAGCTGCTGTCCACAGCCTCACCTCTGAGCAGCAATGAGAATGCCAAACCAGACACGTACCTTGACAGGGAACTTCACTTCTCAACATCAATCAGATACAGCTTCTAACAACATCAAGTCTGCAGTCATCTCATGAGCAGTAGCCAGATCCTCAGGCAAATACCAAGTGCAAGTGCTGAGGACAGACAGTGAGCTGCTCTTTCTGTTGCTGTGACATCCTGCAATCGGCAGCTGAGTACGACGGGGGTTAACAGAAGCTGAGTTCTTTTTTTCCTGAAAATGTCTAAAACAGCCTCATGAACCAAAATTATAAAATAATTATACTCTGCCTTTAGCTGAACACAAAAAGGTTATTCACTACAAAACCCTAGCAACCATCTTACCCTTGAAGAAAAAGCAAGCAGCCTGCCAAAGCAGTAGTGAAACGACACACAACTGTTAATTTCATGTCCGTTTTTCACAAGTCTGTAATAATAACTAGTAATTCCTTACAAAGCATCCATTCTTGTTCTCTAATTCCCACCTAGCGATATTAAAAGTCTTAACCATTCCCTAGTTGTATCTTTTAGGAAGATAATGTTCACTTTATTCCTTAAGTAAAAATACGCAAATCTTTTTTAAGGGAAATAATCAAATTTACAAGGGCTTTACAGAAGTGCTCGAGTGAGTCCAAAGGGCTTAGCAGGACCAGCAGTGACATCTGAACACAGAGATTAATTTCTGCTGTGGCCCAACATGAGGTGAGTCCGATGGCCTCAGCACAGTGCCTCATATCAGAAGGTCACCTTGAATAGTCTTAACAGTTCTGAGCAGAAAAGAACGAGAACTGCACTACGCCAGACAAAGCCACACAGGTTTATCTGTAATTAGCTGAAAATACACAATTTCATCATCGCTGTTTGCATGTCTTTCAAGAGGATGCGTATTTATTACCAAGTAGCTAGAGATCTGAAAATAATAGCAAAAGCAAGCAGGATTAGGAACAGCTCCTCTAATTGTGTTGAAACATGATGTTACCGCATAATGGAAAAGAATTCTGTTCCAGGAGCAGAAATCTCTGTGCAGCTCCTGCCACTTGGGAGAAAGAGCTGCCTCCCAACATCGATCCCACTGACTGACTCAGGATTGACATTCACAGGTCTGCTAGTCTCATCCAGCTGCTCTTATGTACGTAGGAATAAACCGGGCTGCAAAGATACTTGTGTCAAGGAAAAAAAAAAAACAAAAAGGAAAGAAGAAAAAAAGCATATTCACATATGGTACCTACTCAACAAAAACAGATGCAGGCACATAAACATGGTGGGGCTTAAACAGGGAGAATCTTCGGTGAGCAGCCACAACCGTATGGCATCACTCCACGTGAATTTATGCAACACTAAAACGCGCTCCCCAGCACTCAGGGCACAGTCTGCGGCAGTTCTCGGTGACAAACGCTGCCGCCTCCTTAGCAGGAGGCAGAGACAGAGACTTCTGGGTCTAGCTCTTGAAGTCCTCACGGGACTCGATCACGATGGTGGCTGCAAAGGTTCAGGCCCTCTTTGAATTCCTGGGGCATCCAGAGCAGAGCTCAAGCTCCTGCTTTCCACAGGGCACGTGCAAACTGTTCGCTCCGATCCAAGATGTAATGAATGATTCAATCTTTTGCCTCTGTCATTATCCTGGTCAGCCCACGCTGCCAACCAACATCAGCTCTGCAGCATGGGTCTGGTCCCCAGCGCCAATTTCAGCCTGACTGTCCCTACGAATTTAGGATTGCAACCTACAGCACATCCCCACGAACACTTTCTATCACTCTGTGCTGTCTAATAAGCAATTCAATGAGCATTATATTTTTATTTACATCTGAAAGAGCGGCTGCAAAAGAATTCTGGGCAGGCTATGCATAAATACATGAAATTGCTCCTACTTCACTAATGAACTATTGTGTGTAATAAAATTAATCTCATTCCACCCATGATATATCTGGTTTAATTTCTGAAGCAGGGAAACTTAGACACATGTAATTGATAGAGGGGGGAGCCAAAATTCAAGAGATTCACTTTAAAATCAATTGGGCATGAGGCAGTTGTTCTATTTATATAGCACCCTTCAGAAAAATTATCTGAAAGCACTTTACAGTGCAAAAATAACCCAACTTGGCAAACTTCCAGGAGGGCTACTGCTGTTGACCATGCCTTAAGACACTGTTTGTCTGGCAAATGGGTTCCTTATTCAATGTGCACTTTTTTTCCCCACCCAAATCTGCTTTATACCCTAAAGTTAAAACCACAGTCGCTCTAAGCAGGTATCTGTTGAGAGCTCATTCACACAGCTTGCCTGCTGGCCAAAAGCAGCTGCTCTGTGGGTTGGTGACACACCTTCCTCACGCAGCTCCGCATGCTCTCAGGACAATAATAATCACTCCCATGCCCTAGGCAGGGTTCTCAGTTATTTATTTCTGCATTTGAGGAAGAATGCGGAGTGGAAAGGAAGCTGTCTAAGCAGTGTTTGCATTCTGCGCGCTCTGGTGCAACACTGGTCCGTGCGTTACTTTCTGGAATGTGCAAGACAGACGAGCTTCAGAACTGAAGCTCACATGAAGCTTTATGTAAAGTACTTGCACAACAGACTCAAAAACAAAGCAGAGCTACCGGAAACGAAGCAGAGCCTCGGGAAATGCAGCTCGCTACCGACTTGTGCCAGCAAGCCCTGTACATTTTCATTATTTATATAGAGCTTTAGATGAGCAATGCGCACTAGGTAAAAGGTACTGTATGAGTAAGAGTCACCTCCAAAGATTTAGTCTTAACGGCGCCAAAGGAGCACACAAATCAGTCCAAAACATACGCAGGATGCTGGATGGCATTTTGAGTTGGAAAGTGGCTAGAAATACATTCAGTCTTAAGATTCATTTTTAGAAAAGATGGGTCTTTGTGAACTCTGCTTGGACAGCTACTGCAAGCACGTGGAACAAAGGGAAAAGCAGAAAGCCAGCAATGGTGAGAAGGGAGGAAGACAGAGAGAGAGGGAGAGAAGGATTATGAAGTGCACAGGACTTGGAGGCCTTTGGAAGCTAAAGGAACTCTGCAGATACACAGGGAAAACTCAATAGTATCTGAATGAAGCTGGAATGGATCAAGTATCTGAACCTGACAAATGAAGCAAGACATGATATTTTCAACAAAGGATATGCCCAAGTGAAGTGAACCTTGGCATGGTTGGGAGATGGTTTGCTTTTAATTTTGAATTCGAGAGATACCCAATAGTGAATTTAGAGTTTAAAAGCTTTGCTATAAAAATGGTGTTCCAAAATAAAAACAGTAGCACAGACATTTTCATTTATCATCTAGCCAGAGGATTACTTTCAAACTTTTGTCTTTTCCATGTGGTTTTGAGCTTTTTGAAGGAGCTGTTGGGATTAGCCTCAAGCTAAAATTTAGCCTCTGTTGTCATATTCTTCACTAGTTAAGAACATCTTCCACCTTAAAACTAGAGGGAGAGGAAGATCCTCAACAGGTACAGTGCAACAAGTAGATTTATTCTGCAAAGCTAGATGCTAAGGTTTTTTTTTTCCCCCCACAAGTATTTTTCTATGTTCTGGATAAAAGCTTGTGTGCTACAGACAGCCTTGATTAACGGAGGCCTCTTGTGCAAAACCATGATTAATTTGGTACTTTCGCTAACCTGGTGGTGCCCCTCCCCCAGAGCGAGATGCACACACAATTGATGACCGTACCTAAAACCCTCTTCACAGCGAGCGAGAGCCCTGCAGCAGATTAAGACCTTGACTACAGCATTATCTTTGCTGCCTGAAGATGTTAACCTTCTCTCATCTCCACTCTGCATAAAAACCTTTGTTAAATCGTGATCTTCCAAGAGCTAGTTTCTGTGCTAAGTGCGCAGAGCTCCCGGCGTTAAGGAAAATACAATCCAGCGGTAACCCTGTGTACAGAAGGACAAAGACGCAGCAGAATTAAGGTTGCGGTGCATGCTTTGTGTACAGCCCTTATGTTTATACAATAAGGTGTGTCTTTAAAGGTGAAAAGCAGGATCTGTTAAGTAGTTTAACTCTCCAGTTTCTTGCTAGCATCGCAATACTAAAAGCTCCGCAATATTTCGCCACTCATACTATGAAACTACGTTCTCTAGTGGGGGAAAAAAGATTGGCATTGGCAAAAGGCATCACAAGATAGGCCCTGAATGGCAGACAGTAAAGCCAGTGCAGTACCCAGACCTGAGACCTGCAGCGTTCCAAGAGAAGCATCTGTGAGGGGCAACAGCTCCGGTCTTCTGGCTGCCACTGAATTACACTAAGTGTAACAGCTCCAGAAACATGATGCTTTTCACTAAAAGCAAAAGACACCACCAGCAAAGCAACTGGTACCATCTTCTAAGTTTCTTTAAGATTCCTAAGTTTCTCCCAAGACATTTAACATCTGATATGGGACAGTGAATAAAGGCAGTCTGGAGCCCTTCCTTCCTCTCCCCCAGGAAAGTCTGTCAATCCCCATAAAATTACTTTTACTGAAACTATTTCTTGAAAACAAAAGTAATGAGGTGCAAAGCTAGAGAAGGCAAGGAAAACGAAGAACTGGTCCTCCCTTCTTCTGCAGGGGAAGTTACTCCTGACATTTCTGTAGGAATGGTGCTCAGCAAGCCGGAACGCGAATGTGCCAGAGGAGGGGAAGGCAGAACTTGCTCTGTGCTCTCACCTTTGAGTTATCAGGTTGCCAAAACATGCATCACTTTGTCAGACAGAATTTAAAGCTCACTCAAGCAATGAGGGGTTCCCTTCCTCCTCTCAAGCGAGGTGACCAAAACAGAAAAGAGGAGATGACACAGCAAAGAACAGTTGGGTACAGAAAATCCTTTCTGTGCTGAGGCCTCTTTTTTGAAGCAAGAGACTGTGCTCAGTGTAAGCTGGAGGCTTCTCCTGCACTTTACAGTTTTCCCACTGTTTGGAGGTTTATTGTTCCCCCCCCCCCTTTTTTTTCCCCCCTTCACACTACCTTTTTGAGGTTGAAGGCACATTGTTAACCAGAGCTATCTTTCCCTTCTTTCCTGGGACGAATACCCTACTTCGGGAAAACATCAACCAATGACCATGAAAAAGAACAGGAATCAAAACTGAGAGACTCAACCACCTCAGCAGCACTGTTGGTTTTATTCATGAGTACAGAATAAATAGATGGTGGGGCTTTTTTCCAAAGAAAAGGACATTTTGTGCATATTTATGCAGTAGGGTACCTGGAAGGCTCAAGCTTGTAACAGCCTCTCTGCTTGGGAAAACATTGCAAACAAAATGTTCAGTGAGCTTGAAAACATGTTGGGAGTCACTTTCAGAAGCCTGCGAGCAAGACAGAGAAAAGGAACTCCTTGATGTCCACAGGGGTTTTAATATTTCTCTTTGCCTCTCCCTATAACCTTTCTGAAAACACTTATGTCAGGCAAGGGGGAAAAAAAAAAACCAAACAAAAAAACCCAACAACAACAGAAAAACATATTGCATTGGAATCAGAAGAATGTAGTGCTCAATGAAGTTAATGCAGAGTTTATAATTGACCAAAACTAGAACATGACCGATTCTGCCAATGTCACAAACTGACACAACCACTAAATATCGTGTTTATTGTTTTTAAAGTATATTTTCTCCACTTACTGACTGATGCTCCATTAAAATTCTTGAGGCCATACCAAAAAGAAATTCTGCCAAAAGCTGCCCATTAACAAGCAATTAATATACAAGCTTTAAAGTACAAGGTTGCTCATGCCATCCCACAGAAAATATTCTTTGCCTGCTATTTCTCACTGGAGACATTTTCTGACAGAACGTTCTATCTCTGCCAGGGATTTCAAAAAGTAGACTGTAATTCGCAAGAAGAATAAAGTGTCTACTTGCTCGTTCTCAAAATACTCAGATTGATTAAACTTTAATCTTAAAGGCTGTTTTCTGGCCCACTTAACAACTGATGTAGTAACAGAAATGACACCATTAGCTGTACAGCATCTGCCAGCAATTGGAGCAGGGTAACAAGGCCATTCAAATATACATTGTGAATATGTAATTTGTAATGTAAGGACCTGACGGGGGGGGGGGGGGGGGGGAGCTCACTTTGGTCTTACACCATCAACATTTGTATAATGTGGCCTCGCTATACCCACCAGGCAGTAAAGTCCTGACTTAGGCAGCAGCGTTTCTTTGCATTGGTGACTCTCATAATAGGGAACTGCGCAGAGATGAAAACAGCCTTTGAAGAAGTCCTACTTTACATCTGACCCCTGCAAGGGCAGGCGAGGGTGTAACAAGTAGACACGGTTCTGCATTTCAGTTTCCCACTTGTAATAGCTACTTACAGAGGACTGACCATGGCTATTTTTCCCTTTAACCAGAGGACAGACTGAAGGTCTGAACTGTATTCCCCATCTGCTGCAGGGCTTACACAACAAATACGGGCTGTCTGGTGCTTGGGGCTAACCCACGACGCACCCATCCTTACAAAGTAGACATTAACCTGCAAAGCAAATCCAAGAACAAAGGCTAAAACAGAAAACCCCATCAAAAGGCCACAAATGCAACTCAACATTCCTCGGAGGACAAAGGATTGTTGTGGTTTTCAAAGTAAAATATAGCTTATAACAAACATCATCAAATTATGTGTTTTGCCTGGTAAAAAATAGTTTCAGACCGGAGGCAATTAACTAGCCCATATCTAGGAGTCCGACAGTGTTGGAGCTCCTCCATCTGCGTAATTCAGACCTGCCAAGTGCCACTGATTTAAATTGAAGCATATAACTTTTTTGGCTTTAATTAGCAAAACCCCAAAAGCCTTCATTGCTGCGATCCTGCAACACTAGACTTATTATCAAACTTAGTCAAATTACTTTTATCACATTAAGGGACACAGAGCTGACAAATAAAGCATCTTTATGACAACTTCAGCTTTTGTGGTGGGCTCCTCCACATACACCAAGCCCACTGTCCTAGTTACGTCCAGTAGGAGAAGCTACAGACCGTTACAGAGAGCAGAGATCCTACAGCACACAGAAAGAGTCTCTCACTCATCAGCCATTCCTGCTTCTGGCAACAACCAGTTAACAGGTTTCCTGAGCGACATGTTACATCGAGACCATTGTATTATTCAGTACTAGCTGATGGATCTATCCCCTATTCATGCATAGAATCCCTTCTTCAACCTATTTATGCTTTCATCCTCCATGGAACTACTTCCATATTTTAATTACATGTCATTTCACTAGTTTATTCATCAAAATGAACAAAATCTCTTGGGCTAAAATTCAGTGGATTGAAGAGTGATTCATTTTACCGTGAGATATAAATTAAATAAATATATTTCTTCTAATTCTAAACACTAGACTTTGTATTATAATGAAATATGTTTTAAAAGCAGCCTACTGCTCCTCTTTCTTTGCTTTCTTATTTCCTAAATTTTCAGCTTAGTATGATTAAAGTACCAAGATGTGGTTGGCTGTAGCCAGCAGGACCTGATTTTAAGATGCCTTATGATGAAGTGCTGCTGTTCAATTTTGTATTCATCTCCAGCGTTTCTGAACTCCATCTACTCTCATTTATATTTGCACTTCAGCTTTCATGCAAGAGAATCCAGCTTTAGAACGTGATAAACAAGTTGTGATCCTCTAAGAATACATCAATTGCCAAATGGGGGGGGGGGGGGGGGGGGGAGGAAGAAAAATGAAACCAGATCTTCATGTGAAGATCCAGCTCTTAAAAAGATTCCCCCTTAGGCAGTGTGGAGGCTGGCAAAAAAACAGGAACATAAATACCATGATATTCTGGTTTTCCCAAATACCACTGTTCTCAGCCTCATTCAAGTTCCTGCCGTGGCCACACTGTAATTTTGAACAAAATAACAGACTATTGAGCTTCAGAAATAATGGGAATTCAAATGTGACTCTTCAGTGAGTCAGGTGACGTTTGCTGCTGTTAGAGAAGATTTTCCTACCACTTTGATAATGCTTTACAATCCAAATTTGCAACTGTGAGCGAGGCACCGTGGACTAGTTCAGGACGGTTGCACAAACAAGGTCATGAATCTCATAAACATTATCCTGATGCGACATTTTAAATACATGTCATTCCAAAGGGACTGGTAAGGCTCAGACCTTCCCATTCTCATAGCCCTGAGCTGGATTTTGCAGTGTTTATGCTGAAAATAAAACGACACAAAGAAGAAACCCAGGCTTTGAAAATCATTTGATACTGCTCACTCAGGGGCATGCTGGAGATATTTTGCCACACAAGAATTCTAAAAAGCATCTTAGGGAAGGCAAAGCTTCCTCTCAGGGCATATTCCTGATTACATGCACTGCAGGACAGCGATTTTATAATGGTATCTCTGACTCGTATGTGTTGCACACTAGAGATTTTCTTTTTGATGCTGAACTCTAATGAATCACATGCACACACACACCACACACACACAAAAAAAAAAAAAAAAAAAAGAAAAAGGAAAAAGATAGAACGCAGAACACAGACCAACATGTAAATGCAGAGATTCACAGGGGACATAAAGCAACCCAAGTCATGTTGCTTATATAAAGAAAAAGCAACTTCAAATCAGATGGGTAACACCGGTTGGCTTTCATCTGTTAGTTCTTTGCCTTTATCGTTCGCCCAACACAACTGCTACATTAGTGAGACAGTCAGACATGAAAACTCACTCCTGAACTAAGACAGACAGGGGAGGCCAAGGTCACCACAGAAACGGAAAAAGCACCTGAAGATTCAGTTAAAAAGACAAACAAATAGTTAAATGGTCAATTCTACATCCATAGTGGAATTGAGCCTGTGATCATCTAAATTGTTATCAAAACCAGCTTGATTTCAGTGGAAAAAGAGAGTTATTCAGCACCAGAATGCCTTCAGAGGTAGCTGGTGTGCACGCTCTGAGCAGATGTTGCTCACAGATCCCTGCTGCTTGTGCCCTGTAGATTACGGGCCAGATTTACAACAGTATTTGGGGATTTAAGCATATTACTGCATGTCACATGGGATTAGCAGAAATGCCAAACAAGGTTATACCTCTTCTTTACGTTATCACAGAAGTTGGAGATTCTCCTGAGGTTGTGTCTTGAACTTCTCCAGGGCAACAAGTGCTTTACTTTCCTACACTTCATGAGTCCACATGCAGCACTGGCACCAAAGAGAGAGTAATGATGGCAGTAAGTGAAGGAAACAGCCATGGCTACACTGACACAAAGAAGACATTTCTGTTACTCTGAAACCTGACAATCCTGGGCAATATTCCCTCTCTGACCAATTAATATTTTCCAGCATTTTAAAATGAATTTTTTTCCTGTTTGCAATAAGATTGCATGAAAAATTAAAAAAAAAAAAAAAAAAATTTTTTTTAAAAATCATTAAAACAAGCCTCACGGGCTGACCTCAACAAACAAGTAAACTCCAAATTAAGAGATACCACCAAGCTCTGGAAACCTGAGAAAGTTAAGAACAGTGGAGGAACTAAGGGCTTAAAATAACTGTTCTTTGCTAGTACCTGGTTTGCCCTTTTGTTCTTTTTGTCCTTCTTAGCAGGACAAAAACATCAAATGTTTGTATGTGCTAGACAATGATCACAGTGATCACAATGATCACAGATCAATGTCTGTGTCATGACCTAGAATACTTACACTGTTGCATCCCTGTAATTGGAATATATCTTTTCTATATATACATATATACATATACTCTTTTCTATATAGCCAGAGAAGATGATGCACCTGAGTTTAGGAACATGTGTACACCCCCGTCTGCTTTTTACATTGGATATTAGGAAAAATTTCTTCACGTTTGTCAAGCACTGGAACAGGCTGCCCAGGGAAGTGGCTGAATTGCCATCCCTGTACGTGTTTAAAATTCATGTAGATGTGGCACTTAGGGAGCTGGTTTAGCAGTGGACTTGGTAGAGTAGGGCTAATGGGCAGACTGGATGATCTTAAAGGTTTTCTCCAGCCTAAACAATTCTAACTCACTGTGATGCTGCACTGAGCATGTTTTCCTCTGAAAGATGAGCAACATAGAACACAAACAAAAGGTACATCCAGATTACGCCTTCATTTAGAATTAAAAACACAGCAACTCTGTGGTTAGTCTTCTTTAAAAACAAAAACATCCCAAATGTGTGGTCTCTGGAGAACAGAAGCCTCACCATACCCCTTCTGCTCTTGTGTAAACATATCTAACATCCACGGGGAGATTTCTCACTGAAGCATCCCAGGATGCGACCGTGGTCTTGACCAAACCAGCACCACGGCTGCTCCTACCATCGCTTCGCTCTTCCCTCCTGTGGTGCTACAGGAGCTCCCGCAGGCCCAAGCCCCTCACGGAGCGTCGGGGGCAGTTAGGCCCTGGTTTCTTCCAGCTCCCCAACCCTCAGGCGCTCACCAGGGCCGGGCAAAAGAGCTGGGAACATCTAAAACAGCCCCAGAGGATGGGCGCGGCCACTGCCCCAGGGCCTAGCGACGCTTGGGGGTACTGGCACCCCCAGAGGCGTCTTTCCGCAAGGCCTGAGGGGAGGGATAGGCCGCAGCCTTCCCGCTGCTGAGAACCCCTGTGAGAGGAGGCTGAGGAAAAGCTCCTCCAGCCCCGGGCCACGGGCTGAGGCAGCAGAGCTCCCTCCGCTCCGCCCGAGCGGCCACGGCGGCGGCAGGGCGGCGGGCGGGCCCGGCTACCGCGGCAACAGGCAGCCTCCGATCCCCGCCCAAGGGCCCGCCACCAGCCCCGCTCCGCCCGCCAGCCCCGCCGCCACCAGCCCCGCTCCGCCCGCCCGCGGAAGGCGCCTCCCTCAGAGCCGCGGCCGTCCCGGCAGCTCCTCCGGCGGCGGCTGCGCCCGCAGCGTCCACTCACCCGCCCGGCCGCGCTTGCTGCCCGCCGGGACACGGCCCCCGCAGCTTGGCCGGGCCCCGCCTCCCGCCGGCCCCCGCCGCCTTCCCGCCGCTCCTCTGGCCGGCGGCCCGGCGGCAGCCACCGCTCCTTCCTTCGCGGGCGGGCTCCAGGTGCTGCCCGAAGCTTCCCCTCGCCGAGCTCTGCCTGCCTGGGTGAGGTGGAGGGGGGCCGGCCACATGGCAGGCTGCGGGACCGTGGCTGTGGTTACACAGGGCGGTCACCGCGGCGGAGCTCCGCAGGCACTTGGCAGCAGGACAGGCGGTGACGGTTCCCGTGGCGCCTGCTGTCGTCCCGCTGACGTAAAGCTGAGGTGAACAAAAGTTTCTTTGTTCCCCTGCGCGTACACAGCGACGCGTTTCTCTCCCAGGCCCTCGATTTAAGCTATGGATCACATCAGACTGAAAAGCAGGAGAGCCGGGAACGCGAGCAGCACCCGTGGAGACGACACCCCCAGTGCTCCCAGCTGGGCAGTCCTGCTCCGGCTCCTGAGGAGAAATAAAGCTCCCTTACCTTAATCTGCCTGAAGAAGAATAACCGGGTAATCAGTGTGACCTTAATCATATGAAGTGGGAAGATTAGCCGGGCAGCAACAAAGATGAGTTGGTCTGTCAGCTCCTAGGCTGTATCAGCCCACCCTGTGGCCAGCCCCTGATAGCTTTTTAGCCAGTTTCTGTTTTCCTTCTTTTTTACCTAAATGTAGTGAATCGTGCATGGAAGGGTTAGGGCCTGGGTCCGTCTCAGTCAGTTTCCTGGCTGAACAGATGATGCCCTGAAACAGGAGCTCTGAGTTGCGTCCACGCAAAGCTGCGAGTGTTACAAGTGGCACATGGATTGCAGCTGCCCCGTGACATCCATGAACTAAAGGGATGAACAGGAAAACTCAGAGATTCCCATTATCTAAGCTCAGAAAGGACTACAAAAACCAGCTAGCTCAATCCATCTCCTTACATTCATAAACCATTTATCCCAGAAGCTGGATGAAATGGTATTGTTTCAATATATAGCTAGCTGTGAATATTTCAGGTGATGGTGAGTTCATCCCTTGGGAAGCTGTTCCTCCGCTCTCTTATTCTCATCACTAAGTAATTGTGTGATTGTGGTGGTTTTAAAACTTGCCCAGCAACTTTGCAGGCAGTAAATCTTGCTCTATTTTTGTCAGCGTTGTTGAACAGCCATTCCCTATCAGGTGCTCCTTAAAGGTGTATGTAGATACACACAGTGACCAAGTCACCTCTTCACCTTCTTTTCAGTTAAGTTGAATAAGTTAAGCTCCTTAAGCCTTATATCATTAATTGCATGTGTTCCAGGATGTAGATCATTTTTTTTGGCCCTTGTTTGAACTCTCTTCAGTGTTTTCACATCCTTGTTTAACAAAAACCACATACAGTGTCCTCTGGCTCATCTCACCAATTCGTTGCAGAAGCAGAAGAGAAACTGGTTGATACTCATTTTTGGGGTATCCAAGGTCCATCCTCGTTTTGAGGTGGCAGTGTATTACAAAGCAGATTTTCATTCCTTTCGCTACAACGAGAGAGAAAAATGCCCCACATGATATGTGGTTTCATCTGTTGCATTTTCTGGTATTCTATGAGTGGTTTGATTGATACCAGTATGTACAACACTGATATGCATAGGGGATTGTAGGCTTGGCACTTGCAGGAGATAATACAATGAATAAATAAGGAAAAAGTAAGGAGATAAAGTGTTATTTAGGTCCTTAGGCAACTGCCAGCCCTAGCTCTCATTTCTGTCTTACTGATGTAAATATGCAGTACCTTGAGCATGGGATTGTCTTGTGATACTAAAATAGAAATTTGTATATATTTTTATGATGATAGATTATTAAATCCTAAATACAGATCTTAATCCCACAAAACACTTGATTTTCATCTGTGAACAACAAGACTAGAATTAAGCTTTGCTGGATGTGGCCTAATCACAGACAGTTCTTGAATTCCAGAGAGTCTTCAGCATCACCTTTGAAAAGAGATAAAAAATAGAACATACATTGATGTTTTCCAAGCTGTATTCCCCTTGCACTAATACCAGTGTACAGACTGGCTTCAGGAGACTTCCAGTGATGAAACAAGTCTGAATTTGGACCTTGGGGAATAACTTTATCAGGTTGATTTAGGCTATCTGATATGGAAAATATTCTCAATGTTGGTGTGTGATGGTTCTTAAAATGTTAAGTCACTGAAAATGCCTACATAAACCCAGTGTCTTCAGGAGAGAACCATAGCTTCTGGCTCCAGAGCTCTTGCCTTTTCTTCTTCTTAAATAACCGTTCAGCCTCCAACTACCTGTTTTCCCCTCCCTGCTCCTTCTTCACCTCTTTCCTTGCCTTATTCCTTTTGCATAAGTCTTTCTTTCAGACAATCTGTTCTACAAGGGCTAATACCATCAGACACCAGTAGCTGTACTGAGTACAACTCTGTGTTTTTCATTCGGACACGGAAGCTGAGGAACTGTACAAATAACATTATCTACTTTCATTAGAGCTACTAACTGGTATACAGTTACAATTGCCCAGTATGATTTTTACTTTATGGAAACAAGTCCTTTCTTTCTCATTCTAATTCTATAAAGTCATCATTAATTTTTGTATGTAAATATCAATCCTGCAGAAGCTACCAAATTGTTACTCTGTTATTAAAGATGTAGGACACGATCAGAATCAGTAGAGTTTTGTCCATGCTGTCTTCCCCCTGTGTTATAAAAAGTAAAGCATAAAGTAATTTTTTACGTCTCTTTTAATCCTTGTTTTCATTTCCTGAGATTGACAACAATCAATCAATTTACGACAGAGAGAGAGAGAGAGGCATTTTGTGTGTCTGCTGCTCCTTAGGTGATGTATTTTTGATATTACATCTCCATAGATCTCTAATTGTTTCAGAAAAATGTGGCCATGGCACTTTCTTAAAGACTGCATTGTGCTCAGTAGTCAAGGAGTTTTGCTCTTGGCACTTCTGATTTATCTCCCTGGTTTCTCTGAACATAGCTTGCATTATCTCCTCCGGTGCATGGAGCACATCTATCTTTACAGGCCAGCTGGAATATTCTCTCCAGAAATTTGCATACAGCTCCTCGGATCACGCTGCTATACCTTTCTCTTACATTACCTCTCCTTTATTTACAACTTAGTTGAAGACAAGTGATGTTCAGAAGGTAAGATGGTGGAATGGGCAGCAAATAAATCTTCAGGTGTGCAGAGAGCTTCTGAGCACGCAGAGATGGATTCTTTCTCTTTAACATGCAGCACCAAGTAGAGGACAAGGTAGAGTTGCACTAACGTGACCAGATTTTTCAATTAGAAAGAGAGTGCTTTGGTATTAGCAGCTTTAAAGTCCCCAAAGTAAATCAGGCACATGAACCAATCCTGTGATTTGTACAGATGAAATCATGATATGTAACCACAAAGCTGACAAACTATTTCTGTTTGCTTCAAAGAACCATAGGGGAAATATCTGGTAGGTGCCCTGTCTCTCCTCTGCCACACCCTTCCCTATAGGCAGGAAGATAGTTTTGTTCGGCTTATATTGAGTCATCCAGTTGTTGTACTTACCTTGTAACGTCATTCTCAGACATGCTGGGACAAGATTTAGCCTTCAGTAATAGTTGGCACAGAACACACACTCCTTTTATGATTAGAATTAAACGAAGCTACAGAAATCATTGTGTTGGCATAACAATGTAACTTGTTAAAACTGTCTTTATATCCAGTCTGGAATGATGAATCCCAGGATGTGTTTACTGTTCTAAGGAGAAACGGAGTGAAAATGAAAAAAGATTAAGAAGGGGATTATCTCATAAAGCTGTAACACTGTAGTCTAAGCAAGCTCACCAAAAGGAAGCTCAGTCCATCCTCAAGTGGTCATTATGGCTCTGTACTCCCAGCTTGCTCCCTGTGTCAGCATGGTGAGGCTGAAGACTTCTGCCAGCCTACTAGTTCTAGAATGGACCCATTTATTATTTTAGTAAAGACTTGATGAACCATCAGGGTCTAGAGATTGCTCAGAAAAGAACACTGATTCTGTCCGTAGTATATTTTGGATTCCGACACCATTTTACATTACTGAATTTTTCTGTGGTCAGATTCCTGATTTCCTGTCTGTGAAACTAATACTCTATTAGAACTTAAGGCCACTAATTTCCTGCTAATGAATAGATGAAGGTTAAGGTAATGGGCAATTTTGCAACTACGAGGTTTACACTTAGTAAGACAAACCTTTAATTTGCTCCCAACAGCAAGATGAAATAGAATTCTTTTTGAATACAATCAATTCTAAGAAAACAAATACGCTTTCTTTGTGTGCAGGCTTTGATCAACTGGTGTGAGATATGAAGGAAAGACAGAAGTTCGTCAGCAATGCTCAGTGTTGGGAAGCAACCGTGCAAGATGGGCTCAGAGTCAGGTTGGCCAGAAAGTGACAGAGAAGACCACTGTAGCATATGTTAAAAGCTATTTCCATTCGGTTTCATTAAGTCTGAGAGTAGAGTCATAGAATCATAGAATCATAGAATGGTGGGGGTTGGAAAAGACCTCTGGAGAGCATTGAGTCCAACCCCCCTGCCAGAGCAGGGTCACCCAGGGCAGCCCACACAGGAACAGAGCCAGGGGGGCTGGAAAGGCTCCAGAGAAGGAGACCCCACAGCCTCTCTGGGCAACCTGGGCCAGGCTCTGGCACTCTCACAGGAAAGAAGTCTTTCCCCATGTTGAGGTGGAACTTCCTGTGTTCCAGTTTGTGCCCATTGCCTCTTGTCCTATCCCAGGGCACCCCTGACAAGAGCCTGGCCCCTTCTGTTGCCCCCCACCCTGCAGATCTTCGGAACCATTCCTAAAATCCCTCCTCAGGCTTCTCTTCTCCAGGTGCAACAGCCCCAGGGCTCTCAGCTTTTCCTCATCAGAGAGATGTTCCAGTCCCTTCATCATCTTTGTAGCTTCCTTTGGACTCTCTCCAGTACATTGTCTCTCTTGAAATCAGGAGCCCAGAACTGGACCCAATACTCCAGATGTAGTCTTCCTAGTGCAGGGTAGAGGGGCAGGAGAACCTCCCCTGACCTGCTGGACATACTCTTTTTAATGCACCCCAGTAGTTCTTTTAAGATGGTTATTTCTAAATTACATACTTTTTAGTTCATTATCTTAAATTGTAGCATTTGTAAAAAGCAGCAGAAAGTCACACAGTGACCGTTCCATCAGCATCTTGGTTCTGTACAAAACTGCATTTATTTTATGTAGGGCTTAATAATATTTCAGTACTTTAACAGGCATATTTCAAATGGATCCTTAAAGTCATACCTGCTTACTGCACTATCACCAGTAGATTTCCTGCCCCTAGCCTTAAAATATCGTTTACAATCCAGTAACACTTACAAGCCTTTATAAGGATTAGGCCCAGTAGCCCACTTGCTGTTTAAATACAGTAAAAGACTGTGACTACTCCTAATTGCTTACTAAGCAGCAGTAGCTATTCAAGAGAGCATCTGGAGCCTCTTCTTCATGCATCATCAAAATAATTCTCAGCTAAATTCTGAATGCTAGTCTTTATTACTAGTAATTATGTAAGAGGCAGAGAGATCACATTATGAATTTTAGAGCCAAGATGAAATTTGTAAAGGTGGCAGTTAAATCATCTGTTGATTTGCAGATTGGGACAGTTTGATACGGAGTCACTGGAAGTAAATTTAGAACTTGGCAGAGCTCTTCATACCGTCTGTCCATTTGCCATGGTACATTCTAATAGAGTTTTAAACTACCTAAAATGGGGCAACTAAAGCAGTAAAGGAAACATCCAGAAAGAATGCTAGAATATGATATTGCTGTATGGAAATAAGTGTATCTGTTTGCAGCTGCTATCTTATTGTCAATAATTTAAAAGCCTAAAGGGGGGGGAGGGAAAATGGAGCAGCATGGGGGCTTTTGTTAGGAGCAGCACACCACACAGTCTGTCTCCAGTACATAAATTAAGATCCTTTCTTTGGAAGGCCATTCTGCTCACTCAGGCAGGTGCAAACTATAATATTTATGGGCAAAACTGTGAATCTATTGCTTATATTTTTGAGAAGGTTTACGGAACTCTTACTGCCAACTTAATAGAGTTGGTCACTCCCTGCAAACAATGGCTGATCTGCAAGGGATTTGCAACTTGGGTCCAACAGCACAAAAAACTCTTTCTGACAGAAATGAAGTAAATAAATATTGCAGGAATTAGCATTTTTGAAAGATTTTGGATCAACTGTAAGTGTTTCCATTCACTTCAGAAAGAAAACTTGGTTACTAACTAAATCCTAGAAGAGCAGACTTTGTAGCATATATTCAAATAAAGACCTAGTGAGAAAAACATGGAGTTTCTTTTATTCCCTTCTTTTGGGGGTAGTGCTGTGAGTCCCAGCCAAGACCCAGAGGTAAGACAAACTCTGCATCACACATATACATCTCCATAAGACCCAAACTATGAGAATTTGCTAGCTTTCTAAGTTGACCAGTATTTTAGCTTCCCACTGTTCGGTGGAAGCAGTGTTTTATAACTTCTACAATAGTTTTTTCTAGTAACTGCACACTACAGTTTACCTCTGGTTTCAGACTGTATTTGTATACTGTGCAAATTCACAGTTACAAACAGTGATTTTGACACTAAATTGGCACTAAATTTCCATTCACATGTTATCTGGGCTGGTCAACTCACTCGTGGGGGAAGTTTAGAGGCCAGAAGTAGAAGGTGTCTTTACACCTATGACAGCTGGCAGGACAGTGCTTCAGATTCTGTCACGTAACAGCTCAGCCTTGGAAGCCTCACTGACCAAAAGCTTCATGCCTTGCTGGTACAGACTCTGCCACTGCTCCCTTTTCCCCCTTCATCCCACTATGTCAAGTGTTTGTGGAGGACAGAGGCTGCTGTTGACATTGATAGTAGCCAGAGATTCCTTTTTTTCTTGGGAGAATGCTGAAGCAGGTGAATCTAATGGCTCTGGTCATTTCTCTTGATCAAACTAATGATGACAGCATTAAAACAGGAAAACCAACCCAAAACCTAGCTAGCTGTTCAGTCAGACTGATCATCAGGACCACGGTGCAGTTGCACAGCAAGACCATTTGCATCTATGGCAGTGTTTCTGCAGTGTTTTGGCAAGAGAATAATTGGAAAACAAATAAAAGCAATTTTTAATGTCCAAGATATGTTTTCCTCACAAGTAATGCCAGGGGAACAGAAAATGCCATGAAAAGCATTAGCTCCCTCATTTTATAGATTTTTAACTCTGAGGTTAGCAGGGGGCATCCTTAAATACAAAGAAATCATTGCATTTGTTACTTATATTTACCACGATTATTGCATTACCAGGTCAGATAATTATTCTCATCAGTGGTGAGCTTAGTCATTCAGTGGATTAACATTTTTATCACACAATGCACTTCATAAAGTATATGGATTATGAACACTCAGACATGAGATCACATCATCCAGGTGCACAACAAAGAAAAATCTCTCCTATTCCAGCCAAATAACACGTTTTGTTCCTTAGGCACGTCTGAGATGACAGAAGCAGAACAGGAAGCAAGCTATAAAGAAACAAAAACATCACACAAGGAAAAAACAGAGTGGGGAAGCCCAAAGTTCCATCTTTGCTACAGGCAATTATGATACAGCGTGGCCATCAAATGTAGCAGTCATCAGACTGCTAACTCAGTTGGGGTCATACAGAACTGGCAATGCAAATGATTCCATTTTAGAGCACCTAACTTAAAAATCCAAAAGAAAAATAATTTTAAAAATAAGCCACAAGAATGGATTTGAGGAAAATTAACTCTGGTAACAAATACATTTTTCAGCTGTGCCTACGCGCATTGCATCTTCCGGTCCCTCAAGCATGGGCCAGATCTGTGTTCATGACAAAGCTGTCCTGTGCTTCCCCAGCAGAATGAGGAAATCATAAAGCCCACCTAAACCCCTTATTGCTGAATAAGGTAAGAAGCCATCGTACGGTACATGTCAGAAATGTACTTATGTAATGGCTGAATTTGCATGAGTAAATCCAAGGGATCACAATAATGCAACAGTGATGCATTATTATCTTTATTATTATTATCGGAGCTGCCTGTATTATCTTTCTGTTACCCACTCTACGTTTGTTCACCATCCTGTGATGGTGACCAGAACTGCAGCTCATAATATCTGCATTACAGGATGAGGCCTCGCTGATCATCAAAAGAAGCCTGGTTATGGCTTTGCTTGAACTTGTTCTTAGTGTTAACTCAAATATTCTACCATTTGTGAGGTATTAATAAAGTTTCACTCATCCACAGCCACCAGCTCTCACAACACTAACAGAAACTTAATTAGACTGTTCTACCCTATACGATTGCTCACCCATTATACACAAGCTGGGGCAAGGGTGAATTGACAAAAACAAACAGAAACAAACAACAAGAATAACAACAAAACAATCAATCAACAAAATCCCGAAACAAACAACAACAACAAAAAAAAAACCCTCAAAACCACTATAACCACATAAGGATTAGTTCCTTTATAAAACTACATTTAGGAAAAAAAAACCAAAAATCCCCAAGTTTTTCTACAGGATAGTGCACACCAGAAACTTTCCTTCAGTTTTAAAGGTAGCAAAGACAAATGATTGTAGCATGTTGAGCTATGTTAATACTTGCCTTTCTTTAAGGGAAAAGCAGACTTTTTGTTTGGGCTTGGGTTTCACTGAAGACAAGTCAGAATGGACGGGGCTACCACAACTCCTAATTTTTCCTCTTGATACAGGTTTTATGCAAGCCTTTCCAGCCACCAGTTTACTAGGTTTTGCAAGCTAGAAATTGCAGGAAAAAGATTCCTTTGAGATTCAGAATAAACCAGGGAAATCCTCTGGCCATCTCTTCCAGAAAAATCTAGAGAAATCTTCTATCAGTGCTAGAAATTACAGGTATGAGCCCAACAAGTAGACATTAACCCCATCTCAAAGTGATAGTGGTAAACAAGATGAGATCCAAAGTAAATTGCTTGCCCCTCAGACAGAACGTGCACTTGTTTCATTTACCTGTAGGATGATCAGCTACAGATACAGAATACCAAATCTGATCATCCTATCTCACCAGATACCCGCTTGCCCAAGAGTACCTTAAGAACGCAGCGTCTGCTGCCGCAGTCATCATGCTATTTCCCAAATACCTTTTAATCTGCTGAGATCAGGATGTCTCTGCTTATTGCTGTTCCCAGTGTGTTTTCTATTTGCTGTCATCACCATAAGGAGAGTCTCAGTTAAAAATGCATTAAACATGAAAACTTTGTGCTGCATCTCTCATCAGTGTATGGTATTGCTCAAAACAGACATGGCTCATAACAAAGGTTAATCTGTTTTCCAAAACAGTATTTGGTAGCTTCATTGAACTCTTGTCTTCCTCCAAAGTACCCTTGAAAGTTGTGCGATAGACTTTAGACATTAGAAAAACAGTCAAAGTACATTAACACCAGGAGTTCTTTGGGAAATCACTGTTTTATTTATTAATTTGCCAGCTAGCAATCCACAGAATAAAAGCCAAGGAGGGCTAAATCTTCCAGCAAAGCCCCCAGGAGAGCTTAACAGTACTGACTGTGCCCAGCTGCATCTGAGCACTCGGGACTGTCACATTTCTTACTTGTACCTCAACCCTCTCCAGAGCTACAAACATGACATCTTCCCCTGCCTGCGTGCCTGGGGAACAGAAGTTCAGGGAGAAAACTTCACTGAGGCAGGAAAAGCAGGAGAAAAGCTCAGTTCCAGTTTGCTGAAACCTAGATCCTCCAAGTACTTTGTCAGCCCCCGACAGCTACGTTACAACTGGATTAACTTCCTCTTCACCAGTACTTATGTTTCATGCAAAGTGAACACTGTAGGCAGGAAAATTCAAGAACCCTCCTCTAGAAACAGCAGCTTAGTGGCGAGTGTTCATATGAAGAAGATGCAAACCCAGTTCTCCTACATCCTGAAAAAGCAGTCTACATACTAAAGAATTTAGGAAAAAATGGAGTTGAGATGTTGCTTCCCTGCTTTCCTGTGTTATTGTAGAGTGTGGACTTAGTTCCCAGCAAGGGCTAAAGGGTGTGAGTTACCCTGTTTCAGATGTGGAAAGACTGTGACTTCTACAGTACGAAATTAAGTCTATAGACCAATGCTCTCTTATGTGTTTGAGTCTGTTCTCCCATCAGGTCATTACATTTAGGTCAGAGTCATTCCCTAACGTGCACACTATTGGCAAAAGCAGATGATACTCCTTTGGCTTGGCTGGATTCAGGTTTTCCTATTCTATGAAGCGAAGCAATCTTACTTGAACTTGGCAGACACTAAAACATTGCAATGAGTGAGTGTTTTGGCGGGGTGTGCATGCCTCTCCCATACGCTTTCTCTTTTAAGTGACATCGCTTTTGTAATAGTTTTATTCGGGGGGTTTTGATGCCTATTTTTGATAGTAATTTGAATACGGTGCTCAATTACTAACTTCACTTCTATTTTGGTTCTTATACTGCCATCATCAGTGTATTAGGTGAACAAAATAATACACAGTTATGATTTCTGACTCATGGTGTTTTCCATCATATTTCCAGTGACAGAATGACATACTATAGTGTTTTGATTTCACCCTCTATTCCCTCCTTACCCCCTCCCCCCAAGTCAAAAAAGAACATCCAAGTGTTGGTAAGGAGGTCAGGACTAAGGGTTCAGGACTGGCCCTACTTTTCTGGGAGTTTATTGTACCACCATAGAATCACAGACTGGTTTGGGTGGGAAGGGACCTTTAAAGCTCCTCCAGTCCAACCCCCTGCAGGCAGCAGGGCCATCTGCACCTAGAGCAGGGTGCTCAGAGCCCTGGGCAACCTCCCCTGCAATGGTGCCAGGGATGGGGCAGCCACCACCTCTCAGGGCAACCCGGGCCAGGGTCTCAGCAACCTCAGTGTAAAAAAATTTCTTCCTTCTCTCCAGTCTAAAACTCCCTCTTTTAGTTCAAAACCATCACCCCTTGTCCTGTCCCAACAGGCCCTTCTGAAAACATCATCTCTGTCTTTCTTGTAGGCACCCTTTAAGTAATGAAAGGTCACTATAAGGTGTCCCCATCTCAACCTGGTCCCTGGCACTCTGGATTGTGTCTCCACCAGGCAGTAATGTAGCCTGATCAAAGCAGAGTTACAGAATAAGAGTTGGAGTCAAGGACACAACATCCACATTAAGTACATTTTAAGAGGTTTTCCTTCTGCCTGTTGCTCAGCTGCTCATGTGAATGGCAGCTAATGGCCAGCTGGAGCCTCTCTGCCAGTGAAGTTTCATCCGAAAGGAATTTCAGTATGTGCTCTCCCAGACTGCTCTGCAGTAATTGGAGACTTCAGAGTTGTTTCGAAAGTACAAGGCCCAAATCTGAACAAAATACTACCACAGAGACAGGGGTTGTTTGAAGGACAAGAGGGTGCAAATTGCACTGGAGAAGTCATTTTTTTTCTAAGGTGGGGTTTGGGTTTTTTTTTTTTTCATCTTTTAAGTGGCAATCAATCAATTACAACAGCAAAACTGAGACAACTGTTTACCTGGAAGATTTTTCTTGCCACTAGGCAGTCCCTTTGTTGTGTTTTAATTCCTTTGATGGCTTTCAGGTACAGTGGGGTGGCTGGGATTCCTACTGGTGCAGGACAGACTAAGGCCACCTGTCTGGCCTCAAATAGCATATTGAGGAACACTTCGTTCACAATGCAAATTCTTTGCTACAGTACCAACCATCCATTCAAACAGCTCGACCGCAAATGTTTTTCCAGCAGTGTGCACACTGCAGACAAGGAAGGGATATGTCGTTGGTGTGTTTACGTACCAGAAATCAATAGATTATTGATATTTAATGCATGCATATTCCAAGATTATAATCTTATAGTTTTTAATGAAAATATAAAGTCCATAATGAGATCACAAATCTCTCTAAAGCCTATTTTGCATTCATGAAGATAGATTCTCAAATGAAAAGTACAGAAATATTTGCATCTGGTTTTGGTGGGGTTACACGGAATCAGACCTCCATGGATGCATCCTAATAATGAACACAAACTGAAGCACGCACAGGAAGTTCCACCTCAACGTGAGGAAAAACTTCTTTGCTGTGAGGGTGCTGGAGCCTGGCCCAGGCTGCCCAGAGAGGTGGTGGAGTCTCCTTCCCTGCAGACATTAAAAACCTGCCTGGATCTGTTCCTGTGTGACCTTCTCTAGGTGAACCTGCTTTGGCAGGGGACTTGGGCTTGACCTCCAGAGGTCCCTTCCAACCCCTACCATCCCGTGATTGTATGATTCCTAGTGTAACTACACTTGGTTCTGGAGTAGCAAGCAAGCAACCTCCTCTGGGGTATCTGGGAGTTCAAGTCTTTTTTTTTTCCTGAAAGACCCTATCAATACAGAACATGATGTTTGCTCAGTATTTCACAGGAAAGGGTGGTGAACTAAGCAAATTCACAGTTGTTCTACGATTAGAACAGAATGAAAGACAGTGGTCTGGGGGGATCTGATGACTGGTGAGTTTCACAAGAGTCTTACCAGATAACCCCTAAAATATGTGGATGTTTTACTTCAGCGTGCCAGCGGACTTTTGTGCCAACAAATATATTTGCCTTGTACATATTTCATGTATTATCCTACATGATAATTCTTTTACATCACACAGCTTTTCATGAACCAAAGTTTACCCTCCAGATATTTCCGTTTATCTGACTTTGAAACTATTTGGTGAGGATTCAGGTTATTTGCATTGTGTAATACTTCTTTCCAGAAGAAACACTTCTGTTTATTAAATTAGCTTTCTTCTAGTTATTGAGCTAATTCAGTAACCCCACAGTGAATGGAGCTATCTACTAGTTTATCAATTCTTGATCAAACAAAGCTTAAGTATTTTTAATTTCAAATGTATAGTATTTGTCTAGGCATTCATTCTGCTGTTTCAAAAGTAAGATAATGTTTTCTTCATTGCTGACTGTGTGTATCCATGTACACCTTCAAACCACAGGACACATGAATTCAGTCTTTCAGTTGTCATTATGTTTGCTTCCTTTTCTCCCTGATATAGGTAATATATGAGCTTCTGTTAGACCAGGTAGTCCATATTTCTGCCTTAATTATCCATCTTCCCCTCCATGCTATTGCTACATGTTTTGGCCAATACCTTCCCCCCACCCCGTGGAAAGAGTGGTTTTCTAATTCATTTCAGAAGAGAGGATGATGGAGGTTATTTATGAATTATTTGTGAACAGCTCCCTCTAGTTTTTATCGTGCTCTATTCATTGCCAACAGGGAATTGAAACTAAAATAAATCTCCCCCAACACAAAGATTGATCTTGGTGTCTCACTTCTACATTCTGAAATACAGTGTTTATAATTTTTATCCTAAACTGAAAGTCAAATGGAACTAAACCAGTGGAACTAAGTATGTTAAAATGGACTGTGCGATTAGAAGATTATGCACACTTTGTGGCCTCAGCATAAACAAACATTAAAAGTATCTGGGCAAAAAGAAAGGAAATTACAATGCCCCTGATGAAAGAATCTAAATCATTTTAAAGCTGAATAATGTGGTTCTTGTTTTCTAATCCGAGGATACAAAACACGATTATTTGTCTTTATTGGCTGAAGCTTATACCCCAAGCTAGCAACTGAGCACGTGCAGCTCTGGGGAATGTTTCATCCCTGCTCTGCCCCTCATTTGTACCATACACCACAATTAATCACACTGCTCTTTGCTGACCCTTCAAACTTACAGCTGTATTGTCCAAAGCTTTGAAGTGACACCAGACCCTTTGAAGGCCACTTCTAGCCCCACAGCAGCAAGCGACAGCGAACATCTAGACTTTTCCGAGATGTTTACATCAAAGAGGGAAGCTGTGGTAGGCTTCCTAAAGACCTTCTTTGGTACCACCACATTTAAAACCAGACTTAATCCTCCAGTGTGCGGAGAACCTACATAAAGATGAGCTATCTGTTCTTAGCTATTTTATTTGTCATAAAGCAAGAGCTGTGGTTGAGAGCTTAAGGTACAAAAATAAAATGTGAAGAAAATGTGCAAAGTTATTTATGATAGGCAGTTAATCACTGAAAAGTTGTTAACATTATGGTAAACACTCCATCCTTCAGAATATTTAAATAAGATATAGTCCTCTTTTTAAATTATAATATTTAGACCACAAAAACTGCACATAAAAAAAAGACAAAATATTCTCCAACCAAACCAACAATGCACTGCACAAATAATCAAAAAACGAAGTTTGTGATAGAAATACTATTTACTTCAGAAAGATTATTTTGTACTTAGGTTCCACTGCTGCTATGGAGCATTATCTTTCAAGTCCCTTTTACTTTCTGTCTCAGTGCTTTGAGCTCTGTAGGTGGGATATAGAGTCATAGAATCATAGAATGCCAAGGGCTGGAAGGGACCTCGAGAGATCATCTAGTCCAACCCCCCTGCCAGAGCAGGATCACCTAGAGCAGGTCACACAGGAGCGCGTCCAGGCGGGTCTTGAATATCTCCAGAGAGGGAGACTCCACAACAGGTCAGCCTGTTCCAGTGTCCGGCACCCTCACTGGGAAAACATTTTCCTTATGTTTACATGAAACTTCCTGTGCCTCAGCTTCAACCCATTACCCCTTGTCCTATCATTGGGCATTGCCGAGAAGAGCCTGGCTCCATCTTCCTGGCACTCACCCTTCATATATTTATAAACATTGATTAAATCACCCCTTATTCTTCTTTTCCCTAAGCTAAAAAGCCCCAGCTCCCTCAGTCTATCCTCATAAGAGAGATGTTCCACTCCCTTCATCATCTTTGTAGCCCTGCGCTGGACCCTCTCCAGCAGTTCCATGTCCTTCTTAAACTGGGGGGGCCCAGAACTGGACACAATATTCCAGACGTGGCCTCACTAGGGCAGAGTAGAGGAGCAGGAGAACCTCTCTCGACCTACTAGCTACACCCCTTCTCATACAGCCCAGGATGGCATTGGCCCTCTTGGCCACAGGAGCACACTGCTGGCTCATGGTCAGCCTCCCAGCAACCAGGACCCCAGGTCCTTTTCCCCTTCACTGACTTCCAACAGCTCAGTCCCCAACCTATACTGATACCTGGGGTTGTTCCTTCCCAGGTGCAGGACTCTGCACTTGCCCTTATTGAATTTCATCAGATTCCTTCCTGCCCAACCCCCCAGCCTGTCCAGGTCTCGCTGAATGGCAGCGCAGCCTGCTGGGGTGTCGGGCACTCCACCCAGCTTGGCATCATCAGCAAACTTGCTGCCAGTGCTCTCTGTGCCCTCATCCAGGTCATTGATGGACAGGTTAAACAGAACCGGTTTATCTCCTAGGTTCTGATTTTATAACAATAATGGTGAGCTAATCTTTTTCACTGCACTATTTTTCACTTTAGCCTTCCAATATGAAGTTTGCAAGATGTGTCATACCAACGGGGTGGTTTTTAACCAGGAACAGTTCACTAATCTGGATGACAAAATATTTTCTACTTCTGATTTAAATGTTGCCATACTACTAAAAAGTAACACACTGAATGAAGAATTTAGATACATCTTAATGAAATAACCCTCATTATACTATGCAAGTTACTGCAGAAAACAATCATAATCAGTAAAGTATTTGGCAGAATCAGATCAAAGATCTTAGGAGCTGATATTCAGGAGGAAATAACAATAATATTGATTATCATTCTGAGATGCTTTCATATTTATCACCATTTTGACAGCGGCACAACAGGAAGATGTTTCTCTCCAGTTCTTAATCTCAGCTGATACACCAGCCATTTAGCTTGATCTTTAGGCATTTATCTTCTGCCACAGAAGTTTTCCTCCTTTCTTTCTAAAAAAGGTTCAGCAATCTTGTCCTTATACGTGTAAAAAGATTACACTTCTACAGAATTTGCCAGATTGTGAGTAATGGAGATGTTGGTACACGCCACAGCTCTTTAACTCAATCTTTCTATGTACAAACAAAACCTGAATCCTCCTCTCACACATTCTATTCCAACTCACTGCACTTGAAAGCTCTGAAAGAAGATGGGAAAGGAACACTTCGCTGCCAGTAGAAATAAGACTTATCAGCACAGACT
This sequence comes from Todiramphus chloris collaris, assembly GCA_025345505.1. Lineage (NCBI taxonomy): Eukaryota > Metazoa > Chordata > Aves > Coraciiformes > Alcedinidae > Todiramphus > Todiramphus chloris. The sequence continues at coordinate 185,202 of JANVCC010000065.1, read as the reverse complement.
CTGCATTTGAGTAATTTTCATGTTCCTCTCCCCATACAGAGATTTTTTTTTATTTTTAAAACCCATAATTATTCAAGGAATGAATGTAGCTCTAAACCTTCACCTGTGCCATACATGAGCTTTCTGAATCCACAAGAGAAAAAGGGCTTTAGGAGTTCCTTGTAGATTCCTTTGATTAATATAATTAAGATTAACGTGTTTATATTGGAGTATGTTAGCTGACTACCTTTAGACAAGCTTCTGAAAAAAGGATTTTACTTTCAATTACTGCTTTTTAAAGCAATCCTAGTAAATGCTGTGTTCACGAAGCAGGTAAATGTAATCAGACCTAATCTGGTAAGTATTTACACAACTCCACCAATAAGCTCTTGTCTCAACATGTGACCTGCTGCCTCTTTCAGTTTTTTCTGTGTTTCCAAAGCTATTAAGCCAAATTATGTAAACCTGTGACTGGTATAAAAAGTTGGATGTGCATGAAAGTTTGTTACACGATTTTCAATTTATTTTTTTCCCCCAGTTTGGACTAACAGCTCTTTAAATGCAAAAGTTGAAAGACTGGTACATTAGCTATTCTGGTTTTCTTTGCACAGTAGTCTAGACTTAATGCTTCAAGTGTAGCTATTCCAAGAAGGAAGCTGTATTATCTCCAAGAACTTGTTATACTCTTGCCCTAAACTGTGTAAGCATTGTTGAGATGTGTTAATTTGAAAATTATTTTCAGTCTTCAGCACTCAGTCTTTGTGTTTATGTTTGAACATCCAGTGACACAAAAAAAATGACTGTATTTTATCTCTTTACATGGAATTTTTAAAGACCAGAATTACTTGCTGGCTGTTACTGACAAACAGATACATCTAAATGAAAAATCCTAACTTCATAATGGCAAAGGTCACGCCTGTCCTCTGGAACACAGGGGCCAAGTTGTTTTGTGGAACAGGAACATATGAAGTGATTCATAATTGAAACGCCGTGACTCAGTCTGAATGGCTCGCATTGTAGCTCCCCTGATGATATTAACATGCAAAAGGTCACAAGTCCAAATTAGACTTGCAAGTTAACAGATCTAATAAACTTCACTGGAAACATTTGCTTGTGTATCTGTTTATGTCATGTCAGTCCTTTCTTACATTACAGAATCAGCTTTCAGCTTTATTCTTGTACGAGTGATATCACTCTGTCGAGTCATCTGTAAAACAGAGGAAAGATTTTTAACAGAAGGCCTTCATTTGTGTAGTGAAGAGTCCCGTGCTCGAAAAAGGAATAAAATGCAAACAGCAAAAAAATGAAGAACGTAGCATGTTTTGTGGAAAAATCTGATTTCACTACAAGTTAAACGACCTGGTGGAGATACCACAGAAGAGAGGAGAAAGGGGGGTTCTGTTTATGTGTGGTGTACGTGTTTTTTCCTGATGTTTAGAAGATTTGTCCTTATACTGCTTGTTCCCTTCAGAGTCAGTGATGCTCAATCACCTCTTTTTCTTTTCTAGACCTTTACAAAGGAGAGATCTGGAAGCAAACATGGATCTGTCAGCAAATCTTCTGGGAACAGACCAAACCTTAAATTTCCTATTATAGACAAACTCTCAGTCAAGCAGGAGACAAAACACAACTTAGGCTTAAAAAGAGTCAAGAAAAGTGTGCTTGACCCAAATAAAGTCACCTCAGGTGAGTACTGGGTACGTGAAACTGAGTAATTTGTCCCATTATTAGAAACAGCAAACTGGATGAATGCTTTGTAATTTAATCATCCTTATATTATTTTGCTTTATTTTCTTCATATAAACAAATCGGTTTCATAATAAAAAAAAGTTTCAAAACAGAGTTCCCACTTGCATTTTTAGGTAATTTTTAAGCTGCTACACAATGGAATATTTAAATTGGAATGACACTTTTGACTGTAAAGTTTGTTGTAGTGGATTAAGTTAAATAGCTTAATGGTATTATCCAGAACATCCAAAATTACTTTTGGAATAAGGAATCACAGAATACACAGAGATGACTTTCAGGTAATCATGAACCATGGGATTAAAAGCCAGAGATAAAAGCACATCTTCTGATCACCCTGTTCCTGCAGGGTACAGGCAAAGTTTTGCAGTCGTGTTCACTAGGCTTTTAATGAGAACAAGCTCAAGTCCATATTTCATGCAACTTTGCAGTTGCCTAAGAAAGGTAATTTAAAACCAATTATTTGTGTTTAAGTTGTTTGGGTTTTTTTTTAAATAGGAAAGTAACTTATAGTTCATTTTATCAAAACAATAAATAATTCCTCCTTATTTACATAGCAGCCATTAAACAAGTTCCAACCTAACAATGTATATGAATAAATTCTCAGAAAACGACACACATTTTGCCAGGATGAGCTAATCAGTTCATTGTTTCGGTGAAGTCAGTCAGTACATATGCCAGCAAGTTGCTTTTTAAAGGGATATTCCATTTTTAAGCACAAGGCTTCAAATATTTATAGAACAAAGATTATTCACTAAATCTCCTAGTAGATGGATAGTTTCCTCTGTTCTTGAAGGACACTGTGGGAACACAGCTACATCTCTGGAGACAAAAAACCAGGCCCAGACAGACAGAGTTTTGCAGGAATGCCCATCTTAGCAGGTTTATATCACTGTAGACATGACTTGCATAAATACAAAACTATTTTTGATCTTGTTCTTGAGATGTACAATTAAACTGGGGCTCTCCACACAAGAACGCCATTGAATAGTCAAGCCTTAGGGTTGTTTTTTTTAAGTTTTATAGGGGAAATGGAAAAGGTCCTTTCCTAATTCTGATTTACTTTATATTTGCATTCCACTAACTCAAAACCACCACCATTCAGCAAAAAAAGGGTTTTTTAAATTAAGGTTAAACCCATTTAAGTGTGCATTCATGTAGGTCTGAGGTAATCCCACTTATATCAGTGTTATTTCATGTCTTTGACTTAATTTAGAACAGAAAATAGGCCTCGGGTATTTGGGGAAAAAACATAGTCAAAAATTAACTAGTGCCCTGGTCTTGTAACTGTGTAAGGACAAAAATATAATTTCCATTCAAAGCTTCACTTACATCAACATGAACTCTTCAGAGCACAGGGCTGTCTTTCCTTAGTCAGACAGTCCTTTGCAGAGTAGGACCAATTGTCTTTCCCTGTCCTTCCAGACAGGTAAAAAAAAAAAATAAAAAGAGCAGCATAAAATAAAGCAAAATTATATATTTCTGTGGACTTATGCATGTAACTTTCTGCCTGTCTGTAAGGGGGAAAAAAAAAAAAATCAAACTTTCCTTTATCAGCAACTAGTTCAAAGGAAAGCTTATCTTAAAGACCCTGTGGTCTTCCTGCCTGTTCTTTTCATACTGCATTAAACTGAGGATATAGTCTCCTACTTGCCCATCACATGCCTAATATATTCTATCTTCATCTTTTATTTCCATCTGACACCCTTAACATACATGCAGTCATCCTTGCCCTATTATTTTATATACTTATCTGCCCCTCACAAATTGTTTCTGACTGTTCTCCACCGTTTCAATGGCTTTATCTTAACAGCAGCCTTGGGTTTATTCATTTACATTTGAGTGAGAAGCTAAGGCATAGAAAGTGACTTCTATAGGAAAAGTTTTAGCAGAGCACTAAACTGAATCCAACCACTTTATCTTCCATAGGAGAGTCCTGACTACAGGTTTATGTTTTCTGTTCAAAATTCATTTGAGGCTAGGAGAGCTCTATGCTGGGGCCATGGGCAATGGTGTAACTGTGAGAAATAACACAGACATTTTTCTTTCTTTGTTGTCACCACCTTGGAATTACCACTTTCATCGACTTCAGAAACAAATTGCTATGTAAACATCTTGTTTTGAAGAAGAGAAAGAAAAACTTCTGAAGACCAATGAGATTGCTGTGACCCCAGTTTACTCCTGCATTTTTTTTTTTTATGTTGCCTTGGAGTTAGAGGTGAAATATTTATCATCTAGACCGTATTTTAGTGTATAGTAGACCAAAAGAAGTGGAAGAAAAACTAAATTCAACAGGCAGTGTTGCTTTTTGCATCATGTCTTAGTGAAGTCTTAAGCTGCTCTTAAGTTTCTGCACAGTTTCTCACACTAAAAGCAGTTTGATACAGCAGAGAGGACAGAGCCACAGTAAAATATGGGATAGCAGTTGCAGATAGAGCACATGTGTGTTTAAAACTGCATTATAATTGGAAATAAATACATTCAAGTGTACCCATGTAGCAAGAAGAAACATGATAAAGCAGCCCCAAGCAATTTAAACATATGCTATACGAATGAGCAGACAGTGCAAGTGGAACAGTAGCTGAAATAATCTCCTTGGGATAAAAGGCAAACACACACTTAACAGCCAAGGGATAGAGCACAGCTGGAGTTCCGCACTAGCAAGTACAACAGTGTCATCTACCAGAGCAGTGGCCTGGGTTTGATCTGAGTGATCTAACTACACCAGTCTGTCAGAGAGATTCTTTTCTCTACCTGCAAGTTATATTCTCCTTGTGGTTTAAAGACTGTACCAGAGGAGACAATTCCACAAGAAAACAGGCTGCTTCTCACTTGAGAAATCGGGGATCCATCGTGAAGCACGAGCAGACTGGTTTTACCCAGCCAACGTATATTTTTTGCTAAACAAGATGACAAAACTTGCAGTTATCTCATGAGATTTATCACATTTCCTAATGGTTTATTTGACATTTTCTGTAAGAAGATAATTAGAATCTCTAAAACTTTTTTGCTGTTGTTACCATAACATACGGGTTTGTGTATAAATGTTAACATGCAGCGAGTTCTGTTGCAGGGTGCCCTTGAGGGTTAGAACAAGCAGCAGACCTCCCCTGGAGTGCATATTAAAAAAAAAAAACAAACCAACTCAGCTTCACATTCAAACTGGAGCAGATCAAAGTGCTCACTGAACATTTACATTACTGTGTAATGAGCAAATGAGAGAAAATTCTTAACACTGAAAAATCCCATCCCTTATTTTATGTAATAAAACCCCCTCAGACCAGTTGGCAATGTAATTCCTGATGCTTCCATAGAGGTGGTTTCTTCTTTATTTAACAAAGCAAGGATCAGGTGGGTCAGAACACATTCCAGGAAGAAAGTAATTATTAATTGACCTAGGTGCCAGTGCATCCTTTAGCAGCACCTCTTAGTGTTCTTCACATGTTCCTACACATGTCCTACCAGACAAGCAGTATTGATTTTCTGTCTGCGTTGTAGAGGAACTTATGAATAAATTCATATTGTTAACAAGAAACGTCCTAGAATTGGAATTACCAATAACTGACTCAGGATAATATTCTTAAGCCACTCCAAATGTGTGCTAAAAACTCAGCACAAAAGTAGAATGGTATTTTGACAGTTTGAGAGTTTGTTTTTTTTTAATTTTGAATGCAGATCTTGGAGTTCAAGATTGTGCAAGAAAATCAAGTGAAACTGCCTTTGAGAAGGGGAAAGAAGGACTATAACCCAGTCCTCTAACCTCACTCTAGATCACAGAGGTCTTGAGACAAAAAACAAAATAGGAACTATTTCAGCCCAGGCACCAGCTCAGTCGTCTCTAAATTGAGTCAACCACAATGATCTCCTAGGGAATGGTCAGTTCCTCCACAGCAAATAAATTGAGTGGTTCATCTCTTCTGCACCATAGAAAAGCCCCTTTTTAGTCCACAGGGAAAAGCTTTTGTTCTATTCAGTGTTTAACTGACAAATCATTAAGACAAACCATGTAGATTTCAAAGTTCTGTTTTTATCTCAGGTTGGTTTGAAATTTGACTTGTTTTGTAAAGAAAAGAAAGTTTTGCAAACCCTTTCAGGTTTTACATACAATTGGAAGCATACAAAAATAAGTTAATAGTTCTTCCGTATCTCCATCCCTATCATTCACATAGGACTTTCGGATGATTCTCTTAGAGGCACTGAAAACCTCTCTAAAGGGAGATGATGTTTACATCAGGATGCTTCTACAAGTCACATACTCACTTGCTTTATTCCTGAACACTAATAAACACCTCCAAAGCTTTTAACTCAGCTTTCTTGGTCAGAGACATGAGGGAGATCTATGAGTTTTAATGTTACAGAGTTAGAGGCAAAAAGCAGATTCCTCAATATGACAGAGTCCACCACAAACCACAAGCGCGCTCGTTGGGGACTGGTACACATGGCTAATGGAGTAGTCATAGAACTTGCCCTTTCATTCCTTTATGAGGCTTCCCTTTGCGAGAGACCCCATCTAACCAGCACTGAGTCCCATATGCTCAGCTTCTTTATGTCTTCTAGCCATAATCAGAAGTTCAAGTTAAGAGACACAGCTTTGTTTGTCAAAATTATTTTTGTTTGCTTGTCCTATTTTCTATCTGTGGTCTAAATACAGTAATTTCTTTGACTGCAGAGACTTTCAGATAAAGGCAGAATGAAGGAGCAATAGGTTTCCCTGCTGCTCATTGCCATCAGCAAGCTGCTCACTCTGTCTCAAGAAACTCCTTAAGCAATTAGATTCAGAGATGCTATCAGGAAAAACATTTCTGTTCCCAGCTTCACTGCAAATAAACCAACTGTCTGTATCTCAAAGTTTGTCAGCTGTCCCGGGGGACGTGACAGCTAGACAGAAGTTTCAGAACAAAACTTTTCTCTTTAAAAGTTAAGGGAATTGGAACTAGGGGTGCTACGCTGTGTGAAGGTAACAATTTAGACGAGAGGAACATCTAGAGGTTTTCCCTGTTTTGCACTGGAAGTTTGTAAATCATCTTTCCTGCTATGCCAACAGGAAGCCTCCCTTTTCCTGAGTCTCCTCAGTCTCCTGATAACATTAGTCAGAGTTCATAAAGTTACCTGTCCAAGACATTTAGGGGGAAGACATGCCAGAAAATGGAAGAAAAGATAACCAGAGGGCACTCTAGAACTGAAAGCTCTACAAGTACAATCCTAAAACAACATTCTGCTGGTGACATTAACTTGAAGAGTCTGGTTTTGCGAGGTGTAGTATATGTAGCACCGAGGGTCATTAGTAGGCAAAGTTAAGGATGGAGTTGTAACTCCATGTGGTTAAGGTTTGAATGCGTCAAGTTACAAAGTCACAAAGTGCTGTTTCATTTCCATATTTTCACTTTTACAGTATTAGTCTAGAGTCCAATCCAAGGTTCAACACTTCTGTTGGATGGTTAGCATTCTATCTATTAATAGAAACCCAATCTGCTCATCAGATTTCATGCTAAGAGCACTAGGTCATAATTAGTAAATATTTCACGTGCTTTCATCCATCAGTCAGAAACACAAAGCTATTAAAATGTTTCCTAACATAACCTTCCCCCCCCCCCCCCAGTCTGGTTACAAATGAACTTTCACCAAGAAATGAACTTCCTCTGCATGGGCACAAATCTAGGAAGGTTTCTAGAGAGAAAGTGACTCAGGATAAATATTGAAAACTGAAGCAATGTCAACACAGCCAGGAGGGGAGAGTATTGAGCAGAGAACTCTCCTCTTTGATAGGCAGTATTCAAACACACACGTTCTTCTCAAAGAACAATGGCTGTAAATTCTCAGCAACACATCATCGGATTTGGATTACACAAAATATATAGGGGATTTAGAGACTGTAACGTTTTTCCTTTGAATGTTTATCAGCTTTGAAGTACATATTAAACTGTCAGATATTATACTTGCAGGTCACCATCGTGTGACAAAGGTCCTTAGTAAAATCTCTCCTTGTCCTAGAATATTAGTGCAAAGATGCTGTCCATTAGTCAACTGCAGACTCTGCCACAAGAAGTGTTTGATTTCTTCTGTTGTGTCTTCATAGTCTCCTGGCAGAAGACTCAGAAGAGGAAGGAGATCAGTCATGTTATAAGATTGCTGCAGGTTCTCCTACAAATCCACTGCTAGATCTGTGTGGGATGCCTGCAGTTTGTTCATCAGGAATGTCTAAAAAAAAGGCTCAAAGCTAAAATAATTCCAAGAGAGAGACGCAAGATATAAACCATTCTGTGGAGATGCTTCTCCCAGCTTTACCTCTCCACTAATTTCCCTGTACTAATGAATCTAAACAAGATAAAGTCTTTAAATATACTCAAAGCACCCATTTAACTCACAGCTTGATCACCACGGTCATATTTTTCTGTAGCACAAGCATTCTCTGTGAACTAACAATAGATATTAACGTCCTTGGTGACGCCACTGGTACATAGTGAGCAGATCACTAGAACTATCATTTTCTAAAGCTTGGTTTAGATTAAAACAAGATCTTTGATATTAAGTGCTGAAAGACCTAATGAGACACTCTAAAGTAATTAGTAGTATCAGGTGAACATCAAATTTTGCAGGGATCATAAACTGTACATGTAAGACTAATGTTTGAATGACAGACATGAAATGAGATGAAAAGTGTGAATTGTTGGAAGAACACAGATGGGGAGGGGAGAAGGAATATGAGCAGGATGAATTTTAGCAGTCAGGAAGGCAGCTCCCAGATAGAGAACATTGATGTTGATTCTTTTTTGACTTTACCCTCACATCAGTATATTGGTTTTGTCTTTCCCCTCACACCCCATTCATTATTCTTGCTGTGCCATTTCTAGTTCCAGCCTGAATGAAGATTATGAGTGGGTATATCACTGGAAAATATAAGTGCATTTTCACAACACTATGTCACGGTTTAGGGTCAGGGCAGCCCCTTAGACCTATAACAGCCGCTCTCTGTTAACCCCCCTCCCTCCCCAGAGGGGAAGAGAAAGGGAATAAGGGAGAGAGACTTAGCGATTAGAAAAGGCAACTAGAACAGCTTCAATCCCTTGATAAAGATGGAGCCAATCACAACACAAGTTGGTTTGGGTTTTCTATTGTTTCTTTAAAGATGTATTCTACAGTGTTTGTTAAGCACTTAAGAACTTCAGAAGTCAGTATATCCAAGTGAGCTGTCTAATTTTCAATTTACTCCTTGCAAGCAATTAAAAATACAAATTAAAAAAAAAAAAAACAAAACAAAAAACAAACCCCAAAACACCATCAGATAATAACCAGAGAATTAACTTCCAGAAAGGATAGAAGCAGGTATATGATCTATACACACCCCCTAACCTAGTGTAGGTTGTGTAAAATGCCAGTTCTGTACAAGGGAAGGTAATAGCTTATGCCAGCTTTGTTTCTTCAGTCTTAAAAGGCAGATGATAGATCAGTGAAATCCTGTGTACTTGGTTCCCTGCCAGGCCTTGTTCATTTAAATTCCTGGCTTGCCCCCAGCTTCGGGAAGTGAGTCACATTTCCCAAAGCTTCCCCAAATTGTGTCCTCATAGAATAATTTAAGTTTCCCCTCAGTGCTAGTTGACAGCACATGGGGACCCGATCCTGCTCGGAGAGACTTCCTTGGGTAGTTTGGGAGACAAAAGATGGAAAAAAAAGGTAGTGGTATATTAAGCAATGAAAGAATTAAGTGGGGCCTTGTCCCAAGAAGCGTATTTGATAAGGTATCAATCTTAAGAAGCAGAACTTTTGCTTCTTGTTAGTGAAATGTGTGGGGAGGAGGATTTCTTTGTTTGAAGGTTGTTTTGTGTTGTTCTTTCAAGCAGGCCATCTGTGCACATGGACAGCAGGGCTTTTTCCTCTTTAAAAATTTTTGTTCCACATCTTCCCTTAGCAGAAGAAGGGAAAAGAGGATCAGTTTATAGGGTGGGGGTGTACCCATTTATTTTATAGCATTCAAATGAAATTCACTGTTGTCTTCAAAATAATAAGGGGAAAACAAGTAAAAAATTCCAGGCAATTCCTTGGCATTGTTGGTATTGACAAGGCCTTAGACAGCAGTTTATGTATGGAGTCCATTAGTGCTTTTTCCATCAGCGTGGCTTATGATCCCCGCAGTTTTATTCGTAAAAGCCGTATACCACACGGAATTCAACAGAAGACTATTCCACATGTTCAGTATAAAAATTGCCAAGGTTTTACTGGAATCCTCCTGAATAATTTGAAAAGATAACAGTCTGTAGAAGACTGATTTAAAATAAAAACATTCCCTCATTCCAATTTTATAACAGGCATGTTGTAGTTTAAGGTTAAAGACTGAATTTTTTTTGCCTTATTGCAGAGGCTGATCTGGAGGCTGTGAAGAAGACCTGTGAGCTTTGCAAGCAGAACCTGCTAATTGATGTGGACACTTTGAACGTGAATGCATATTATAGAAATCACCAAGAGTCATGAGTAAGAAACTGCCTCTCTTCAGATAAGAGTCCATAATCCTATTTTGATATTGCTGCCTTGCAATATTTCAATGTGTAGTGACATGTCAACATCAACTGAAACCTGCTAAACTGCAAGAGATATGCTTACTTATGTAGATTTCAAGCAATGTAAAGAGACTTTATTCATTTTAGGCTTGGACTGTATAATCCCAGAGCATTTCACAGGCCTGCCCAATATCTGGAGGCTCTGCATAGAAAAAACCTGCAATTAATCATAGCAATAGGAAAAAAAAAAATCTTGTTATGTAGATACAACATTGGAGGAGATAAGCAGATTAAGGGAACGCAGCCAAGGATTTAATTGTTTGTCTTTTGCAACATTATGTAAGATGCAGAATTTAGCAAACTAAGCAACAGAAGAACTGAACATCTTCCCGTTAGGCTTTTTGTTCTTTTAATGAATTTAAAGAAAGAAATACGGCAATGAGGGACTGAAATATTAAAACCAAGAGCCTCCTTTTTTTCATGGCAACCAAGAATACCCTGTTTTCCAAGAAATTAAACTTACCAAGACCAGATGTATTAATTTCATCATAAGCTGATGCCAAGTGCTGAGGAAAGAGCGCAACATGCTCTGCAACCAAAGAAAATCTTCTTCAGAAGGTTTCAAAACACTATGCTTGAATTTTTATGCACAAATTCTATTACTTCATTCTTACTGACCCATTTCCACGACCCCGGGGATTTCAAGTCATGAACAGGACCCCATAATGCAAGCTGTAAGTAAGTAAGATGTTATAACAAGGCCTTTTAGCAAATTGCATTCGAAGTTGCCTTCTGAAGGAGTCACACAAGTGTCTTGTCTTTCCTCAGAGGGCCTGGTAGGAGTTCCAGTCCCCACTTCTACACGGTCTTTGCAGGACCACGAGTCAAGTACCAAGGCTTGTGTATGAACCACACATACACAGTTTGGTTTGGAAACTTTTAGAGTACCTGACAGAATTTGAACTGGTGCCTGTATCAGAGTCTAGTTTGATAATTCAGCACACAATACTTATACATTCCACACCAGGAGGAACTGCAAGGCTCATTTCCAACCCCTAAGGCATTTTAAAAATGGGATGAATAATTGCTAGACTATTTAGAGTAATTAAGATTATAGGTTGTGTTTCTTTCTTGAGGTGTTTTCTATCATATTTTACTGCTGTACTTTTAGGGTATTATTTGTGATGCATTCCTAGTGATGCTAGAATCTTCTAAAACATATGGTTAGGTGCCCTTTTCAGCATCGCTACTCATCTGAATAAATAATTAATTCAGTGTGCCAGAGTCTTTCCTATCAACTAGAAGAAAATGCACAATCTGATAGAAGTGTCTTTCTTAAATTATTTGCCATAAACAGTGTATATTTCTCCATCTGCATACCTTCAGGCCTTCCTTACTCATAAAAAAAGTAAATGATTTCCCAGGATGCTTTGACAGAAGGGTTCACCAGCAAACTATTTTCTAGATAATTGATTTGCCACTATGCTGTAAAATACTTATGAGGGGAAAGCCTTTTACTTAGGTTGAGATTGGCAGACACTCACTGAAGGCCTAAAGAGGAAGAACATTGTGGCTTGAGATGCTTAAAAGGAATACAGAAATTTAGGGGAAAAGGGTGGAGAAAGATGCAACAGTAAAAAGAAAATTCAATGAAAAATTATAAACGTGCTAGAGCTTGGAATACTATAGTACAAAGAATTCACCAACCCAGTTACAGTCTCCTGTAATTGTATGATAACACCTAACCCATGAGAAGGGCACCCCACCACCCCCAAAAAACCTAAAGGAAAAAGGTATTTTGGGTGTTTTAATCAAAATCCTGTGGAGTAGGATGAGTTTGAGGTTAAGGGTGATGCTGCTTCCGTTCACAGGCTGGCTGGTCCTGCCTCATAGTTTTTAAGAAGATAACAGAACACCATTAGTTGCTTAAAGTAGCTTTTATCAAGCTTGGAATTTATATTCAGCATCCAGCACGTGCATTTTCTAATTGCACATGTATAAAAATCCCTCCCCTCCTCTCTGCCATTCTCCCTCTCCCCCCTAAACACACTTACCTATACACATCTCTTTTTTTTTTTTGTCTCTAATCAGTGGAATACAGCCATCTCCAACTCAGAATGAGGGCTACACTTCCATGCCAGCAATATTGTACAGTGTATTTACAGGAAAAATAATGATTAATTTCTATAGTTTGGTTCACTATTGGCAGCTGGCACTTGAATTACAGAGGCAAAATGCAAACAAAACACTTGTTTGTTGAGAGCGAGACAAAAATAAGTGTTTTGTCCTGAGGGCTGATTAGATTCACTATTTTAAAAAAAAAAAAAAAGTATTCAATTAGAACCAGAGAGTGGAAATTTGGGGAGGGAAAAATCAATTATCCCCAGAGAAATGCAGCCAGGATGCTGCATTTTATTTTATGACAGTTACAAGTGTCATAAAATCTTCAGTACCTACAGGTGGTCAAGACTTCTTGCTGTATTTCCCTGAGAACTGACACTTTTAGAGGCAGTTCATCCCTATTTCATGATCTGTTTCAGGGAAGCTTAACACCATCTTGTTCTGCATCTGGTTCCCCACAGTGCCAGGATTTTCTTTAGAGACCTGCCATCAAGGAATACAGAAAATTCACCTCTTGTTTTTCATATTAGTGATTATTATCTACATTGTGGTTGATCTAGATTAAAAGAGAAAGCAGCCACCTCCTCCCCCAAAACCACCCCCCAGTTCTGGATAGTACATCTATAGGCTTAACCGTACCATCTTTTTTTTCCCCTTTTAATTGCTGGGTGGTATTTACCATTGCTCATGTCAAATCAGTACTACATACATTTGCTTTCTTCCTGATACACTATACCAACCTTTGCTAATATTTACTGGAACAGACCCATTTCTCTGCTGGGACTTGTCAAGTTCCATGCTGGACAGGTATCGTACTTGTGCAGTGTTACATCCCATGCTCTGCTTTACACCTGAGGGCAGACGAAATGTTGATCTTTTAACCACCTGTGTTCAAAACCTTCATTCTTTCCTTTTTAACAGGATATTGCCTCCATAAAACTGGCAAACCTGCACTTTTGCAGGCCAGGACTCAAAATCATAGAGAACTCCCTCCCTTCTCAAACCTCACAACAGGCCAACAGCTGAGAGCATCTCTGCTAAGAAAGATTATTATCATATAAACCCTTTCTTGTGAAAATAATCCAGAGTTAATAAGTGAGTTGCAGTCAGTAAATCAGATACTCAACCTACAGCCTTTTTGGCTGAATATGCCTCTTTTCATGTACAGACTGTGATTACACCTGACTCTCGTCTCCTCCTCGACACCCTAATGTAGGGTGTTGGTTCATTTCCTTGTTGTCTTCTTAATTATTTCAATGACCTTCACAGTGGTTTTGGCAGCTTGACCAAAGTCACCTGTGCTCACTCACCCTGCTCACCCTCATCATAGCATTAAATCTTTTTCAGAAGAGATCCCAAGTAACTTTTGGGATTGTCTAAGGTTGCAATGTGAAATCCTGGAAAACGTACCTGGAACGACTGAGGACTGAGAACTATAATGGCTTTTTAGAGAGTGCCAATTTAATTGAGCACAGACATACCCCTACCAGCTTCTCTGGTGGATGTTAACTAGTCACCAACCCCTTTCTTTAGTTTTAGCAGCGATGCATTAGGAAATCTTAAATAAACTAAGGGTGAAAATGAGGGGTTTGATGAGGCCGTTTTGCCAGCACTCCTTCTTATGATGAGCATCAAAACCCACGTGAAAGTTTTTCTTAGCTGTAGGTAAATACTCTTTCCATCATCTTGAGAGATACTTCATTATTCTACTCATTTCAGGCGTGCAGACAGGAAGAGTTAGAATACATCCATGGTGCTGTCATTTGTGACCAAATCAGTTGGCCAGCACTATGGACATGTCAAATTAAAATATATTTCCCTTGTCTTAGCTTGTTATGAATTGCAAAGCTGCAGATGAAGCTTTCCACTTAATTGTCAGACTCTACATGAAACTTGGACTGTGTTCTGTACCTTGCAAAGCTCTCTGGAACGACATTTTGGATGTTTTGAAATTCATGGAACCTCTTTTCACTGGAGCATTATGGCTGCAGTTGAGCTGATCTAAAAAAAGGTCACATCAACTGATCCAGTGGCTGCTTGTGGTTTGTCTAAAGTCTTTCATCAGTCATGTTGAAACTGCAGGCATAGTGATTTTCAGTCCTGACTGTCTGAAGGTTGGGAGGGATTTTAATTAGAACCCAGGCTATGAGATGCTGGATTCTTGTGATTCCTTTCTAGTCTTGCCATTGTGAAATGTCCAGTCTAAAATAATACTGACATAGTGATAAGAATAATTCTTTTTCTTTTATTGTTGTTGTTATGATATGTTTACCCTTACAATTAGCGGGTATTTCTGGATCAGTTATGGCTGTGCATCATTAAAAACAAGACAAGTCAAAGCAACCCAAAAAAAACCCCAAAGAACCAGAGACCTCACAGTTTTCTCCTTACAAACCATCAGTCCAGATGAAAAAACAACAAGTAAAACTATACTTTCAGATGTAACACACAAACCACCTGTCTGTGGTGCATCGAGAGCTGGCATTTCCACAAGCTACCTCTCATTTTGACCATTATAATAAATAAGTTTAAAAACTTACCCTTTGCCATTCAGAAAGCTGACTGAAGCCACAGTGCCAGCTGAGGTCAGTGAAGAATTCAGCCCTTCCAAAAAATTGGACAAAAGAAGAGGGATTAATCTCTGCTCACTTCAGACGTCCCCAGTACAAAGTCAACATCAGTTGTCCACAATTTTGTTATAGTCTGTGTAGAGAAAAAGGCAAGTCTGAGATACTGAAATATTCTGTTCTGTTATAGATGTGGTTCATTTTACCTTGTGAGTTATGACTTTAACTGGTCATCTGAGCCTCAGCCTAAGGAATCTTGTCTTTTTAAAGGTGTGCCTAGGTAATATAGAAATACCTATGTTGCAGACATGAAGTGGAGCAAACAGCCCCTACTCAAAGTGCTTCATGCTGGTTACTGTAAAAGTGTAATCAAAAAGCGTCCCCTAAAAATCACTGGCAAACCCATAGGCAAAAAGGTCTGCTTCTGAAAAATGTGTGTTCGGGTGTGAGATATAACATATAACAGGAGAGAGAACCAGGTATGGAATCTGCTCCTGGGAGTAGGTCTCTGGCATGGTGCAGGAGGAGGACAGGTAGGATTAGTCTGGTTTCCAAGCAACCTCAATTATCTGTTAGTGGCTCAGCACTACATGGTCAAATGTGCTCTAAATTAGTCTAACTCCCTCTCCTGTGATACAAGTCAAGCTTGTCTGATGTGAGACATTTACTGCAAGCAGGATAAATAGTATAAAATGCTGAAAATTTTTATTTGCCATCATTTTCCTAAAGCCATTAGGAACTGAAGGGACAACTTCAGTGTCAAATGATACAACTCTGAAGCAGCCAGAGGTTACAGATGGCTGTTACAAATGCTCACCATGAAAGGTATCAGCAGCAGGCAAACCTGAAAGAGAAACCACTTTCAAACAAACACTTCAGAGAGACTGCTGAATTAGACCAGAGACCTACGGGAGCAGTTCAGTGAAGCTTTTCACAATCATTCATTAGTTAGTCATTCAAATATTTTCATACAGAATCCTGTATGTTCATTTTTGAAGCACGTGTGCTTTCTGATATCCGAGTCGGCCCACTTGATGTAAAGAGATCACAGCAGGAAAAATAAAGGAGCAGACCCCCCAAGGTGGCACAGACCTAGAACGTGCTGCATCAGTGATGACCAGTTAATGAGTGTTTGACCCTATTTTTCAAATGCTTACCATCAGTGCTCTTCTGCTGTTGAGCTGCTTGCATTGTTTAACCTTCCCTGCCACGCAGGTCCACACTAATATGGTTTGGATGGGGAACAGCAAGTGGAACACATGAGCCTCTGGATACATGAGACCTTTGGTCTTTGAAAAAAAAAAAACCTGTCCACTCTCAACCCCCTCAGTGTCACTCTGAGTTCCTTTGAACCCTTTGGATGACAGAGCTTTCCCATACGCCAGGATGCATCCAGAGATGCAGAGGCAAAAGTCCTTTAGCTGGAACGGCCACACAGGTTGCTTCAGGAAGATGCCACGTTCACACACCTCTCCTCTTTCCAAGTCTCAATTCAGATCATAGAATCACAGAATCATAGAATGGTGGGGGTTGAAAGGGACCTCTGGAGATCATCAAGTCCAACCCTCTTCCCAAAGCAGGATCACACGGGGCATGTCACGCAGGAACACATCCAGACTGGGCTTGGAAATGAAAAAAGACCAAGCCCAGATGCCAAGCTCTCTCCACAGGTATCTCAGAAGAATGTGTTACTCCTAGGCTTGAGTTCACTCATACTTCTCAAAGTTTGAGTGTTATTAGCACAAAATTAAATCCATATAATGCTCTTGGGGTCTGGTAGTTTTTCCCTGTGTATAAATTTTATTTTAGAAGCTAACAACTTAGGAAAAAAAAAATAAAATCAGAAATTATAAAAAGCAACCTACAACCTTAGATTTTCTTGTTTTAGGACTAACTGCTTAAATGAAACAAGTCTTTTACAAAATAAAGTATAGATTAGTAAAATTAAATGGTAAACCGGGCAGTCATGTCTGTTTACAAGTCATTTTGATATTGAGAGTAATCCAAAGCTTTAGTGTATCTTAACTATTATTCTCCTCACTTGTTCTGCTTTTAAGCATTTCCATGCTTCCATTTTTTTTTTCTAAAAAGCATCTTCTTTGCTTTTTCTAGACATATTAAATCATATGTCTAATCAGTGTTAAAATGGGAAAGCTTTATTGATCTTGGTTGCCTTTCTCCTAGTGCTCACAACAGCCTAAAGCAGAGGAAAATGAAAGTAAGCTTTGGAGCTTAAAACTCACTTTTACAAAATTCTTGTTTAATTGTTCTCATTAAACATGCAAGATCTCATGAATTGGCAAGAGAGACTTACATATAAAAGAGACATTAATCATCAAAAAGTGGGAGGGAAAAAAAATCAGGAAATGCAACCTTCAGAAATTAGGAAAATTTCCATGCTATCAAGCGTTCCGTAAAGATATTTAGTTGAAGTTCCCCACAAAAACAATGAGCAATGACAAGAAAAAAAAGAAGGAAACCCCCACAGTGTACAAGTTCTAGCTGTTTAATTCTTGAAAAGTCTATTGCAGTAAAACTTGATTTGTTACGCGGTGGGTGTGCTAATGCTCCCCCAATTATTTGATTCAATAAGATGTTTACCAGTTTATAAGCTTTCTCTGGACCATCTAAAAAGGCATCCAGCATCTTGTTAAAGACTTTATTAATTTAATAAGCCTTGTGTTTTCACCTGATTTTAGTTTAACAAAGTCGCTGTGTTTTCTTTCCTTTGAACTGATCAGGAAATACTGCAGTTCTAAAAGAGAAAACGCCAACGGCGAGGCAGTGACATATGTAAAACAGGGCAGTGAACTGGATTATTTCTTAAGATTTGATCACAAACTATAAGAAAATGCTTTCTTTTACTTGCAAAATAATCTGTGATTCTGTGGGTTAGAAAATGGAGTGCTGACTCACACAGCTGGTTCCTGTGATGTCAAAGAGCACATCTACATCAAATAGCGAGGAGGAGCTCAGAGCTGTTTTCCACAGTAGGTTCAGTGTCTGAACAAACAGCAAGAGAAGCCTCATCCTCAGAGGAAGCTTCCTGCGTTGGTTTCTGCGGTTTCAGGGTTCATATGAAGCCATTGGATTTTAGGTGGTCACCCTGCTGAGCTCAGAAGGGTATCAGGAGGACGTTGGGACTCCTACTAACCCACTCAAAATAAATCCCCAATTTTAATTTAATTTTTTTTACCTTAGTGAAACAGTCCAGACGGGAATTTTAAAGAGGTGCTGGTGCTACTGATTAAAAAAATATGTCCTCAGCAGCCTGATGCAGCCTTTGTTCTTAAACAAAAAGTTTCAGTCTCTGCCCCTTTCTCCCACCCTTTCAAACTCGGTAGCTCCTTGCAGCTTTTTCCTGAGCGTGACCATTAGTCGTGACAAATAAGGTTCTCTCCAATCCTGTGGTGCTTCTAATCTTACAGCAATATCCCTGGAATATCTTCTGTGAACAATGGGGGCTTTAAATGAACTAAGGAGAAGAAAAGAACAATTTTAAAAGGTAGTTAAGATACTTTTTTCAACTTATTTATATGTATTTGCTATCTCCTGCTAAGTTAGGGATCAATCCATTCCCATATCTGGGAATAACTCAGTTTGCTTTACCTTGTACTTGAAAAAGTATTGCTTCCAAAGTTTCTAGCCACAACCTTGACTTTGACCTCAAAGTTAAACTATCCATTACAGAGATATTTTATCCGTTTTTCCATTACAAAGATATTTTTCTTTGTCTCAACTCTGATTTTGTAATGGGTATTTAATCAGAATAAACTTCATATTTAGATAAGCTGTGCAGACAATGGTTATTGGCCAAGAACTCCCCCTTTGTGATGGAAATGCTTCCTGAATTGCATTACCCTGCAGAGACTCTTGTCCCCCAGCCAATAGGAAGGGCTCGTATTTCTCTCAAAGGTGGAAATGAAAATAAAAAGGTAAGGAAACTTTCTGTGGTAAATCATTCATTAACCTTAGCACGTTAATACTCTCCAGAAATGTGAATTGTCTCCTTTGGCCAAGCCAGCCACTGTTCCTTCACCTTCTGGGTCCTATTACAGTTCATTGTCGAAGATTAGCGCACAGAAAAATGAGAATGCATACTTTAAATAGATATTTTACCAGTGAGTGACAGGTATTCGTTGTCTTGCAGAGCCATTCACCGAGGAGCTGATGAAGAGGTATGAAATCGTGCTGCTGCTGCTAACCAAAGGCTTCTCTGAATTCTCACACGCCCGTCACAGGAAAAATACCACATATAAATACGATTTAAAAAGCCTTGTAATGTCTGGGAACAATGCTAAATGCCAAACGAGTTATTTCATTTCAGAGGAAGGCTTCAGCTCTTCCGTTTGTCACACAGATGATATTCTCACAGCCTCCTTCAGCGGGCGAGTGTCGGTCCTCGGTTGGGTTCCCTTCCGCGGGTCCGCCCGGGCAGGCTCCCGTCAGCCGGGCTGCAGCGACACCCAGGAGCTGCCGGGGTAATTGCGGGTCGGCTGCTCGGGGTCCGCGCTCCGGCCGCGGGAACGTCCTCATCCAGAGCGGGAAGGTCCTCATCCAGAGCGGGAAGGTCCTCATCCAGAGCGGGAAGGTCCCCATCCACAGCGGGAAGGTCCTCATCC